>PVKB01003496.1:0-197223 GCA_004027205.1 Ctenodactylus gundi | reverse complement strand
AATAACACATTAAAATATTCTTAAATCATCCTACTGCTAATTTTAATTTTTTTATACTTGAATACATATTTAAATGAATTTGTAAACCTAATATATTCATAGTAAAATTTTTGTTTCAATAAATAGAGAAAAATTAAATTGCTGGTCTTACAAAGTCTTAACACAATTTAATTGGATAGAAACAGTAACTGGTGGTATTGTGCGTCTTCTACTTGTATTTGTTTTTTTTTTTTTTGTCTTCTATAGATTTTGTTTTTCAAAAAAAGAATGCTCAGTTTTTCTACTGGATCTAGAAAACTTAACAACCCAGGTCTTAAGAGCCACTTTGGGACTCTTTATTATTTCAGTGTATTTAAGCAAGGCTTTGTGTACTTACACTAAAATTATTAACTAGCTGTAATAAATATTTTTCAAATGATTCTAATAATGTACTTAAAATCAGTCATATTAAAGCCAAGTGAATTAATTCACATAGGATACGCAAATGTTCAATAAATATGTTTAAAGAATGACTTAACGAATAGGTAATTAGACAAAAATAGAATAATTGATAGTCTAAATACACTAAAATGAAAATATGTGAGTTATTCTCTCTTATTTTGTCAAAATATGAATAATTTCAAACTATTTCAGGGTTAGAAGAGTTCACAAATATACCTCATTAATGTTACTAAAGAATGAGTAAATTAAAAGATTTTCTAAACACAGGAATTTAATTAAATATATAGAGAGATCTTATGTGCTAAGGTAAAAACTCAAAACTTTAATTGAAAATATATGTAATTTTAACTTAAATTATTAAATAATTGTAATTGGCACAGTAAAAATGTAAACTTTAAAAATGTATTGTTTGAAGTGTCAACTATAAAATTTAAAGGATAACTAAAAAGCTGATAGCGTGTTATTCTTTGATAGATTCATACATAGAACAAGAGAGAGGAAGAGAGAGAGAGAGATTCTTTGGAAATGCTTAATCCCTAAAGTATCTGCTTACTCAGCAATAAGACGTCACACACTCATGAATTTATAAACCAAATTGGTATCTCTATATACAAAAATTGGCACTTTCATAAATAATGTACTTCTTCTAATATTACTGACAGAGAGTTGTTGTGCAGTATGAAATATAAATGTATTTCTTGGCAGTATCACTTGATGTTAACCTTTCTAATTTGACTCTCAGAAAAGGAAAATTTTCCTTATATTTTTGGCTAAGTTATGATACAAATTTGTTGATAAATCATTTTCCCAGGAGTGCATCATTATACTGGAGAACAAATGTCTGAAACTGTACACATTTACATTATATTAATTTATAATTCATAAATGATGTGTTTGCCTTATCATGCTTGTTTTTGTTTCCCTTCTGGGATTTTATGAAAACAGGGATTCTTACCTGTGTATTCCTGTAATCCCAGCATTCTCGAGTCAGGGACAAGGGCCCAGTGAGAACATAATTCCAAGTCAAAAATTAAAAATAGACTAGTGGTGTGGTTCCATGCAAAAGCCCTGGGTTCAAACACCAAAACAGCAATAAAAAGAAAAAATGTGATAAATATTTATTAAGTCTAGGAGAATGAAATTTCCCAATGCAGGTCTACTCAGTGGAGAAGTAGGTTTTTTTTTTTGTTGTTATTGTTGTTTTGTTTTGTTTTGTTTTGTTTTTCCTTTCTGCTAAATTCATCCGTACATTAAGCTGAGTAGAGTAAGCTGCAGTTATGGGGGTTACAGGGGTGTGGCTTTGTGCCTTATCTTCAGTGGGATAATCAGGATATTTTCTAAAGAGATAGTGGAGGGAAAGGTACAAAAGCAAATTCCCAACATCCAAACCTCCTGAAAACTGAATAACGATGTGCTGAATTTAATACCCTTAAACATCCTTAGCGGGACATGGAGAGAGGAGGTGGGAGATACACCTCGAAGAGCAGCACCAGAAAAGAGCTGAGTCCTCTGGTAATGCATGTACCAACAACTCCCACATTGTTAACCAAGATATAATGAAAACCTGTGCTGACCATGTGGCAATGGAGACCTAGGAAAGTGAGCTTTAATCATTATGATAAGAACTAAGTAATATAACTTAGAATTTTATGTGTGAGGGGTCAAGGTGACTGGCAAGTAGAACATGGTTGATACTTTAAGTGCAAACTGGGCAGCTATGACAGTACAGTCTTATTTTTCTTAAAAGTTTGTAGGCTAGAACTTCAGAATTACAGAGTTAACACGGTCATTCTCTCACTGCAACTTGTAGGAGGAAACCAGTCCTTACTTCTTTTGGCTGCTGATACTTGCTGACAATCCTTCAAATTCTTTGATTTGTAGATTTGTCATTAGAAACTCTGTCTCTGTTTACACCCTTATTTTTCCACCGTGTATAGTACTCTCCTCATGGAGAGTTATCTCTGTATCCCTGACTCTAGAGTTCTTTATTTCCATAAGGGCAGCATTTATATTGCGTGCGGGTCAGCCTCTTAAGCCCAGCATGATCTCTTCTTAATAAATTGTATCTGCTTTGATCTTATTTCCAAATAAAGCCATGTTCTGAAGTAGTAGGAATGAGAGCTTCAATCTATTATTTTGTGGATACAGTTCAACAACTAATGGGAGCATCATTAATGAAAAATAAGTTGTTGATAAGAGTACAGAGTTTTTTCAGGAATGGCATAAGTGTGAATCAGCTAAATTTTACCTCTCAGAATAGTATTTATAGTTTTGAAAAATCAAATTCATTTAAGAGTACAAGTTTCATGTATCCATTCATGCCTGTGTGTGTCTGTGTGTGTGTGTGTGTGTGTGTGTAGGTCCAAGTTCAGTACTTGAAGAGATTAAAAATTACAGATCTTTGAGGATAAGCTGGGTAACATTTAAGCCCAGAATAATCTAAATAATTGCCAGTGAGCTTTAAAAGGACATCTAAAATTAAAATAATGTTTTTATTACATTCAAACTAAAGATCATTTTATTCATAAACATCTGAATGTGCTCCATTCTAAGTAATACCATTGAGCAAGTGACTTTGAACTAAAAACTTCATAAATTACTCATCTGATTTTTTTTTCACTACGGATCCTGAAGAAATGAGATAAAAATAAAGACAAATTTGTTTCATTTACATTATTAAATTTTAATTTAGAAAGCAAGTGGTGTGTTTTGAAAGTCAAAGTAAATATCCCATTGAAATGTCTAGATTTATTCAAATATTCACTGGAACTCAAACAAAATAAAGCATAAATAAAAGCACACTCCATCACAGTTTTAAAAGAAAAAGTATTGATGGAAAGAACCTTTTCTTCAGTTTTTCCAATAGATTTGTTACTTACAAACAGATTACATGTACAAAATAAGGACAATGTATTTGAAGGCTGAATATGAAAACAAAACCCCTAAATCCTGGAAATACTTCAAGCAACTAATTTAATGTAAGCCAAGGTAAAAAAAAAATAGATGTCATAGTTCCATCATATCCCTCTAGAAATTAACGATTTTAAATGTATTTCTTGAAAATATTAATAACTGCTCAGGATTTTTATATTTCTAAACAATTCTATTTTGGCTCTGAAACTGACATTAAGGGATTAAAATGAATAATGATGGTGATATTATTTTTAAAAAAACTAAATAGTCATTTTGTGGTATTTAGTTTAAAAACATGAGATTAACAGTCAGCAGAAATAATGAACTGCCCAATTTCGTGCGAGTTAATCTCTTGTTTCATAAAATGAAAAGGCTGAAAACCTGTTTACACTTTCATTATAAAGAGCAGCTACGTGATGCATATAAAGTTCTTGATATTATATAGCTCAACTACTGCTAGCTTTGAAACTTTCTAACTGAAAGGATCATCTCTATATGACATTTTATGGCCAGTGTAACAAAATCATGGAATCTAATCAATAATTTACTCTTGTATATGATTAATCATAAAAACAGTTGAAAACCCAGAGCCTTTTATTTAATACATACAATGCTTTATTTTCTTTATGCTATTCTAAGATGTTATTATGGAGGCCTATTATGGAGGCCTATGAACATCATGCCTCTCCTAACGGGCCATTTATGACAGACAAAATTTTATGTTTTTCTTTGCTGTACCTGCAGTAGTGCTCTGCTTTGAGGCAATCCTTTGAAAGCTATTTTTTAAAAAAATAAATAAACAAAAAGCCAGCATAATTTGTTGCATCTCTATCCTTTAAGTAATTATATGTATTATTGCCATAAAATCAAGAATTTAATAAATAGCTGTTTGATTATAAAATCATGCCTATGAATAATGAGGCAACAAAAACAAAAATCCCTAAAGCCCAAGGAATGAAAATGCTGGGTGGAAAGGAAGCTGTGTTTGCACTTGTACCAATTTCCTTTCTGCTAGAGAGTTTTCTGGGGATTCTACTGCTGGAAAAGAGCCCAGGTCATTTCTGGCAGATGCCCCATGACTGGGGCAGCAGCTGGTTCATATGCTTATGTGTTGATTACTCTCCAGATGGAATGAAAGTTGAAGTAATTATGAATTATTACAGAAAATTGGGTTTTAAATTTTGACAACACGAAGAAAACAAACTCCAAAGCATGGTATTCCTTAATTGAAAAGATTAAGGGCTTATCTTTCGTTTAATATATAAAACCAATACGTATTTTTAAAATAAACACCCAAACTCTACCAGCAATTATTCTAAAAACATTCAACATCCAGTCCATATTTTTGGATAGATAACAGATGCCTATTCAGATTCCTCCTATCCTTGAAAGTTCTGAGACCTTTTCTGTGTTTGGACGCAGAAGTTTATTGACAAAATTTCATTAAGAAGAAAGGCATTGCCTTAAAATTTCTCACTAAATAAATACTTGCTGTGAAACTTGATTATAACACACCTGCACAGTACTTTCTCAATTAATACTTAAGTATTTTATCATTGAACCAAAGCAAGGAACTTGCAAATATTTTCTGGCTTTGTATATCTTTGAATAACTTACTGTTCTTTTCAAGATTTCACTCAAATAGGCAATGATTCAATAACATGAGGAGTAATTGATATGTTTTAAATAGTACAGTAAGTCATGAACAAAAGTCAATGAAACATGGCAAGAAATCATTTTCCTGCTTTGGGAAACAAACCGAGACAACAGTGGATTAGGTAAATATTTCTAAAGGAAGGCCGATTTGGAGGCTAAGCAGAGAAAGAGAAATCTTGGACCCTCCTGTAGTTTCAGTTGATTGGATCCCACATTCATTCAGTGAACGAACGTCCAGTGTGTGGGAGATGTCAAGAAGTCTATGCACCAAGTTATTTTAAAAAATAAATATTTCTATTTGTGAATATGCAAATAAAAATCAGTTGCTTAGTAGTTATCCTAAAATAGATCAGATAGGTAAAAGAAAATAACATATAATCTTTCTCTTTGCAAAGATGAATGTTTGAGACAGAAGCTCCATAAACTAACAGCTTAGTAATGATGTTAAAATACAAATACTTGAAATTATGTATATAAATGCATACATTGCATTTCTCTTGTTGTTGTGTCTAATTCCTGAGTTAAATTAAATTTAAAGGAAAAAGTGTTTATTTTTTGCTCACAATTTTGGAAGTTTCAACTCATTGTCCTCTGTCCTGTTTGCTTTCCATACTGTGGCAAGGCAAAGCTGTCACCTTATAACATTTGGAAAGAGCAAGCCAGGGCCCAAGTGTCTCTTTCAAGGGCATATCAGAAATAATATGAGACCTCTCAATGAGCCCCAGAGATTGATGGTTCCATTATCCAGGTAGCTTCGGGCTTGGGACTATGTTTCTAACACATGGACTTTCAGAAAACTTTTAAGATCCAAACAATATTGCATATGTCGACATGCAAAATTACATACTTGTTAGTACACATGGATTTTAATGCATATGCATCATAAAATATACTGATAATATTTAAGTTTTTAACGGTGTAACTGATTATTCGAAGTTTGGATTTTAACACACAATTACTAAACTTTTTCAATAATTATTTGAAAGTTAACTGAATGTTAGCCACAATCCTTCAAAAGACACATTAGCTTGTTCTTGTTCATTGTTTATAACCACAATATTCTTACATTGTTGGCTAGGTTCTGAAAGCACGCAATATGACATGAACAAGTAAAATTAGGACTCTCAGCTTCTATTTTAATTTTCATATTAGAAAAGATATTCAACGTTCACCAGTCAGATGTAGATTATCATATACTTCTTTCTTTTTGAAATAAACTTTAGTTAGTTTGGATATTGCTTGATTGTGTTCTTCAAAAGTTCAAGTGTTGGAATGTTAGTGTGCAGTGTGGCAACATAGGAGGCTGGTGAAATGGTTCAGTGGTGGAATCCAGTGAGATACAATTAGGTCACTGAGGGGATTGGTCTAAAAAAGGGGTTAATGCTGGTCTGGAAAAGTTCTTGTGAGAAGGGGTTGTAAGAGAAGAGAAAGACCAACCTCTTCCTGCTCTCACTCTTCCTGTCACCACATGTGGTCTTTCCCATTCACTCCTCCTATCGAGGCACCATCTTACATGAGCACTTGACCTACAATCCAGTCCATGAAGTCATTCAATCTTAGACTTGTAGCCTCCAAAGCCGTGAGTTAAATTGCTGTCTTTCTATATAGACAGCCATCTCCAAGTCTTTTGTTATGGTATTGAAAGTTGATACACAGAATAATTTCAGGCTAACATTTTTCTAAACATCTGTACTTATCTAACATCCAAATGAACATTTATAAAACCATATTTTAGAGAATAAAGGAACAGGAGATTTTTATATGTTTAACAGCCAGTTAGATATCAACAAATTTTAGGCTGTTTCTCCTGTGTGTGTTAACCAAATAAAGTATGTAAAAAATGAGAAGTATTTTATCAAGTTTATAATCTGTATTTTAACATTTTCAAAAATTTATTTCATACTTTCATTAGGAGCATACCTATAGACAAAAGAAAAGAAATTGTATAGCTTATATCACACTCTATTTAACAAGTAAAAAGCTTTTGAAATGTTTTAAAATTTGGTTGGAAATGATATTTTCTTTTCTTTAAATGGTTTTTTGAGATTAATATTTGTTATATTTGTTTTATGATTTCACTCATCATTTACAATCACTTATAATCTAATATAAAGAGGTACTTCTAAAATACGTAAATTTTTTACTCCCTTCTAAGAGAGCCATACAATAACATTTAACAAGATTATATATATATATATATATATATATATATATATATATATATATATATAGTATTTTAAGTAAAAGACAAGATAATGCAAGGAAAACTTTTAGATGATTAAGCTGTCTCCTGTAAACTGCCAGAAAAAAAAAACGATTTATGAGTAGAGACCATGACACTGAGACTTTATTAAACAAAACAAGTTGATTTAAACTTAATCAATAATTACATTTTCTCTTGAAGAACTATAGAGAGTGGTATAGTTTGATATAATATTACTAGTATCTTGTAGGCTTTTTCAGCAGAAGCCATTATTGCTCCATGTAGGCTATTTGCTCTAAACTTTAATGTTATGGAAGTATTTTCTTCTCAAAAGCAAGAAAAAAAAAACCCTTATTCACCACACTTTATAACCCTTTGAGACTACAATATAGATATCAAGTTGTCCTTAAGTAAACACAAAGTTTTAGTCAGTTTAAAAAATACATCTATATTGTGTTTTGTATATTATTGTCAATTCTTTGAAATTGTTTTAAGCAATACATTTGATGATTCTAATGTAAAACACTATGCTTTTTTAGATACGCAATTTTATTGCATGCATTTAAATCATTATTCCAACATATTATCTTACCTTTTTTAGATAATCACATGCCGTTCAAGGAGGTGTATATAGTTAGACAAATTTAGCAAGATATTTAATATTAAGACAAACTTAGCCAGTTTGGTCTCAAGATTTTACATTCCTACATTATTACTAAATGAAAAACAATAAAAGAGACATAAGTAAGAAAATTACAAGGATATTTTATTAATTTGCTAATATATTTCTATTAGATAGCTCAAGCAACATATGAAGGAGTTTTTCTTTTTCTCCTGCAGCCCTGCAAGCCAGTCCCATTGAGGAATCAGAGACATCTTTTTAAGATGTCCTTCAAAACATCACACTTAGAGTAAACTTTCTGATTTTTGCTATTTCTGATTCTTCTGAATTTTGTCATTCTTTTTTGTTTCAGGTTTTTCACAGTTCACCACACATAGGACTTATATAGAGAAATCCTAAAGCATCCAAGACCATTTCCAGTGTCCTGGCTGTGCATAATATTTGCCTGGGAGTCCCCACACCTTCCCTCTGTCTTCTTTTTTTAATGTATTTGCAACTTTCCCATTCTGAAAATCAGGTTTCTGAAGTTCAAGAACTTAGAGTAAAAAAAAAAAAAAAATTGTATTCGTATAATAAATCTGGTGCCTATATGTAGTATAAGTATGGGTCATATTAAGAAAATAGAATGTTTAAGTAGTCTATGTACTGATTTACATATATATTGCAAAAGAACAAAGAAAGGGACAATTGCTGAGAATTTCAGCATAGAAAGGCACTTAGATAAATTATATAGCTTATATCACACTCTATAATAAGGAAAAAAGTCATTGAAATGCTTCAGAATTGGGTTGGAAATGATATTTTCTTTTCTCTAACTGATTTATGAACAGGCTATATTACTGTTTTTTGGATATAATTTTTAATAAGTATAGATACCTATCTCTGCTATAGTGAACTACTTATTGCTATCAGTTAAAACCGTATTTAAGGTAAACTCTCCTCCCCAGTGCTAATGATAACATATGGCTTTACCCCTGGCCCAACCAAGACTGACATCACCTCATGCTTTGTTCATTAATTTTTTTTATCCCAACAGCATTTATAATATTTTAATGCTATACTTTGTGTGTATATTACTGTTTGATTGTTTTTCGTTTATTTCATCATTATTTTGACATCTTGAAAAATATGCAGCACCTTCCAAGGAAACATACCCTACAATGAAAGAGAAACATTTTACAACTAGGAGGTAAGGGAACAACAACGGAATGACAGAAAAGAATGACACCAGAGGCATAGTGTTGAAATGACAGGAAATCAAAAGTTATGACATCAAACCAAATTGCATTACCTGAAGGAGTCAGAATACCAGGCTATTGGATTTTTTAGGTGAGAAAGGGAATCCTCATTCATATTCAAAATTATAAGTAACTAGTTAATACATATAGCATTTTCCCAATATCCTTTTCCAAGTGGCTTCTGATATACATGGTCTCCATAATATGGAAGAGAAAACGCTCCTTGGCGTTGTTACAATGCAGACATTACCAGGTTCCCAGGGTGCAGTGCCTGACAGTCTCTCAGAATAGACCCTGGCATGAAGCCAGGGATGGCTGAGTGCACACCTGCAGAAGGTTTGAATAAGCAGCCCTGCTCTCTATTACTCTTGCTTAAAGCAAAAGTGAAACTTAAGAATTGATAGCAGGTGGAAGGACCATGACTCTTTTGGGAATGTCCTATGAATATTAATTTTCTCCATGAAGATTTGGTTAAAAATTAGAAGGATTAGAATGTGAAATCTAATAGGGCTTCAGAAATGCTTATTCTATGAAAGCTAAAAATATTGAAGAACCAAATGATAGTGGAGCACAGAATAAGAGGGTGTAGTAATAGTGTAAAAGCCACAGATAATGTTAAGCCATTCATCTATTATTATACTATCAACACATAAATAGAAAAATGTGTATGCTCCTAGTATTTTCCCTAGATTTTTATTTTTTCATGTATCTGTACATATAATTCTCAAAAAATTTTTCAGGACTTTTGTATCAGCTACTACTATACTTGTTACTGAATCTCTGTATTCTTCCACATTGTAAGAATTGGACATTTCTTTTTAAATTAATGATCTTTTAGTTTTTAAGTTCTTTATTTAGTTTCTGTTTATAGATAATATAATTTCTGTTCATTTTTCTTTAATTTTATTAGCTTTTGCTTGATATTAGTAAATACAGTAGTAACCTACTGATTGTGCCTACTAGTGTTATTTTTCAAATTCATAAATTACAAAGCTTGGTTTTATTCTAGTTCTCTTTTAATTTTTAAAACAATTTGCATTATTTATATCTCAAAGAAAGGAAGAGGGTTTTTTAGTGCTAGTCAATTTACAGAGTTTTGCAAATTTATTTTCCTTTGGATCTGATCATATTTTTGAAATTAGCAACTTTAAATGGATAATATTAGTCAATTACCTTAAAATGATTTAGTTTTTGTTCTCAAGGGGAAAATTCTCTTCAATTGAATTTTATGTGTATTTCTGAAGTCAATTTTCATATTAATTTGATAGCTATACTTAAAATATTTTACTTTCATAAAAATTTAATGTAATAGCTGTCTTAGTCCATATTTTTTATTTCTTGATCCATTTGGGTATAGAAATTTTTAGAAAAAAAGAAAAAAAAACACATGCAAAGCTGATATATATATATATATATATGACCAAATATTCACCCATAATTAATGTTAAAATTTTTAATAAGATTGTGTCCGTTAACCTAAATTATTAACTTGATTCTATTACAATACTCCTGGAGAAGTGATTGGATCAGAGGGGCACCATATTTATCAGTATATTCATAATTACATATGTTATAGAAGGAGAAATATAGTTGTTGATACAATCAGTTTTCAAGAAAGAGTTTTGACATTAGTCAGGACCTCAGAACTAGGTCTTCATGCTAGGTTTTTCTTAAGTGACATCACAACTTCGTTTTGTAAGGAAACAAGACATATACTCAGCTCTCTTTTTTATTTACAACTTACTAAAACGCTTCTGTTTTCATAATGCTTCTAATTATTTTAAGATAACTCATTGAATTTTATTGTGTACATCAACTGATGTTCTCTACTGAGACTTGTGATGTATATTTCTCTATTAAGTTTTCTACCAAATTTAGATAAGTTCATAGGTATAAAGACAACAATATTTCATCATAATACTATACGAGCAGACTTGTGAATGTGGTAACATATGAAAATGAATTTTCAATGTATCTTTTGTCAGTGACTCTAAAATTACAACAAGCATACATTGTGATCTGTAAAGTTCATTTCTTGTTAGTTTTTTTTTTTTTTTGACTGATGATCTTTCACCTGAAATTAATTTCTGGATTTTATTGCTATGCACTGTTATTTATCTGTGCTATTTTCTGTATCATCCTTGTAATATTTTACTAAATATATATAATAAGACAGCAAATACTTTAATTTTATAACAAATAGTTAAGTTCACAAAATTATATAAATTACATGTTTAAGCTCTATGAATTAATTGAAGGTATCCTACCACATTGGTCTAGCCAAACCCTTATGTGAAAGAAAATTCACTATTTTACTACAAGCAGTGATCATTGAAATCGATTTCTTTTATGAGCATATGTTTGACAAAGTATTCTATAAACTGTAAGAGTAGCATGCAAACAGTGGAGATTGTTATTTTGCATATTTCTTATGGTACTTGAAAGTGAATTGGATTCAGTAAGATGTGTGTTTAATTTAGGCAATGATAACATTCTTTATATTTATACCAAAGAAACACAGGCAATAGAAATTAAACATAATCTCATTCTTGCATTGTCATACAGATGTTCTGTTAATTTTTACTATCAATGTGTTTACTGAAAACAAATCAAATGACTGACTATCACAGGTTTCTACTCTTTAGCTAGTTTATTCAGTAAATTATTTATCAGCTGAAAGGTTTCTTTTCTGTTCTTAGAGGCTCATCTAATTTTGGAGGTGTGAGAAATTTTATTAACTAAATAATCATCACTTCATAAATGAGGTAAACCGTAGCACATAAGGCTCTGTTGGATTAGCCAGATAAGACCTGGGCAGCAGTTACTGAGCCTGAGGAGCTCCAGTCATTCGTCTCTGCATTATTGACCACTTACAGTCCCCTGTGGGACTGTTGCACTGAGTCAAAGACAGACAAAATATCTGAACTCATAGCATATAATATAATTTCAAAGTTTAGATGAATTACTATCAATGAAAATTTGATATAACAATAGAGTTTCCCCATATGGTAGCATTTCTTTAGAATTTATAGTTATTTTCCTCAATTCAAACTAAGGGAAGGTTTGATACAGATGTTTAACATTGCAAAATGAATGAGGTTATTTAGAGAGAGATTTTATACTACCAAATAAAAAGCACATTCTCTGAGATGGAAACAGCATTACCACAGCCATCTGTTTTTCCTGTTTTATAATATGTGTTGATAGACAATAGCCTCAAAGCTTATCCTCAACTTCCAAAGACTCTTTCTGACACCCACGTCCACAAATGGAAGTCATAAGCTCCCTTAAAATTGCTAAGGATAATGAGAAATACCGAGTATATTTAACAATCTACAGACATACTTAAAAATGAATAAGAGTAAAATGGATTGTAAATTACTGATGGATAGGGTTCATTTTGAAGATGATCCTTCATGTTTTCAATGCATATGTAAAACTTTTATAGAAATCTCTGGGCTGACTATCCAGCTAAAAATATCACATTTAACTTGTGTAAGGTGGCAGCTGCTGATCCTATTTTTTTAAATTGTCTTTTAACAAGCAAACCACTTTTCTGTTGGAAAAGCATTTTCTTCTAGTATATATTCTGCATGCTTCGTTTCCTCCTTTATGCATTTTTCAACAAGACTGACCCAGATATGAAAATTTTAGCATCATTTATGAAGATAGTATAAATTAATGGTTGAACTGATTTTCACTTACTCTTTCTCCATTACAGGGTATTTCATATAGATCACCTACCAAAGAGATTATTAACAATTCAACTTGGTCGTCTGTTAGAGATAATCACAAATTATATCTCCCTGTGTATATTTGTGTGGGTTTTATTCTTGCGATAATGCTGTGTGTATTATGTTGCAATATGTTTGGTTAACTATTTCTTAAACACAGAACAGTAAGAAAGCAAAGATTTTGCATGTGTAAAATTTAAGTCACAACTATGTTTTTTTTTGTGTAGTCTATACAAAACTTGAAGAAAATACTTTCAAATATCTAATTTTACTACTTAACATAGCTGCATAGGTTCAATAGTTTATTGTTATGCCAACTGATTTTATCCGAAGAGTGCTAGGTTCTCTTAAATTTAGAGTCCCATTATGTCTAAGAATCCTTTGAGAATTTACCCATAGGAATGGCAGATTATTCTTAAACATTCGAAACAAATGGTAAGAAATTAGCATAGAATTGCTAATGTATGGTAAGTAGACATTTTTGGTATGTACTTACCTTTACTCTCTGCTGAGTCTGAGAGTGGTAAAATGGTAGTGTCAGCCGGAAAGTCCGGCTTAAGGTCTGACTTGTGATTCTGTTTTCTGCCTCTTCATGGCTCAAGCTCCTTGTGGAGATGGGCCAGTTTTTCAAGGTCCTAGATCCTCTGGGAAACAAACCAATTTCCACAACTTTCGGATTCACAAAATGCACTACACAGCTTTCTCATTCCCCAGTCCCAGCTCTGTCCTCAGCCCCACCCTCTCTTAATACTGATGCCTCTATCCTCAAGACAAGCTGACGTCTTCAGACTCATTGAATGCTATTATGTAAATAAGATCTTTATCCTGTTCTTTGATCTGTTGTCTCCAGGCCTTAAATCCACCTGGCTGGGTCCACCACTTTGCTTACTCCGCGCTGTAACAGGGTCTTATTTTGAATTGTAATCTCTCCATCCTGCATGTAGTCATGTCACAGTATAGTGTAGCTAGAGGATCCTTCACCAGAGCTGAGCTGAGCTGATGCCAGAACCATGTCATGTCTAAAAGCCTAAAACAATGATCTAAGTAATTTATTTCATTACAAAGATACATTGTCTCAGGATGTCATAGTAACCCAAACCAGACTGTTATACAAAATTGGTAGGAAAGAACATAGTTCTTACTATTATTGGACCTGAACATGTGGGTGTGGTTTTGGACCTACAGGTACAGAGTATACAAGTTTGAAAGATCAGGATTGAAAAAGGTAAGAAGGCTATAAACAGTGTTTTAACCTGTTTTGGAGGCTGCTTAGAGATAAAGGAATTAGTCTTAGATGAAAATATGAGTAAAATATGAACAAAAGAAAGCAGCATAAACATTTGGAAAAAAATTATATACTGGCCAGAGAAGAAGAAAAGAATAAGTATAGGAGCATGCGACCAAGGAGGAGGCAGCTGAGGCAGTACTTGTTAAAGCAGTCACTACACCTGCTGGTTGGGCAGCATTTGGGGAAAGACCTTCAAGGTATCTTAGAAATATTTGAGATCACCCCTCCTCTCATATGCCTATGGGCTTGGGAGGGCAGAATAAAATCACCAAACATCTGTTTAAGCTCCCTAACTCTCAAATGGCTCATGTCAATCTCACATGCAAATGTATTTCATCCATTCACCAAATCTTAGGAGTTCCAGAATTGCTCAGAGGTCCAAATCCAAAGTCTTCTTTGAGACTCACAGAAAAATTTTGCTATAAGACACTATAAATACAAAAATATAAATAAAAATAAGACATCTAGAATGCATTAATTCAGGCCAAACATTCCCACTCTAAAAGCGTGGAACAATATGGATAGAAAAGAATAAGACCGAAGCAAGACCACAACTCCGCAAATAAAACATCAAGAAGTATATAGCTTCATGTCTGGTATCTGAGACACATGATCTTAAGTTGTGAGCCCTAAGTGCTTGTGCAGCCTCACCCCTACAACCTTGGCAATTGCAAGTCCTTTGAAGTCTCTTCGGGCTGAGTTCGATGTTTGCCTTCTAGGTCCTTTGTGCTAAAGGCTTGTTATTCCGTGTGTTGGTGGGAAGTGAAAGAAGTCTAGGTGGCAGTCCATAAGCCACTTAGAGGTGAGTCCTGAGAAGTGATCACAACACCCCAGAGTTGTGGTTTCTTATTTCTAAACACAAAATCTCTTGATTCTGGAAGTGCCACCAACTTGATGTAATGTAAGGATGAAGGATTTTATTGGAGTAAAGCATTGGCTTCCAAATTGGTTAGTTCTTTTCTTTATAAAGTTAGATTGCCTCAAGTATTTTTATTATAGCAACATAAAATGGACTAATACAGTAAGCCCATTTTGATTTTCTGTTTGCTTCTGTAAGCAATACTGGTATTGATTTTCTATCTCTTTTAAGTAATATTATTCCAAATATCACATATACTATAGTAACAAAACTTAAAATGCTACTTGGTATAAGTCTGTAAAATAGATAATGATTAGAATTCTTTCCTGAGGCACTCTAACACCAGAGAAACTTTTTCTTTGATTTATGTCTTAGAAATACAAGTAAGTGTTCATTTACCTTATTTCTGAAAGGAAATTTAAAGTTAGGAACTGCATATGAGCTCAAAAGTTAATTTATACAGCTGAAAATCTTCCATATTATGTTCATTATATTTATTCCCTTTCATAACCCAAAATTTATAAAAAATCAAATTGTATTATTTGGAGAAAAACATTGTATTCAATTATTCCATGTTGGTCTGATATCGAATTCAGGTTACAAAATTATGATTAAGGTGTGTTAATGAAAATGGATAGATATTTAAAGGATATAATAATATTAAAATAATATTTAAATATATAAATTTTTGTTTATATAGAAAATATTATTTATGCATAAAACTTGGTTTGAAAAAAAATGACATGTAATAGAAAATAGAGATTATTAATGCTTAGTCAGTCATTTCTGCCAGGACAAATGTCCCTCGTGTGATTGACACTTCTTTGGGTGGTACTAGACGTGTCTGTATAAAATGAAAATCAAAGATTACCTCATATTGTCATGGACACATCAGCAACAAATCTCATGACAACACATACTAAAAGTTTAGAAAAATATCCCTTATA
Source organism: Ctenodactylus gundi (assembly GCA_004027205.1). Classification (NCBI taxonomy): domain Eukaryota; kingdom Metazoa; phylum Chordata; class Mammalia; order Rodentia; family Ctenodactylidae; genus Ctenodactylus; species Ctenodactylus gundi. The sequence continues at coordinate 181,322 of PVKB01003496.1, read as the reverse complement.
AGAAATAAAGAAACGAACTTGAAAAAGGAAAGGGAAAAGATTTGTAATTTTGCCAGAATATGTATATGCACAGAATATTCAAGATTAATGTAAACATGCATTACATCTATACATATCAATAAAATGGGAAAAAGGAAATAGGGAAAAGAATGTTCTAGAATCTAGTTGTTATGATGAAGACTGCAATGGCATATGTTAACATAGAAAATCCTCAGTGGACATTTCAATGTTTCCCATATAATATTAGAATTTTATATTTCCTATAATGCATGAATTGTTGACTTAATAGCAACGTTATGAATAACTTAGCATTCAAGGTCACATATAATTATAAAAAGGAAGACACATTCTTATAAATAAAATCAAAGTCCTTCCTCTATTATTAATAAGAAAATGTATTTAAGTACTATTTAAATAAGGAAAATAGAAAACCAGTAATGCTATTGAAATAGGTAAGGAAACAGTTGCTTTCCATCATATAATAATATGCACTAAAATCATTAAACTGTTCTTGCTCTTTTTCTGTTTTTTTTCCACTATTAGGAAATGGATACTTTTAAAAAATAGGTAAATGCATAAAATCTATTTCTCTGATTTATAATGGTAATGGATAACAAAGAAACCAAATAATGATAATTTAATATTTAAGTATCAGATGTCAATGCATCTTCACATTTTCCTTAAGTAAATTCATTTTTAATTATTGAATCGAGTTTTTGTTTCAATATTCCATTTCTATTAATATCTTGTGTTAATATTTCTATATAGTGAGGCAAAATAAATTTAAAATAAAATAAAAAAGTTTCTATTCTTCATCGACATTCTATTATTTGGTGATCTGTATTTATTTGCTTCCTTTTGAAGTATTATGTATTTGTCAGTGACTGCCAAATTCTGCTTCCCCACTCTGCTCTCTCTTTTTAACTTCTGACTCATATATTAAAACCGCTTTTTTCATGTCTATAGTTGGATAATAAACAGACATAAAATCCAGTTATTCAGCACTGGACTCCAGATGTTTCTGGCAAGGTTGGGAAAAGCTATGTTTAGCTAGTGTGAGTATTTGCGTCTCTGTCCTCCCAGAATGCTTGCTGAGTACTTGGAAGCCTCGATTTGACTACTTCAGGAGTCAGGTAACTGTAAAATATCCTTTCTGTAGTTATAACCGTGTTTTAGAAATAATGGTCTTAGTCCAAGCACTAGAGAGGCTGAGGCAGGACACCAGCTCTGAGTTTGAGGCTAGTCTGGGCCACAAGGTGAGTTCATGACCAATGTAGAATACAGAGTGGGACCCTGTCCCCCAACCCACAAAAAAAAATAAAAATAAAAATAAAAAGAATCAATGTTCTCAAAATGTGAGAAGCTATTTCTCTTGAGAATGTTTTGTGTTGTAGTGTCTGACTAAGCATCAGAGGAATTTTAACTAAAACTTTGAGGAAAAGGAGTAATTTTGTTATGTTTGTGCTGGAGATTAAACCCATGGCTTCATGTACACCCAGATACCCAGAACACTAACTACCACCAAGGTTTCTCTCAACTCCTCAGCTAATCCTCAACAGAGTATTTTAATTTACAAAAGTAATACCACTGCAGTATCCAGCTCCTGCTGACGTTTTCATGCTGAGTGTATAAAAACAAAATGACTTTTTATTTTTGTTAGGTGTTTTTTCCTTTTTAAAAAATATATACATACATAACTTATATTTTATATGTTATGTACATATATGCATATATGTATTTGATATACACAATGTGTACACTGAGCTTGAGTTTTTGTGCATACATATATCACATGAAAATTACAATCCCTTTCTCCATTTTAGGCCTCTCACAAGTTCCCCATCCATCTTAACTCCCTTGTCGCCCCATTATTTTCCACAGAATGACTGTGTTCTGAGTTTCTTGTGTCTTAATATTATAAATGCTCATCTTCTGGTGTTTGGGATTTAGAGTGTTTGTTATTTTATTTTAACTTTTTTGGGAAAAAAACCAAAAACGGTGTTTTGATTGTAACTAGAAAGAAAATAAATTGTTTTAAATTCCAGATCGATTCTTAGCACCTTTGTTGCCCTGAACTCTTTTCTCAGCCTTCAGGTATACACTTATAATGTAGAATAATAAATTTATACGATGAACTTGATGTAAAGGATAAGTAAGATGCTTCATGGAAAGGAGATATCTATGCTAACTTACTAATTACTGTTATTTCTGTGATTCTCTATATTACTAGTAGTATTGCTCTTATTAGTCTTTTCTTCATGATTTTAATTCTAAAACTCAACTAGGAAGACTGGAAGACTTTAACTAAGAGTTAAAGTCACAACGTAAACATATACTTTTATTTAAGATAGATAATAATTTTTAAGAAATCCAAGAGATTAAATACTTGAAAAATCACGTAATGATTAAGATTTAGTAGGAATTCTTGGGAAAGTATGTGAAAATATTAGGAGACATTTTATGCCAAAATTCAGACTTTTACGGGATTCTCCAAGATCTGTAGAGCCTGCCTTTACAATCCACATTCTTTCTGCTTCTGTGAAATAGCAATGGCTTTGAAGCAGTGACAATTTTCGAACCTAAACCTTTGCTCATGTTACTTCCTTTCTTTGATAACATTTTCCATGACTCCAACAAAAGTCACATCCAAATTCTATGAGATAAAGTCCAAGATACTTTATTGTGAAACCTCACATAATTCAGAATCAGCCTGTTTTCACTATCTTATCTGTCATTGTACCTAGTAGGATTTTGACTTCTATTGTAAAGTCTGCACAAATGCCCCTGCTAACCTGACTCCTCCCTCTCCCTAAATTATTACAATGTCTTCCTACTCTGCTACTATTGACATTCTGCTTGCTCCTCTACATCCATACCAAATGCAACTTTCTGTGCCAAATGCTAATTTTTCCAACAGGAGAATAAACACCTGTTCTATAACACATGGGTGCTTTCTCCTTTTTTGTTATTATATTTTATCTTTTTAAATTGACTATTGAGCACCTTGTTTTGTTAACCTTTTAAGCACCTTAGTGGCATCGAATGCAAAAGGCATATTGTTTTGCGTCTTTAGTACCGACGTTATTGTTAAATTATTTTCACACTTGATTCATCCCACTTACTGTACCCTAGTAAGTTTCTTCATTTTTATAATGAGGGAGTTGGAGATTATCCCTAATTCTCCTTCCAAACTTAGTGTAACATCATGGAAACAGTGAGCTGTCCTCTCTTCAAATAAGAACTGGGTAATAAGATTGCCTCTGAGAGCTAAATCACCACACAAAAGATGTAATTAGCCATCTGCTGGGAGTAACTCAAATTGTCTCTAAATGTATTGCTGAAAAGTTTTGGAATTCCTAGCTCCCTGTCAACATGGCCTATTATCATCTCAGGAGGCAATACTGGAAGGGGGCTGTAGTTTAAGTGGAAATGCAATCTCTTTCATACTGGTAGCAATGAGGTGTTTAGAAGAGCTAAGTCTGAAAAGACACATCCTGACAGGGTGGCTACTCTTTTTAAGGACAAGTTCATTTGCTAAACCCATTCAATCCTAGGGCTGGCGTAGCAGCATGTGACATGTGTCTACTTATCTAATTTAAACATGCGATTAGATTCCCATGTACATGAAAGGATCTAAAATGACGATCATACTTGCACAGCATTGCAAGAAGTGAGGGAAAATTTATATCACAAAATCTGAATGTGAAAATATAATTAAAATAAAACTCAGTTGGAAAATTTGAACTAAAATTTAATCCCTTTTCCTCATCAACTCACACAAATAAAGATTGGCATTCACCACATGCCAAAATAGTCTTGAATTGCAAGACATTTACTGTTAAAAAATCATTTTATATCTTTTGCTGAGGTTACTGCTTTAAGGCAGACATTCTAATATCTTCCCTCAGTTATTAATCTCAAACTACTATTGAAGTTCCTAAAAAATTAAAAGACAGAAATGCTACTTATTGTACAATTTACACATTGTAGGGTGAGGAGAAAAACATAATGATCTAGAAGAGAGACATCAGAACTCATCTTCCTCCTAGTTACATTGGATTTCCAGCATCAAATTATTCAATTTTAATGTACATTCACAAAGTCCTCTTGTTTCGAAGGTTTGAAATTATATGTTATTTTTGCCTAAACAAAGGTAATAACTATGTTTCAATTCCATTAGCCTGGTTAGCTTATGCAGTTCCCATGTGAGAAATATTCTGAAATTTGTACTATCGTTTATATAAAAATTAAATAAAAGGTTATAAGTCTTGTGACAAAAATTCTGATTTATATAATTGTGCTCTAAATGCATGACAACCCAAAAACAACATGAAGTGAATGCCATGAACCTCATATAACATTGTTTGAGAAGTGGTTGAGGTTCAGTAAATATTTGGGGAATGAAAGGGCACATATGAGACAGTTTCTATATGAACATCACTACACATTTATTAGATATTAAAATTCTTTCTTTAAAATCTTAGTTATATTTTCATTATTAAGCCACAATACCCGGCACCAACACCTGAAAGAGGTAAAGGTTTATTTGACTCACAGTTTCAGGAGGACACTGTTCATTTGGGGTGGCTGGCAATGGGGGAAGGGCATGGCTGAGGACTTCATTGGTGAAAAGCTGTTCACAGCATTTCAACAGGAAGCAGAAGAGACAAAGGTAGAGCTAGTGAGGAAGCCCCAGCAATCCATTCCTTCGGAGTCATACCCCAGTGACTTCCAACTGGGCCCCCCTTCTCAGCACCACCGGAAATCAAAGAACAAATCCAGATGATTGGATCACTTTCCAGACATAGGCGGCTTTGGGGTCGCAATACACAATAAACCACAGCAATATTATATCAAACAGATAAGAACACTGATTTTTTCAAAGAGACACTTCGAATAACTACACCTAGAAACACCAACTGTGATGTGGGAGAGTGGTGCCTTCTTCCCACGTGAGGGAGCTGGATCCAGACCTTCCTTATTTTTCGTTTGCCCACATTCCAAAATTACTCCTTCAATCCTTTGCATTATCATTAATTTTAATATTCTTTTAAATAATGGTACAAAACAATAGTACTTAAAAAATCATTTGTATGCTCAACAAATTATATCATAAGCTTCATTAAACTCCAATTTCCTAATAATTGAAGACTGACTGAAAGACAGTGAGATTAAGCTTTATCCAAGGCAAATGTCTTTTGAAATAGAGTTTCAGCAAGAATTAATATGAATAATCATTTAAATAATTGCAGCTTCTACTTATGGAGTAATTATCATTATAGGCATTATTATTATGCATATATATATATATATATATATATATATATATATATATATTACATGTATATGCTGATTATGCTTGTAATTTACAAGTTCTACAAAGTTATTCATAGGCTATTCACATAATGCTTATGATGATCCTAGTTCAGAAATGTATTCATTTCTATCTTACAGAGATCAAAGTTAAAACACTGAGACATAACAAATTTAAATATTTCGATAAAGAGTAAATTAGAATTCTATTTAAGTACAGAAGTCAGTTTCCCAAGTAAATGCTGTTTCCCACTCATGACACAGAAAAGATACCACAGTACAATTACATAAGCTTTCTCAAAAGACAAGTGATTGAAAATGTCTCTCTATGACTAAGTGGCTTTCAAACTATTTGGGGCATTTAGAAGTTTAACCATTTCATAACAGCGTGAAAATGCTCGCAGAATGGCCCCATGGCATCATTCAATTTTTTTTTTCCATTGTCCAGGCTTGCCAAGTTCTAATAATCCTTTACTATTTTTTTTTTTGTTTTGTTTTGTTTTTCCTTGTCCCATATATTGCTCAGGCTGGCTTTAAACTCACGATTCACAGCCTCAGACTGTGGAGGAGCTGAAACTGCAGACACTCATCTAGATGCCCCATTTTCAGTTGTACTCAGATTTTTTACATTTCCTATTTTTCAACTACATTTCTAAAATTCTGTTGCCTTTGAATTTTGAATGTCATAAAGTAAAAATATTCTAAGAGATGCTGTTCATTTAAGCCAACTCAGTGGATGCATGTCATACAATATATCTGTCTCAACGACAGCTCTATTTATTAATGTCACTACATTGATATTGAGAAAATTTAATCTACAAATAGTTATTAGGTTTTCACTGAGATCAATGCTCTGTGGTAAATGCAAGATATAAGAAAACAGAGATACAGTGGAAGTGGTCTTTCTTTGTTTCTAATGAGAGATCTAACTGGTTGTTGCTCTATTTCTACAAAAAAATTCACAAAAACGTTTACAATTTGTATTAGTCACTGATGTATGTGGTCACATAAAGTCGGCAGCAGCTGTTTCAATCCATGATGAACCAGTCAAAATTATCAACAAAGTCAAAGACCTATTGAAAGTAGTGACAGAGACTTCCAGTACTGTCTCTGAAACTTACACATTTTTAACTGTCAAGCAAACACCAGCTGTATCTGTAGGATGGCAAAAGATAAGGAAAATGTCAAATTAATGAATTACTCAGACTTCTAAAAAATGGGTGTTTGTTGGCCTGAGCTTGTATTCTTTAAATAAACTATCATTATCTTAAGAAACATACCATATGGCACTGGTGTTATTAAATAATTACACAACTTCGTCTGCAATTTTAATTGGCCATTAATTGGAATTCAGATGTCTAATTTTTGATAGTTATATGCTGAGTAGGAGAGAATCAGACCTTACTGTAATTGTTTTTATCTTTTACAATAATATAATTTTATCAAATAAATATTTTATTGCTTTAGTGGACAAAATTAAAGAAACCTCAATAGCACAGAGAGGAGGAATGTGTTTTCTAGTTTTAAAAACGTAGCATAGCCATCATAAGTCTCCAGGTAAGAATGCTACATTTTTTACCATGTTGATAAATCAATTTAATAGCGATAACCTGTTTATAAAACTCAAAAACTATCTTATAATAAAATTGCAGTTTTCAATCATATATATATATATATATGTGTGTGTGTGTGTGTGTGTGTGTGTGTGTGTGTCTTAATTACAACATATGCTTTTCTTTGAGTTTTAGTTTTTTATTTTATATGCACAATTCTAGATAGTTATGGGGTAGAGTGAGTGATATTTCATATAAATACAATGTGTAGTTATTAGATCAGAGTATTTGGTGTTATCTATCATCTCACTGTTTATCTTTCCTTTGCGTCAGAAATGTTCAGTTTTCTCCACTAGTTATTTTGAAATAGTCCATTGTTGTCATCCACAGTTAACCCATTTTACAGAGCATTAAAAGATTTTGCTGCTATTCACATGTGCCTTTGTACTCACAAAACATTCTTTCTCATCTTCTGACACTTCCCAAGCTCAAGTAGTTACTAGTCTATCATGACATATTTCAGATCAACTTTTTAGCATTTGAGTATGGGTGAAAATAAAACTAGAACGTTCCACGATCTAAAGCTTACAAGTATCATCACAGTCTTCTTTAGCTCAATGTACAGGACCAGTGAGTCACTCTCATCTGGTCTCTAGTAATAGGGCACGAGGGGAAGAGACTGGAGCTGTCTGTTCTTGTCACTCTCTTGCCATATGTTGCTCACTATAAAACATATCTAGTCATGATGAGGACTCTGGGGAAGAGAGGGAAAATATCAAAACGCAGAGAAGCAATTTTATGCTCTATTGGACATATGTTGATACAGTGTACAACAGGCAAATTTCTTTCCCCAGGAGTGAAGAAATTATACACATGAGGGGAGGGATTTTGGAATTGTGTTAATATTTAGCTTTTTGTATATTTCCTTCTGCCTATGTTTGCTTTTCTTCTCATTACAATAAAACCACCATTGAAAATTAAATTGATCGAAGTTTTGTTTATAGCCATAAACTGTTATTCAGCAACTTAATCTTGTTGCATCAAATTTATCTATTTTAAAGTATGCTGTGTTTCTACTACTAGCTGTGATAGCAGAAGTGAAATCAAGGTAGAGCCAAAGTCCCAGCCAAGGTCCCAGCCAAGGCTCCAGCCCCTCCTGGAACAATGAAGGAGAAGTAGCTAAGACGGGCAGCTAATCCTCCCCCTCTTGATTTCTTCTAGATGCCCTAAGGTAATTAGTGGTCTTACATATTCCTACAATTTCTACCGCAGGAGAACTGCTTGAAACCACCTAAGCAAAAGATTTCTAAATGGCTCAAGTCCTTCATTCCTCTTGGCTTCCTCACTCCAGACCCCCTTTAGATATCCTCCAGAGCTTTGCTTCTTCAATAAATCCCTTATTGTTTTAAAATAAATAAATGAATTGATATTGCATACTTGAAACTGCAGAATAGTAGATGTTGAATGTTCACAAGAATTGATAACTATATAAGGTCATATATATGTTAATTATCTGTATTTGATCATTTTGTCCTATATATTTTTCAAAACAGCATATGGTAGTCAAAGCATATAGTTTTATTTTGCCAATATAAAAAGTAAAGAAGTAGAAAAATAACTTTCCTTATATAGAAATGTAGTATGACTGGTCAATGGATGGCAGAAGACAGGGAAAATTACTACACATATTAAGTTGCATCTAGCTGCTCAGCAAAGGTTTATATTTTTCATACAGCCACATGAGGCTTACTGATAGGCAAGCAATCTGAAAAGTGGGTTGTCAAACAATCTTGCCATCGTGTGAACATCATTGTAGAGAGTTCTTGCACAGAATTAGCTGGAATACATCAGTCATTGGATGTGGACTTTTAATGCAATTAAGATCTGCAGTCACACAAGACGTATGAAGCTGTTGCTGAGATAACACAGCATACAATTTTTCTGTGAAATTTTCTGTGTAAATTAAGACAAAACTCTAAAATTAAAAAAATGTAGCATGCTAAATGTATACACTAATATCATAGCTAACTGCATAATTAAATATTATGTATTGCACATAATTACATGATATATAATTTTATAAACCTGACAACACAGTAGATTCCTTATAACAGCATCAACACAAATACCTGTGACTGTATAACAACTGTTACAGGTTCATGAAGTGATAGGAACTTTTAAACTCTATTTTTATTATATGAGACTATTGTAGAATATATGGTGCATTGCTGACCAGAACATTGTTAAATAATTTATGAGTCTATGTGAACTGTAGCTTTACTTCTATATTTTTATAGATGAGAAATCTGAAACCAACAAAAAAAATGTTAACTTGTGCAAGGTGTTCATCAAATCAGGGTTATGTGCCTCAATTTTACTACTTCCAAAACCTGATACCTATATCAACTTGTTTCTTTCTCCCTGATATTACATTACCACAGCACAAATGAAGAATAGGTTGATTAAAAATTAGAGAGGAATGAAAAAAAATTAAAATGTATAGACTATAGTCATTAAAGTCAACAAAGTCATAAAAGGTGGGGAGACTAAGGAGAAGGCAGATAGATCCTGAAATCATAGATTAGTGCATTTGTGTGAATGGCATGGAGGCAAATGCTAGGCATCATGGTGGAAAGAGGACAGGGATAGGAGCTGAGATCTGAGTTTGGTGGTAGCAGCCCAGTTTTTCCTATATAGCCTTAATCTAGTATGAAAATTCCCAAACCTCTAAGATTTCTAAACATGGACCTGGGTTTCATGTTGCCATGATATATAATTTTAAGATAAAATATAGAATATATGTCAAGAAGGTATTATACAAAGAAAGAGCTTATCATGGAGATCAAGCCCTTGGGAATATGATGGTAAAAATAATTTTCTGAGAGAAATATCTGACTGCGGGTATTCAACAGAAAAAAAACAGAATTAGTAACTGAAATGTCTCCAAAAACAAGTCTTCAGTTGAGATATTTTTCTCAACTCCTTTTAGTAATTTAGAGTGTGTCAATCATTGAGAATACTTTTTCAAATATAAGGTCTTTATATTGTACTATATTTTGGAAGTATAGGCGGTCTCACGATTTATTCTCTAGAATTGAATCTTCTACCTTAATGCTTCAATAAGATAAAAGCAAAGACATTATTTCTCTAAATGGAAGTAAATTTTCATGATTTACCAGAGTCCGCACTCCCTTTTTTATAACCTGAATTTGAGTTCTGTGAAGATGCTGTCCCTTTACGAAAGATCTTGCAGATTGCACAGCCTGGCTGAACTGGACATAGGGATTGTGAGGATATTAAAGGTTGTAGGGGTAAGGCTGAACTTACCTTGACCTATTTTAGGCCCTTTGAGAGTCATTTACCTTAACTTTTGCATCTGACCTAATGTTCTCATAACTATTTGGTGAGTCCCTTGGACGGTATCATAAAGCTTACCAGATCTCTAGTCTCCACTAATTTCAAAGCTAAGAGTAATATTGGATAACAACTGAAATCTATAAATTTTCCTCTTCATTTATTAGAAGCCTACCTAATATTCTCACTAATACATTGGTTGAATGCCTTGATGTATTACTTTATTTGTTCTCTTGCTACGAAAGACATTATAACCTTTTCTACTTTAGAGCATGTCGCTCGAGGTAACTTGAGTTCAAGTTCCCAGGTCATTGAGAGTGATACTTAGCCTCAAATAAGGGACTTTAATCTTCCTTAAAGGAGAGTTATTCTTTTTGTCAACAATGAATGTAGACAACATTCTTTTCTTTATTTTAATTAATTTTCAATTCTATTTAATATGGACCCAAAATGCAAGAAATTAAAGTTGAAATTTTGTCACTAGCCAGTTTTATGTTATGGATTAAGAATATATGATTTTTAAAGGGATTAGAATCTTTTATCAAAACAATAGAAATGAGCAATTTATGAAAGAAACAAGTAGTGAAATGTTATTAATAACAAAATTATCACAACACAATGTGTTTTCTTACATATTATTCACTTAAATTAAAATTATTTTACAGACACATTAAATAAATTTTTACCACTTACCACTTCACCAACTATTTAGCCCTATCTATCCACATTTTCTATTTATAACTACAAATAAAATATACATATATATGTACATATATCACTGAAGTAGGCACTATATATATATATATATAGTTTAAAATAATTTTAAGCTAAAAACTAATAAAAATGTCAAAGGAATTTTATACTCCTTAAAATGAGATTTTATTTAAGAATGATGGAAGATATATGTCAAAATAATAATTTTACTAGAGCAGTCATGCAGGCAAGAGAAAAACAGAAGACAATATCACGATGCATTCTGCAATGTTCCACTTTTCAACATCAGGGCTACCTACTGACCTAGCAGTCACTGTTCCTACTGTAAATCATCTCTTGAATTACTAGAACCTTTGTTTACTGTATTGAACAAAGTTTAGATTTCATCTACCAGTTGGCTATGTTTTCATGTGTGATGATTGTAGTTCTTTTGTAAAAACAGAACAGAACATATATATTTATATTTTCTTTTATAAAATAGAATAAAGAAATCTAATGCGAGGAATTGACTTGCACAGTTACTTTTCTGAAATTGACTTCTATCCACAACATGATGAAGGATGTTATAAATCACACAGAGCACATTGTGCTTTCAGTTGGGAACACTCAACTTTTCAAGTTGTGGACCAAATAAATCAATCCACAGAAAATCAAATGACTCATTAGCTGTATTTTAGCAAACTAAGGTGTTATGATTTTTTTTTTTTCTAATTTGATTCGGAAGCCTCTCAAGAATGTTTATGAACCAAGTTAGCCACTATCTAGAACTCATGCTTGTTGCTTAGTAGCAAGTTGTTTTTACCACGTGTGAAGGTCAAATGTGACAAAGTGAGTAGATCACAGCTATGCTAGGGGAGCCAAACAGGAGGAAGTTATAGGCACCAGAAAGTGACAGGAAGGAGAAAGAGAAGAAAGGAAAGAGAAAGGAGAAGAACCTGTGGGAATGTGCCTTTATTATAGTCGGAGAGTGGTATTTCAGGGGCTGTAGATCCACAAGCTTAAAGAATACAAACGTGAAAGGGGGAGCTTACATGCTAGTTTCTATCTGCCATTAGGGTTTAGTGTGATCAGAGTCTGTGGGATGCCTTGGGCTTTCGGTCAACTGGATGTGGAGGAGGAGAGCTGTGTCACAGCTACACAAGAAGATGACGTCAAGCGACAGGTGACGCGGTCTGACTTGGTCAAAACTGAAAATGGATGACAAGGCGGCGATTACGTGACAAAATGACGAGATAAGGCATTTCCTCCTTTCCACTCCAGGTAAGAACTGTAACTCTGAAGGGAGAAATTTGATCCACTATTTCTATGAAGTGATTAGAGCTGATAAAGTCTTCTAATAGGCACTAAGCCTGAGGAGTTGATGCTTTGCTGTACAGTTAAATCACGTTTTAGAATGTCGTTTCTTGGCATGACCCTAGCCTTGAGTCTTTGCATTTTGAGTTTTTTTAAGACTTGATGATAGAACTTATTTTCATAATTTCATTTATGGCACAGTTCTTCTAAATCATCTTGAAATGTTTGTCTTATCCATCTTAGCCAATTTATCATGACTGAGACACAGCACAGAGACCTTTGACTTAGAGAGATAGAAGTTTATTTCAGCTCATGGTTTTGAGATCTCCATCCTTTTGTATTTGGCCAGCAATGAAGGCATAGTTTGACAGAGGACCTAAAGGCAGGAAAGCCTTTTATCCCACTTGGCCCAGAAGCAAAGCACAAAATGCAGATAGCTGAGGAAGATGTATCTTTCCAGGTCACACTCCCAGTGACCTGTCTTTTGCCATGCAGCAACACCTTTTTACAGCCCAAGAAATTAATAGGTTATTGCATTTAATCCAAATAAATCGCATCACTTTCCAAACTATGCAAGGCTTTTGGTGGGCACTGTAGATCGAAACTATAGCACTCTGCAATGTTATATTACATAAAGTCTTAAAATATAACAGTAATTCCTTGCCCAATAATAACTCAAGTGAGCATCTAGAAAGTTACAACTATTGGCATAGCAGGACATTCAGGAGCTCAAACGTGAAATCTATGCAAAAACAGTAAAAGTAATGTTTTGCTTCTAGATTTCATATTAATGAGAAGATGTCTGTACATCTTACTTCAATATCTGCATAAGCAAGACCAATTATTTTTAAAAATACATTCTTAACATTCTACAGCTGCAGTTGATCTTCAGAGAAGAAAATCATTGCTGAATCTATTATTTGGCTTGTAAATCCATCGTTATTACAAATAGAAAAACATCTTAATGCAAAGACAGATTCTAAGAATGTTATGCAGACAGTAAACCTGTGAATTTTTGTCTATAAAGGTTATGAAGGTGTATCCTCATGGTTAGCAAAATGTATCTCCTTGATAAACCCAATTTTGATATTTTATACTGTATATCTATAAAGATAACACTTTATTGCTATTACTATAAGCTATGGCATTATGTTAACATGGTGAATAAAATATTATTGTAACGATGAAATATAATGAACAAAAGTGGATTTTCCTATGTATATTTTATTATTTTCATGATCTACCTGTGAAGAATAGCAACATGAATCTCCTGCAGTGATCCAGTATGTATCTGAGACAGAATTAATTTGGATAAAGAAGTTGTCATGCTAGGTCTTAAAAGTGCTTGTCTGATTTGGTGACTTGAATGGGAAATAGGAAAATCTCATAAATATTTGACACAGAAAACAGTCAGTGAATATATATTGAAGTTAAATTGCTCCTAAAGAGTATAAATGAATCCTGTTATAGCAATAATCTCCTTTTTATTTAAAATTAAGCTTTGATTTTGTTGAGTAACATTTTATAACAACTGTAACAAAAAATAACTGGAAGGACATAAAAATAACATTGTAAGGATTGTTGATATTTTATTCCAATAGAGAAAAAAAATGCTACAGTGTTTCTACAGACTTCCAATCATATACATTGTTTATATAATGAACAAATGAATAATCATAGGTAAGTTAGTTGTCCCATAAGAGAAAAATAGTAATTTTGGTTTTGAAAAGCCCCAAGACCAATATCCTCTGGAAATGTCACTAAAGGGAAATACATAAGTAAAATAGGAGATCACTATTTTGAGGTGGATGTGGTATGACCGCAATCTAAAATCATGCTGCATATCTGATACATTGTGACAATCAGAGTCAGCATTTTATTTGTTCTAGGGTGTTGGACATAAAGAATTTGTATTCTATATGGAAAGCTGACATGGTGATGATGTGCGTAGAAGCCATAAAAATTGACATATCATCAATTCAGCATTGGTCTGGAGTTTGAGTCTGCAGAGAGGTGCTAATGATCTGTGAAGAAAAATTTTATTTCAAGATAAATCTAGATCATCAAGGAAGCATATTGATGTTCAGGGTTCCAAGAAAGAAGAACACTATGAATTATATAATAATAGCAGTGGGTAGACCACGGATGAATACCACTCAGATCTAGACCCTCTTTTGCCTTATTGCATCTAGTTTGCAACTAGTACTGAATACTAAGAGAAATATATATATATATATATATATATATATATATATATATATATATATATACTTCACAGTCTAAAAATAGTTTGTATCCACACTCTTTCCTTTCTTATACTTTTTTTTCAAAATTTTGTGATTTGTGGCTTCTCTATTTAGCAAAATGTGTTTAAATTTGAGTTGGAGTACTTATTGCCTGACATTTCTGGACTTAACTCATTTTACAGATGCTATGGATATTGTTTAATACAAAATTCTCTCAATTACAAATTCCAACTTCATCCCTTTCTCATTATATTATGCTTGTGTAAGTGTTCTGAACTGTGTGAACTGCATATCAGCTATAATTTCTATAAATATGTCTTCTTTCCCCAGACCTAAACATGTCATTCACTTAGAATTTCTCCGTAAACTTAAGCGGTTTTCTTTTTTGGTGTTTGAATACCTCATCCTTATGAATCAGTTTAAATATTACTATTTCTTGAAATTATTCTCTGGCAACTCAGAGTGAACAATTCTCTATATTTTCAAATATTAACAGGCTAGATTGTATTTGCAGAGATTACTTAAGTTTTTATGCTGAAGACACACATTATATTCCTGACAGACCTTATACCAGTCCTAACTTCTCCAAAATAGATTGAATAGTTGAAATTAGTAATTATATGTTTGTGTATTATATTTAAAAATCAGTTGTTAAACATTTAATGTGTACTTTAGAGAGTCCCAAGATTTTCTTTTACCTGCATCCTTGGCTTGGATGCACTCTTTGTGCTTCTTTCTCTATTGCTGTCAACACAGAAAAAAAAAAAGAGACAAAAAAAAGAAAAAAAGGAAGGAGAAAAGAAGAAGGGAACCAGGAGAGTCAGGTGAGGCTCTTTTGCCTTTCCGGTAGTCGTTTCATTTCAGTATGAAAATCATTCCCAAGTACTACCCCTATATATCAAGTTTCTTCCAATTTTCATTTTCAAAAAATGTTGAAAAGCATGACACCTTAACTACAGGTTTTCTGGTCCGTAGGGAAGATCTTTCCCTCCCTGGGACGCTTCTTTGCCATGTCCTTGTATCAGAGCCAGCTGTTTTTTCAAATATGTTACTTGTTATAGCTTCTCTTTGCACAAGAGGAGGGATGGCTCATCATACTCATGATAGTAGATATGTACGAGCACATAAAAGTTTAACTTCACTGCATTTAAGTGCACATTATCCTACAGATGCTGCGATGCGGACACCAGTGATGCGGGCAGCAGCAGAAGAGAGCAGAAATGCAGCAGAGCAAGCACCCGACCTCCTGTAACAGCGGGGAGACGAGCTCCGAGCCAACCAGGACTGGAAAGCCTCCTTTATGCGCCGGAAGACATGATGAGACAATCTTACCTCATCAATAAAAAATGAAAGGATATTATTAAACAGACTTACTTGGAGAATAACCTATGCACATCGGCCACAAAGTGAATAGTAGGATAAAAGTGGCTGCTGAAAAATAATATGAGACATTTTCTATATCATCGTGTACTTCCTGCTCTTCGTTATAAGTAATTTAGTATTAATGAGCATCAGTGTTTTTGAGTACATTGTTAAGTGTACTCAGAGTGAGCTACAACGAAGAAGACTTTGTCCAATCAAGGTGCTGTGAAAAATGCTTATGTGTAAACTAATGCGTTATTTAAGCCAAGACTCAAAATAAAAACAAATGAATGTAACAGGGATTGGAGAAAAAACTAATTCATATATAAAAGAAACCAATGTAAAAAAAAAAACAAATGATAGAATATATTTTGAGGCGGTGAGGAAGTTTTTTTAAAACACTATACATGGAATAGCGTAATAGTACAATCTTTCTGGAATGCTAACTGACATTTTATAAAATGAATTTTTCAAATATTCATTCTTTTTCAGGAGATCATTTTAATTCTGGGATTTTATCACACCAGAAAAATTAGAATTGTATTCAAATTTTAATGGATGACTATGATAACACCCTTCTGAGAATTAAGTGTAACAGAAAGTACAGCTAATGCCAATGCTTAGAGGATAATGTCAGAGTAAGGGATATTGTCATTGCAGGAATGAATATCATGCAAATATATTTAAAAGAATATTCGATGACAAGAGAAACATGATAACTTAGTTGGAAAAAAGATATTTCTCAATGTCATTCGAAAATTTACCTTTTCAATATGTGTGCACATTACACATATAAGTGAACACTTGTCCATATTCCTACACAGCACGAATGTAAGTGATCTTTTCTACATTTTCATGGCTTCCAATTTTTGCTAACATATTATACTACTTTTTTGAATAGTATGACAGGTGATTTTTAGACCATTTTATATTATGACGGTATGAAAAACTTACATAAACACCAAGGAGTGACTATCAAGGAATATCAATCAAAGTTTATCAAATGTAAGGTAAATATTTAGTAAATATAAAATATGATTAATAGTAATCTGTAACTACCCACATCCTCAAGCATTTTTCCAAGAGTAAAATAGCTGTCACATTCATGACTCAAACACTATTGCATATTAGCAATTCTCAATTCTCCAAGTCCTTATCATCTTAAAGCAAGCATTTGACTTATTTTATCAGGGACTTACTTTATTCAAAAGAAGGACATGTCGTTTGGGTAAAACAAACTGGAAGAATGTCCCAATATTGTACCAAGATAATTATATTCTCTTTATGTGTTTATAGAATCAGAGTACGGTGAGTACTGAAATCAATTTGACCTGAGATCATTAAGTCCAAGTTTGTAGACCAAAGTAAGTCAGTAGCTGACGCATTTTGATATATTAGGAATGTAATTACACAGGAAACGAGGTGTATTAGTGTGGATTCATTCCTGGAATAAAAGTTATTTGTTTCTATTACAAACAATGCTGGGGAAACTTGAGAAGCCATAAGTGTGTAAAAATATGTATTCATATGTGTTTCAGTTAATATACTGCAAAAAAACATACTTATGATATGATTCTATTTTTTGATATTATACAATTAAGTGGAATTATTTTTGGTTGCATTGTTATAGATAAAGTATATTACTTTGGATAAATTAGAGAATGATCACTCTACTAATATATCCAAAATACATTTTCTGTATAAAATTGTTATCAATTTAAATAATATCAAATATGTACTGAATATTTGGGTTGAATAGGATTTCCTTATATGAAAATAAAATTATTATTTGTGCTCTTAAATGTTTTTGATGTGAAAATAAATATCACAGAATAAAAAATTATCAACAGAGAGGTCATTGTAATTAAAAAGCTAAAAACAATGTTCTCTTAAGAGATGAATGAAACAGTTGTATGTGCTTCTCTATTTTAGTGTAATAAAAGCAAAGAATATTCCATAGTTCAGCCAGTCATTTCTTATGAACTACTCATCAAAACTGCCACTCAAAAGTTGGCACCTTCGGAAGAAGATCCATCAACTGTAATGGAAGTGAATTTTGCATTTAAAAATACATATATAAATCTATTACAACTTCATACATATTATATAAGTGTATTCTTTCAGTCCTAGAGACTTGGTGATTTAAATCTAAGAAAATCTTTCCAAGAAAAGAGACTTTTTCCAAGGATAACATTTAAAATAAGGACATTTTTAAATACACTAATATGAGACAATTGATTGATATATTAAAATTAATCAGTTTATATTTAGTGTCCATTGATAAGTTTAAGTTTTATTTTCATTATATACTTTCAATCTGATTGTACATATGTGTATTTATATGTATGTATACATGCACATAATTTCATGCTTATTATTATACACAAACTCATAATGAGAAAGATAGAAAGTAGAGCTAGAGAGAGGAAAAGACTCCAAGGAAGAAAAAGAACTTCCATGCATATTCAATTTTGTTAAAAAGAAAGGATCTTTTAATTTATTCCTTGATATTAACTCGTTCATTTGCTCATTTTTAGCTTATAACTTTTTTATAAGTAATGCCTTTGCTTGTGGAAGTATAATGCAACTTTATTTCTACAATCTATATACCACTTGTAATTCTAAAAATCCAAGTGCAAATTAAAATTTAAAAAATACTACTTACATAACCAAACAAAAGAGAAAAACAAAACAAAACAAAACAAAACAAAACAAAAAAAAACCCTTTGGCCAAGAAGCAAAGAGAAAATCCAATCACTTCTCTGTTAGAGAAAGAAAAGAAAAAAAGAAAAGCCCCCGGCCAGGAAGTCAGAAGGGGCCCAATCAGGTATCTTCAGAAATTTCTAGAAACTTAGAAACCTCTCATAGTCAGTAAGACTTCTGGGATGTGACTTTTTTGGCTCAACCTAAAAAAAAAAAAAAAAAAAAAAAAAAAAAAAAAAAAAAAAAAAAAAAAAAAAAAAAAAAAAAAAAAAAAAAAAAAAGAAAAAGAAAAAAAAGAAAAGAAGAAAAAAAAAAAGCCTAGAAAGGGGACATCTCTTTTGAGTGGTCCAGTCAAATCTTGAGAATTTTACCTGTAATTTATAGTTATATTCTCACATGCACTATGTCTGCTTTTACCTCCCTCTACTCCTTATTATGCAACAACTGCTCTGTTTTGGCTAAATTTTCTCTTTTTATGTAACGGTGTTTCTCTTTCGGCAGGACAGAGACTAATTAAAAATTATACCTAAAGAAACCATTAAAATGTGAATATGATTAATTTCCTTTTTTATTAAAATTTTATTTTGAACCATGGAACAAGTTACAGTCACTTTTGTCTAGCACTTTTAAATAATACTATTGAAATATCTACAGAATTTTCTTTTTCTGAAATATTCAAGAGATAACTACCTTCCAATATCTGAAGGATTTTGTCTAAATGTAATATGTCTAAAGAGTTACATGTGTCTAAACAGTTTTGTTGTATAGATCAATGTATGTATAAGTAGAGCCATATTTTGAGAAAGAAAAATATAACTACATGTTAAGAAAGAACTGCTAATAATTGATGAGGTTAAAAAATAAAAGAATAATGTCTTGATATCAAATAAATGGAAATGTCTCAAATAAACCTAGGTACATAATCCTCATAGATACTATTTATGAAAGAAACACATCTTAAATTAGATGCTGTTAAATCTTTTTCACCACAAAAGTCATTAATCAATACATCTTTTATCAAAATGTGCTTAAGGATCACTGTGCAATATAGTTGTGATTAATTTATTTTTATTTTTTGAGGAGTTTGTAATTTTTAAGTTCTGGACAACACATATATTTATTTTGTTCATTTTGCTTTATGTAGGTCAATGAAAAAATCTTTTTTATACGTAGTTCTGTAAGAGGAGTCACTTTGCTTGAAACATAGGATTTCAGAAGTAACAAACACAAAATTAAAGCAAAAATCCATATAGGATCTAAACTAGAGACTATTAGAATAAAAGAAAAAGCTTCTTTCCATGAATAGTAAAATATTTATATACTTTAACATACAAAGTTATTTTTCTTTAATTATTTGAAATTATTCTGCTATCATCATTAGAATAGTGGGCACTAATAAAGCTCATGTAACAGGAGCTACTGCATTTAGTGTTAACTAATAATTTAAGCCCAAGACTGTCTGCAAACTGTAGAAGTAATTTAAGGATACTGAACAAAATGAACTAAGCTGGCATCTGTCCCAGGCACTAGAGTGTCATGAGAGCTTCAATGAACACAATCAGTCAGGAATCTGATTTCATTTTACAGCCCTGACACTTGAGCCATTTTGAATCCTTGTATCATTCCAAGGTATTGGTGCATTTCTAACGTTTTTGAAATTCAGTATCTGATGATCCATCTGCAATAGTATACACTGTCCTTAAATGTTCTTTGGGCTCTTTCTTACTTTATTTTCAAATTCAGAAATACAGCAGTTTTCTTTTGTACATCACTGGTTCAATTATGTCATCTTTTTGAAACTAAGCAAGTAGAGATGTCTGAGCTTGGTCATCAAATTGCTTTTAATCCATGGATCACTTAATGATTCGGAGCCCTGGAATATTTTAAATTGTACTAGAAATGCTCCTGGATAGATTTGCATACTTGTATAACTTTTCAATCATTATCTGATGACTGTTGTGTATCAAAAATTATGTTAAGTACTATGTACATAAAGGTCAGAGCACTGTTTTCCTACCATGAATATTAAGCCCAAGGTAGCTTGAAAAATTTAACTATGAAGGCTGAAAAAGTCATCATAAACATGTTATGTTTAATTTGCCCTGAATTAGAGAGGAATTCAAACAAGGCCTAGGCCAGAAGTTCGGGAAATAATTTAAATAAACTTTACATAAGTTATTAGGAGAGTAGTAGAAATGTCGTGGATTAAAATGCACCAAAACATGCGGCAAAATTTAGCCTAATACTGTTGGAAGCTCAGGAAGCCACGAACAACTGGGGTGAGATGAGCCTGGGAGCGAAGATAGATGGGAACGAAAGTCCTCTAACTGGAGTAGATCTGAACCTGTCGTTTTTTCCCATGTCTTTGTAAAGGATTCATTCACTTTTCAAACTTACATTTAAAAAAAATCAAAGAACTTCAAATCATTTTTGATTCATCCCTTTCTTCTTTCTTTTCTTCAATTTCAAATGTGTCACAGTTCTTACAGGAAACAGATGACACATTCAAAGTGAATAATTTGGAAAATATTTAATAAGCAAGTGACTTAAACCTGAAAACAGTGTACAGAGGTCACCATAGAGATAGTACTATGCTCTAAAACAAGTAAGATGTGGAAGAAAACACACAGATGTCCAGGTAAGAAAGAGTCAGGCCCAAAGAGAAATGAAGAGAAGGTATAACCCAAGCTCATCCTCTGTGATCCAGTTATCTCTTAGCTATGTTACCAAATCCACTAGTTGAATTTTCTACTGTAAATACTGTGTCATCCAAAAATATATATTTCAATGATAAATTCCAAAGTCTTAGTATTAAGTGGTTGGCCAAGGGCAGAATCTTCATGAATACGATAGGATTATTATTTTTTTAATCTCAAGAGCTGCTAATCCTGTTTCCCGTGTGAGGTTTTAGTGATGACAGTTGTTCAGGAAAAAAAAAAAAAAAATGTCCTCAAGTCAGACACTCAATATGCTTTGATCTTTGACTCTCTGGTATCTAGAAATATGACAAATAAATATGTATCATTCATCAACTACCTTTATAGTGATATTGTCTTACAGCAGCTTGAAAAAACTGAGGCAAGACCCCACAGGGCCATGAAAGTTAAGGGCTGTGTTGACAACAGTTTATTTCTAGGACATAGAAGTTGCTGGAAGATAGTGAAGACAATTCACAAGGGCAAATTTACAGGCCACATTTAAGCCAACAACAATTTTCAAATTTGCTTCTTAAATACCTCTATCATCCTTGAATAAGTAGTTGTGAACAGTTAAAATTCAAATTTGTAGGAAATTTTTCAGAAAACAAATTTTATTTAGATTTTTATTTTAGAATCTTCATTTTTTTTTTTTTTTTTTTTTTTTTTTGTATAGAAGTAACATAGAGAGGCAAATCCATTGGTAGCTGGCTTTCCAAGCAAATGAAAATATGCTCACAGATTTTGTGAGTAGCACGAAGGAAAGAGAATGAAGAGGGAGCAAAGTTGGTAAAGAGTGAGGTGCCAGTTTGCTGAAGAGTGTGTCTCTGGGTCTGAAAGAGACTGTGCCTGTGAGGGGTCACAGTGTAACTAAAGTATGAAATTGAAATTGATTTCAAAGATTCATCTTAAGAGTTATTGGTCATGACATTGGCCTAAATATAAGAGAAAAAAAACACACATTTGGTTCTTTGGGAGATGAAAAAACACTCAGTTGGGATGTTGAATTTGAGATGTCTATGAAGTGTACAGATATGATTAGTGATAAGTGGTCCAGAAATAGATGTCTGAAGTTCAAAATAGGGTTTTGAACTAAGTAATAGATTGAAGTTGAATCATGAAAATGGGTAAGATTTTGATTGACTAATAAGAAGTCATATCACTTACTTGTATCAAAATGCATTCACATTTTCTAATTTGCTAGATGTAAGAAACATAAATGTGTGACTTACAAGAAGTCCCAAGTGTTTTATTATTCACATAATAATAATGCAGTCAGGTAACATGAAAATTGCAACAACACCCAAAAGAACTTCATCAGCAAGTGCTACATGACCTAATAAGTGAAATAATGATAATTCAGAACAAAAGTCAATTACATGTTTATACAATGGCACTGAAGTAAAAAATATAAATAAATAAATAATACAATACAATACAGTAGCACTATAAAATATAAGATTCTGGGACTACATTCATTTGTTTAAGATATTTACATGAGAAACACTATAAAACACAGGAAAGATCATTTAAATAAATGGAAAATATACAATACTCAAGGGTAAACAAAAATTGTTAAATGTCTTTATAATACTCTACAAATTCAATTCACCTGAAGCAAAAATCTCAGCAGGATTTTTTTTTTAATTTTCAGACAGATAATGGTTGATTCTGGAATTCAAATTGAAGTGATAAAGCCCTAAAAAGAAAAGAAAAGAATCTTAATAAAAGATTACTGGAAGACCTCCTCTTGAGAGTTCAGATTTTAATATTGTATTACAGTAAATATACTGTATGTTTAGCAAAAATATCTTGAATTTATGTAATGATATAAAAAACAGAAGCACTAAAGAAAAAAGTCATAAAAGCTATCAACATTCTATAATAAAACATAGGGCTCTGATTGAAGGTAGAAATTTTTTTTCATAAAGACATTTTTATATCATCAAATTAAGGCAAATTAAGAATATTTTTCACTAAACACTTTCAAAAAAGTAAGTCTGGGTGGAACTCTGAAAAACAAACAAGCTAACCATAAATTGGCTAACTGCAGGCTGGGAATATTATTATTATTATTATTATTATTATTATCATCATTATTATTAATTTGTGAGTGTGTGTGACAGGGTCTGGCTCTGTAGCCCAGGCTGGTTCTGAATTCACTGTGTATCCCAGGCTAGACTTGGAATCACAGAAATACACTTGCCTCAGCCTCCCGGGTAGGTGCTGGGATTATGGAAAAACATATTTTAACACATCTGACAAATGTCTTACATCCTAAATATATAAAGAACTTCTCAATAAAATCACAACCAATACAAAATTATTTTCAAATGACATGAATTGATAATTCAAGAAGAAAAGAAAATTAAAATACCTCCAAATCATAAGAATAATTATTTAATATTACTTTCATTAAGGAAATTTTACTTAGAAGTTCAACGAACTATCACTTTATCACTACACAACTGTCAGAGTGCAGGAAGAAAAAAAAAGGACTATCAATATTATAAAATGTGCACAGCAACCCAGAAATCTCAAATCGTGTCAGTTAGATGTTAAATGACATTATCACTACTTTACAAAAACAATTCAGTTTTGTAAAACAATAAAAGCAACAGCAATTAATAAAAAGACTTTTGAGTTATTCTATGACCACTGTTTACATTCATATACATTTTGAAATAAATAAAAATGTATGCCTATGAAATATTTGTGCAATGACATTTGAGGTAGTTTTAGCTGTAACAACTTCAGAGTAGAACTAACCAAGATATATGGTGACGTGAAAATGGACAGGCTACATCATATTCATTTAATGCAATATTATTTTACAAATAAAAAGATATTGCAACAAAAGGAAGAGATATCAGAAAGGGTATGATGAGTGAAGAAAAACAGACACAAAATAATCTTGCAGAATATATTTATGAAATTGCAAAAAAGGTGAAATTTGAAAATCAAAATGCCCTTTGAAAAAAATGGAATTTAAACCTAGGTATAGCAGTCAACACTTTAATAATATCTTTATGGAGTTTTGATACAAAGCTCATTTTGACAACATTCGGAAATCCTTCATACAAATGGTGATTTGGACCTGAATTGTGGATGCTCAAAGTGGGGAATGTGTGTAGACTGAGAAGTAATAAAAAAAAAAAAAATTTCTTTTGAGGTGGTTGAAATCATCTATATTTTAATGTTGATGTGCATCACCAAAATTGTGCATGTCTCCCAAATTGATCTTCCTATTCAAGAAATATTTCTATGTTGTGCTATGTGAAACTACACACCAGAGTAAAATTGAGTGGATGTATTATAGCTTGTCACAGCATAGACATAATCTATATATCTTTCTTGTGTATGTCTTCTTCAATTTTATAGCATAACAATTGTTAAGCACACATAAAAAAAAACTTGTGGTATCTCATAGATGTTTTATTTTTCTGTAGAAAATAACAAATATTATTTTGAACCTATGGAATTTTACCGTGAAAGAATATGAGGTGGACATTCAGCTCATGTTAAGTACATAACAGTTATCACGTGTATATGTCCTTGGTACTATGTTTCAAATAATAATTCAAATAAAATTAGAACAAGAAGCAAAATGATAGCCTGGTCAGCTCTAAAAATTGTCTCTTGTTTTTGTGTGAAGTACCAAAAATTTTCAGAATAAGCTTTGTAGCAAAATGCCACAAAAATGTTATTAAAATGTTGGCTGCTATATCTATGTTTAAACTCCATTTTTTACAAAGGATAGTCTGATTTTCAAATTTCAAAATGCTCCATTGAAGCCAGAGGCTGGAGCTGTAAATAATAATAGATCATTTGTCCTTCATGACAAGGCACTACATCACAAAGAAACCAATAACAATCAAACACAACTTAGATACTTTCACCTAAAAAAAAAGTTTATCAAAATAAAGTCTATTTCAATGAATATTTTGAAATAAATGAGAAGATATAAGAAATCATATATCAGAGTATTATAATGGTCTGGTTCTATAAATGATTATGCAAGAGACTGTCTCTATTAGCTTTGAAAGGAGGTGTTAGATTAAGTTTTAATTAATTTGATTATTACATACAATACCATATTAAAACTTCTCTTCGGGGTTTGTTATTTGTAGCTACAAAAAAACTGAAAACACACAGAAAGAATAATTACTTATTTTTTAAAAGACCCTTTGGGTTCGAAATGCCAGGGAAAAGCAATTAGAACTGGCTTTTAGCTCCTTTTCCATTTGCAAATACTGTTTCTAGTGGAAACGCCAAGGGAAGAGGGCAAAGATGATCAGCAACAGTGATCGTCAATTTTATACATCAACTTTATTCAACCGAGGGTTGCCCAGTTATTTGGCCAAAAGTTTGCTTGGATTTTAGGAATGGGATGCCTTGTGAGTTAGAGGAACTTTTGAGTCTGTGGATTAAATAAAGCAAACCAAACTGGTGTCCCTAGCACAAGCAGGCCTCATCCAATCAATTGTTGGTCTGAAAGGAACAAAGAAATGTATTGCTTTGTGGAAAGGTTGTCTTTTAGCCTATCTGCTTTGAGCTGTGAAAAGTCTTCTGACCTTTAAATTCAACCTGAACATGACTTTTCTTGAGTCTTGAAGCTGCTGGCTTTAATGTCTCCCTTGGATCTTCATTTCCTATAGTAAGTTTCTGTGTAGACATCCAAATTTATCCTTTCAGTTTCTCTTGAAATTCTTAATTAATTCTTAATTTGGAGCAGTATAATACTGTAGAAAAGTTGAGCAAGGAACCTTTTTTACCTGGCCATAGAGCACTTAGGACACTGGCATGCCTTGCACTTTTCCTCTCCTAGCCAACTCATAGAAGGAAATTGGGTTTATTTCATTCTTGCACGTAGATCTTCAGAAGGATGGTGGTGGACTTGAAAACTGAAAAAAAAAAAAAAAAAAAAAATGGGAGAAATTTACTGGGTAATCCCAGAGAGAAGATAAATTTCCAGTATTCTTAAGAATAGCCCCATTATTTGCTCAGATCAATATTAACTTACTGCAATATCTCTTCCCTTAGAGATAGTAGATATATAATTGAAACAACGAGCTTCTTTTATTTATTTATCTTGAAATATGTTAAATGATCCAAATCACAGAAGACAATAACAGTGACTATAAACTAACTTCCCAGATTAACAAAGTGTAGATTCAACCCCCGATATGTCTCTCATTTCACATTTTGCTTCTTCCGCCTCTGCCCCACTGGAAAGTTAATTATCTGAAAATTGTATCCATATGTCAGTTTTGCAGGTGTGTCAAATACTATTACATATTTATCACAAAACAGAGAATCCTTTGGGTGTTCTCAGTTGTTCAAACAAACTGGACCATATCACCCACATGTCCTTGCCCCTCTCTCTTGTCCATGCACACTCCACAGCGGGAACCCTCGGTTGACACATCTGCCTTCGTTCATTCCTCTTCTCTACCGTTGTAATGTCCAACATTTGATAGAGATAAGAAGAGGAACTTCCGTTTGATCAATTTGTCTTTTTAAATTATTTTTTTTTTCCAATAGTGAAATCGAAAGTCCCCCGATGAGTATTCTGGGCATATTCTGGGTGAGAGCACTGATTTTGGCAGCAGTTTGTGTGCTACAGTTGTTTTTCTCTTTCAGAGCTGAGCTGAAGTGTTAATTACTTATTCCAACTGGCAGTCTTGCAAAAATTTCTTTGAAAGCAAGGGCTAAAATTGTAGAGATCGTAGCTGTGAAACAGGAGCGAGACAACCCACATTTATACCAAATGGGAATAAAAACGGACTCAAGTATTGTTCCTAAAACTGACCCAAGTCTTAAAGAGAATGAAACAATGGATATGCAATCCCCAAAAATTACTTGATGGGATGAAACTGGAATCAACTTCTACAGTTCTATCATTTAATCCAAACAGAAGAATGATACTCTTTTTCCGGCTCACAAAATGTGGAATGCTTTTGGAGACAGTACCAAAAAATCTGAGTGAATCAGGGATTCTTTGGTTTTCATCTCTATGTCTAAATATTGCCTGTTTTCTCGTGATAAGACACAGTGATGGTGACAATACCACGGGTCATAGTGTAGCTGGTGACTCCAGCAGTGTTCTAACCTACTGTATGTGTCACTGACTAATTTTTTGCAGTAATCCTTTGGAGCAAAAATTATTAATTTTTCAATTTGCCAAAAGGAACATGAGCACAAAATATTGAAGTAGTCAGCACAAGGTCTCCAGTATTTTTGAGCTGCCAAAGCTGAAATATATAGTAGTATTTGATTCAGCTACAGTGTTCAGCTATTGTTGACTTAACTGCCATTTCTGTGAATTCCTAATGAGAAACTCTACAGTAGTTAAATAATATTATTTAGTATTCTTTACAATGTGTTCAAATATGAGCACCTTAGAGAGTCTCAAGGCTGATTTATTTCTTCCAAATATAGCAAGATAAAGTGAAAAGAACTTAGGGCTGATTAGATAGATATTTGTTTGTTTTCAAATCTAGACCTGTCCTTTATGATTCTCAGGAAAGTAATATTTCTTTTCATTTTGAAGTGTAATAATAGTAATAGTACTTCATATACTGTTGTGGTAAACAATGTGTAAAAAAAATGTGCTAAGTTTCCTTGAATTTAATGTGAGATCCACGCCTGTGAATAAAATGTGTGAAGTCTCTGTGTTGAGAACTGGGAAACTCTCAGTGACCTAAACCCCCCAAAACACTCTTAGAAAACATGTTTTCACAGAAGTGGCCCTACTACTTCCTCTATCGTCACCTGGGTAAATAAAAGTGAAACATAAAAAGGAGCCCAGGACAGCCTTTAAGTTGATCACAGTTCACAGAAACAAGCTGGCCTTTCACCTGTTATTCTACAAAGGAGAAACACATCAAGAGAAGAAACATAAAGTACATGACCCTCTTCAGTGTGTGATGTTTATCTCCACTTACCAAATATGTCAATATTCTCTGGGTTTCTGAAGATAAAGCGAGATTTGAAAGGTGGGGTGGCCACCTTTATAACAAAGATGGTAACAAAAAATAGACTAAAGTATCGCCCGAAACCTTGTCTAATCTCAAGAGAAATAAAACAAAGTATATACACATAAGAGAAAGAGAGGACATCTGTCATCAAACCTTGATTCCACAGTCACTGTTAATTGGCTGTCTCCTGAGCATAGAGCTCAGGGTTGTGATCCATATAAGCGTGTAGTTACGGTGTCTCAGCAGACAGATCACGTGTAGGAAAAAGTGGTATTGGCTTATTTTGACATAGTCAATTCCTGCAGAGGCATTCAGAATTCTGTTTGTGCTATCAAGACACAAGGAATACATGTCATACTTCTTAGGATTAGGCCCTCACCAGCAGGAGGGTTCACGCCACGGAAGGTGGAGTGGTTCCCGAACGGAACATAAGTAACCATGACTGAGGAAGGAAAGACCTCAAGTGTACTACAGAGTGCCACAGAAGAAGATGGTGTCTATTTTCTTTCCAGAGCTTTCTCTTCACAAACTAAACGATCATCTCTGGGAGATGAAATGTCAGCTAAGGATAAGAGTTTTACACCCCATCCTACTCCAGGCTGTACAAGTAATCACTCTCACTTGTACTTCAGGAGATGGGAGCTGAAAGAGGAGTACTGTAAAAAGAAACTTTAAACAGTGAAACAGAAGTAGCAACATTGTCAGATCCAAAATTGTTGGTTTCCATAAATTTAGGTATCCAAAATGTACAGAATTCAAATGAAATTCCAGTAAGAAAGTCAGCTTCCTGCTTGTAGATGCAGAAGTGTGGATGGAACTTTGCTGGTAATCACAATAGAAGAAAGCCATAAACAAGTTTTTGAGCACAAGCAAGCTAAAATCGGGTACTTGATCAGCGAGCTGGTTATTAAGTTATTGCCTCTCGTACACTTTCTATATTTCATACTGTGTTGTCAGTACTGAGACTGTGGTTTCATTCATCAGTGAGAAACTCCTGAAGTTTTACCCACAGGGGAAATCGAAGAAGACTGAACAGGTGGAAAAGAAACTGGCGCCACTGCTTGTGTGTGCTTGTCCGTGCCCCATTGACACTGTCCCTTCACAGGGTCTAGGATCTTGGGCACCATCTGGATGATATCATCTTCAAAGAAGTATGAGTTATACCTATACATAACACCTCCTTCCTGATTGTAGGTTCTCATATTTTTAATCTTTTTCTGTTTCCCAGTATCAGTAGGGTATTTGCTTTATAAAATGACCACGACCATGTTAACTTGCATACTACATTTGTTTTTCCAGTTTTCCAAAAGTAGCTTCAAGATTTATTTTTCCCCAATATTCATTAATATATTTATATCAAGACATGATGGTTACATTGAGCTTGAGAATTTTGTGCACATAACATTACAATTCCTGCCCCCCATTATTGTCCCTCCTACTTCTTCCCTCATCCATCCTAACCCCCCACTATCTCACCCATTTGGTTCCATAAAAATGCCTGTACTTTTGATTGCAGTTGGCATTGTAATTCCAGACATGCACTGTATTACAAAACAACAGTAATAAAAGCTATGTGGGACTGGCCCAAATGCCAACTGGTGGGCCAGTGGAGGAAAACAGAGGATGCAGGAACAACCTAAAGTATCCTCAGGTATGTGATTCTTGAAAAAGGGACCAAAAACATACACTGGGAAAAGGATAGCCTCTTCAATGAGTGGTTCTGGGAAAACTGGTCATATTCATGCACAAGCATGAGTCGAGACATATACATATCACCATGTACCAAAATAAAAATAGGCAACTCTCTAGAAGATGTAGGACTTTCTAAATAGGACACCATACAAAATCGATAGCCCCCAGAATCCCAAGTGGAATTATTTCAAATTTAAATAGCTTCTGCATGGCAAAGGGCACTGTCATTAAAGAAAGAATTGACAAAATTGGAAAAAAAAATCACCACCTATACCTCTGATAGGAAGCTAATGACCAGAATGTATAAGGGATGGAGGAAAAATAAACCTCTCAAAATTAAAGACTAAAAATGGGCAACTGAGATGTATAGACAGTTCTCTGATAAAAAAGTTCAAGTGGCCGGCGAATACATGAAAAGATGTTTGTTCCACATTCTTAGTCATTAGAGAAGTGCAAATGAAAACAAAAACCACCTCAGTGAGAATAGATTTAAAAAAAAAAAAACAAGATATATTCTCCTAAAATAACTGGTTTGGTCTGTGTGTTGTTACTTACTTTTTGGTGGGGCACTAATTGGTACAATATAAGCTCGTTAGATAGTAACTACTCGGTAGCTTTCAGTTGCTAGTCTCTGGCTGGAAGTGGACTAGAAGTTAGAATTCTACTATGTTTTTTCTTTCCCAAGAGTGTTTGCTTGATATTATTCCAAGTTGTTGTCATTATAATAGGGCTAAAGGAACTTTTATCTAGAAATGACCTTGATGTGTTAATCATATATGCTACAGACAGGAGATAAAACATTGGGACTCATTACCTTTAAGAAGAGTAAAAGTATTCTCGAATTTAAGACATTTAGAGTAGGTTTACTTCCAGAAATGGTGTTAGGGGAATTAATATATTACTTGACAATCACAGTTTTGAGAGCTTTGCATTCGGATATCTTATACCTGCTGACAGTAGCAATTCAAATTTCTGTATATTAAAAATTACAACCCAGGTCGCTTTCTAGCAGCTTTAAAGTTTAATCAATACATAATTAAGGAAGGTGCTTTACAGCCGTGAATCTGAGCCTGTCCACACGGGTGAGTGAGGTCACATCACGTAAAATCTTCCCTGGTTGGAGAGATACATTTCATAATGTCACACGTCCCTCTTCAGAAGTTCTAATTAAATTGTATTTCCGTCTTGACTTATTTTTTTTTTCCTACATTTTGCTCTGAGCATTCTGCCATGACATGAACAGCAATTGTTCCACAGGTTTGAAATCTTATTCTACATCAAGAAAATAAATGTTCCTTCCATTACCCCACTGAACTTCAAGTTTGGCAAATTTGATCAGTGTCAATTTTGTGCTTGGGACCACCGAGTAACAATTACTTTCTAGTCACATGCATTGATCTTTACATTTTCTGATCACTTATAATTTTATCTATTACATAGAAAATGCATAAAACTGAAGCAGACATATTTGTCACCACTTGTAACCTTGAAGTTAACCTTTTTGATTTTCCCCTGTCTAGAGATTCCAAATAGCAGAAATATGTTATTTGCTTAAGTACATAGTAGATATACATTATTCACTTAACTATGTGCAGACAGCTATTTGGGGGGAAAATCCCAATAAATAGAAGGAGAAAGGCAAATAAATTAAACAACAAAAGATAGAGAAATAAATGAGAATAAAAGATCATTCTGTCATATAAATACATACTCATCCCTGGAAGAAGGTCCATGGATGGAAAGGTGTGAGTGTGTGTGTTGAAAACATGTTTTTTTAGATCATTTTCTATGTACTAAAACACCACTGTTATGTCAAAAATTCCTAGAATCTACTGGAATTATATAAAATATACCAATCATCATGTTTATAATTTGTTTCAATAATACATTGTTAAATGTATAACAGCAATTTATACATTCCAATAGATAAACAGATTGATAGGCAGAAAAAAGATAGATGTATAGGACCTGACATGTAGAAGTTACATTGTGCATCTTATTTTAACTGAGCAAGTACTTGCTATATTTATTAACTACCTATTTTATAGTAAGTATATAATTAGAAAAATAGAAACACTAACCAGAGCTCAGTGTCTCTATGGTGCTTATGCTCTAATGGAGGCAGACACTATGAAATGCTTAAGTGAAACAACACATCAAACACCAATAAATGTCATAGAAGAGAAACATATGTAAAATGGAGAAATCATGTGTGTGTGTGTGTGTGTTTGTGTGTGTGTGTGTGTGTGTGTGTGTGTTTGCAACTTTTAAAATGAAATCAGACATATCAGACATTCTTCAGAACAGGTTTTCAAGGAAAAGTGCATCTTATAAAGAAGATTGTTGCCGAAGGACAAGGCAAGTGCCTGGTCACCAGTGTGCCAGGAGGGCTTAAAAAAAAACCAAACCAAAACAAACAAACAAACAAACAAACAAACAAACAAACAAAACAGTAGAAACTCAACCCGACCTGGTTTCTGTAATCACCTGTTAGCATTACACTGACTGTAGATTTTGCTAAAAATAAATTTAAAAACCATTGGAAAATACTGAGTGCAGGACACTAACCAGATTAAAAATTAAAGAAGAAAACCTGGGCCAAAGACTGCTGCTTATTAGTAGAGTAGCAGGGTAGATATGAAAAAAATCGTGTTGTTATATTTTCAAGATAATTTCACTGGTGTGATCATAGATTTGACACTGAAGGTGAGGGAAAGACATGGGTCAAGGAATGCAAATATTATCTGACTCCTTGAACTAAGTATTCTGGGCTTAACCCTACTTTAGGTGATTCTCCTGTATTATCTAATCTTATTTTAAAATATTTCATAATAAAAGTGAATATTTATTTGCCATTTCAAAATTGAGAAAACTGACATACTTAGATGGGATTACATCTTACGCAAATGAGAAGGTTGTAAGGGACACATCAAGACCTACAGTGTAAGCCTTCAAGCCCCATTGCCTACTTCCCAATCACTGGACTCTACTAACTCTTTGTGATGATGATCTTCTGAGTGTCATTTTGAAAACTAAGAGAATCAGGAATATTCTGTAATTGAATATAAAGAAAATTATAAAAAGACATTAGGAAGAAAAATGAACAATTTGGAAATTTGTTCTTGGAAATTTCAAGTTAGAGGTGTTCCCAGAGGGTCAGATACACAGATCTCCCCCATCAAAATGGGAATTCTAGGTGTAGACACAGAAATTCAGGAGGCTATGGATAATTTTAAGTTAAATAGAAAAGTTTTGTAAGATGTGATTCTAGAAAAACAAAACTCTTTTGTTGCTAAGTCTAGTCTTTATTTTAAAAACCAGATTTAAAAAAATAGCAACAACAATAATTTGAAAGAGAAAAAACCTGGGGAACATATTACTTGTGTTATTCAAAATATTCTCTCTTCTCAATAATTTACAGATCTATTCTTTATTGAACTTTCACGTGGCTTAAAAGGGTAACAACACTTGTGAATAATAAGCTCTATATTGTTCATTAACTTTGATGTAATAAAATCACCTTGAAAGTAAAATTAAGTTTTCACTTTGAAATTTATGAGATTGTAAAGACAGAACTTTCCCTCTGACAATGATAAAAATAATTTGAAAACAAATATTGCCTCTCACACAATGAACTAGGTGCAGAATGCAATATAAGATTAATTCTTATGCAACCTCTGTTCAGCTCATACACCATATAATTGTGAAACAGTTTGATCACAGCACTGTTGTATTTGAGATGTAACTTTATTGCCTAACGAAGATGGATTAAAAATGGAACAAATTGTTAATGGAATTCTATTTTATACAACCAAGACATTGCAATATATACTTTGTGTGAGATATTATGTAGACACATTGCAAATATTAACTCATTTTACCTTCCTGACATGGTATATGGGAGCAGCCCTATCAATAATGACTTAAAAATGAAAGTAGAGATTTAGGTAAGTTGTATATTCTCAGAGACACATAACTAATAACTAAGGGAGGTGTCAAGATTTGAACACAGCTGGAATGTAATCAGGCTGGGCTTTCCATATGCAAAAATTATGTTATTGTGACTGATCATGTACTTTGCTCTAATCTTTCTTTCTCTCATTCATTCATTCATTCATTCATTCTTTCTTTCTTTCTTTCCTTCTTTCTTTCATCTATCTATAAATCTTTCTGTCCATCTGTCTGTCTATTTATCTACCTATGTACCTACCTATCCATCTATGTACCTATCTTTTTAAAGATCAGGAAGAGTGACTTGAGTAGGTTCTTGATATGAAGACCAAAGTAGATATTGTACTCCTACTCCTGCCCTAGGGAGCCTTTTCTCTAAGCAGCTTTCAAAACGCTTTAATTCTTGTAACCTACTCTTAACATTTCTTTTCTGTTACCATCTTCTAGGAGAATGGGGACAGATAGTAAAGTTAACTATGCTTTCTCCACTCAGAAGAACTATCAGTAGTCTAAGCTTAAAGGCAATTAAAAGATACTTTAATTAAATTCCTTGTTCTTTTTCTCAAAAGGTAATCGAAGCAGAGAAAAATCCAACTCCACACAGATACCATGCAATTTAGTGAGTCTTTATGTAGAATAAAAGCAATATCTTATTCTGTACAGGACAGAGAAAAAAAAAGCTAAGATTTGGGGGAGGGCACAACCATCATTTATTTTAGCAATTTATATACTGTAAGAATCTTTCTTTAATTTCATTATTGTAAAAATTAGGCTTCAGCTATGATTTCTCCACTGGTCAAGTTTGCACAGCTTTGACGAAAAGATAATTTCTTTCAAAAATCGCTAAATCCAATTTTACATTATGATTCTAATAATTTTCAGTCCTTTCAATTTTTTGAGAAATTGGTGTATTTACATATCAGATTTTGATCTTTTCCCTTTTCCCTTCCTTTTCCCTTTCTCACAGTCTCACATTCTCTTTCCCTCTGTCTATCTTCTTACTTTCTCACAACTCTATTTTACTTTTTTATGTCTTGGTCCTTTCATATTACAGAAAACATGCAACATTTATCCTCTGTTTCTTAATTGTTTCTTAATTAGCCATAATGTTCTCAAGGTACATCTATTTTTCTACCAAGATTCAAATTATCTTTCTTTATGTCAAGAGTAGTCCTCCACTGTGTAAATACAGCACATTTTCTGTATCCATTCATTTGTTGATGAGCACATCTGCTACCTCCAAGGCTTAGGTGTTATAATTTGTGCTGCAGTAAACATGAATACATGTAGTAACTATTTCGAAAAGACCCCCTCCCCCTAAAAGAAGAGGATCAAATGGAATATCTATTTTCAATCTTTTGAGGAATCTTCATACTGCTTTATACAGTGGTTGCACCAGTTTATACTCCCTCCAAAACTTTAGAAGAGTTCCCTTTTCTTTCCTTCCTCAACAGCATTTGCTGTTCTGTTTTTGTTTGTTTGTTTGTTTGTTTTGAGTTCTTGATACCAACCATTCTTAGGAGAGTTTACAGAACTCCAGTGTCTTTTTTTTTTCTTTCCTGCATTTTTCTGATGACTAAATGTATGGACTTTTTTCATGTATGTTTGGACATTCAGACTTCTACAGAGAACTATTCATTTTAGTTGCCGGCTTTTGATTGGCTCTCTTCTTTTGCAGGGTCTGTTCTAGGCAGATAATTGCTCTTTGTCTGAGGAGTGGTGGTAAAAGTTTTTTCACCTCGTTCTGTCTGTTCTGCTTCACTCTGTTGATTGTGTTCATTGATGTAAATAACTTTCATTTGATATAACTTTATTTATTTATTGCTGGTGTTATCTCATGTGCACTGGATGATTTCTTGAGAAAGTTCTTTCCTACACCAATGTTTTTAGGGGTTTTCCCTATTTTTTTTCTTTCAACAAGTTCAATGTTTCCATTTGAATGTCTAGGTCTTTGATCCATTTTGATTAAATTTGGTACAGGCTTGAAAAAGGTGACTATAGTTCCATTCTTCTGCATGTGGCTAGTAAGATTTTTCAGCACTGTTATAGAGACTATCTTTTCTCTAGTCTATGTTTTTTGGCCTCTTTCTCTAAGTCCAGAAGGGTGAAGGGACTGGGTTGACTCTGTGTCCTCACTTTTGTTTTGCTGGGTCACCTGTTTGGTCTTGTTCCAGTACTGTGTTATTTATTTATTTATTTTAACACAGTTGCTGAGAAATATAACCTGGCGCCTGGTAATGTGATCCCTCGTTCTTTGTTTTGTTGCTCAGGATTGTTTTGGCTACTCCATGTCTCTTCTGGTTCCATACGAATTATAGGATTGATTTTCTAGTTCCGCAAAAATAGCCATTTAGGCATTTCTCTGTTTATGGAGAAACAGGAAATGTCTCCATTTTCCAACCTTCTCGTCAATTTCTTTTTCAGATTGCTGTGTTTCAGTATCGAGGTACTATACTTCCTGTCTTCGCTATTTATTTGACCCTCGGATAGAATACTTGACATCCACAATTTAAGAGAGGAAAGTTTTATTTTACCTGACAATTTCAGAAGCTCCCACGCAGCCCATTCGTAGATAGCTGAAAACAACAAAAGTGCATGGCCAAAGCTAGTTGGAGAAAACTCTTCGTGGAATAGCAGACGGAAAGTCAATCGAGGAAAAAAGGGTGGATTTAACTTTCTTGTTCCTCTCAGAGTAATTCACTCCATGTGGGTCTCGCCAGTCTTCCCCGCTCTCCAACCAGGTCCTTCGTGTCAGAAGCACATTGGTATTGCACAACATGTAAATACATGAGAACTTCAGGAGGCCACTCGACATCCAAATCATAGCATTCAACCCCATTCTACCTCAAATGATTCATGTCCACCTCGTTATGCAAAATGCATTTAGTCCTTTGATAAGTTTCAAAAGTGGTAAAAGTTTTAACACTATTAGAAAATTTAAATTCAAAATTTCCTTTGACATACAAGGCAAACTTTTAGCTGTGAGCTTCTGTGAAAATTAGAGGGAAATTTAAATCTTTCAACATACCATGGCACAGGGTAAATATTCTCATTGCAGAAGGGAGAAATAGGATGAAAGAGAGCAATCAAACCAAAGCGGGAGCAAATGCCAGCAGGCCAGTAAGCAAATCCTGCAGTTCCATTCAATTCTGTAGCTCTGTGTCTAGCACCCCACACAACTTGTGGCAAGATATGAGCTCCAAAGGGCTTGGGTGGCCCTACCCCTACACCACTTCCTCTGTGCTGGCTCTGCTCACAGCCAGTAGCCACCCTTAGTGGGTGAGTCATGTTTCTGGCATCTCCAAATTCCAGAGGTCTCCTCTTCACTTTAGGCTTCTCTGTCATAAATTCATGCACTGCCATCCCAAATGCATGCTGCCTGCCCTCCAAGGTTGTCCGTTATCTAGGTTAAAGGCTCTCAACCCTAAAATCTTAGCATTCTTGTGCCGATAAAGCCATCATACTTTCAGCAGGGTCTGCCGTAGGTTTTGGCAGTATTCTAGATCCATTGGGAAAAATCACTGCTGATGCCTCTGAGTACACAGATGGCTGTACTCTATCAAGCAGTTTTCTCTTTGGTTACACAGGATACCCTGAGATAGTAATTTTGGAGCTAGGTCCTTTGCTTTGGTCTCAAACTGGTAAAGGATTGATTTCTGACATACCCATATGATTTCCTTATTATAGTCTCTCTTCAAAGTACTTGGCTACTTTTTAACAACAATCTCTTGAACAACATTATGCTCTACTTTCATTTCCAGATCCTCGGGATATAGCAGGCTAAAAGCTGCAAACCATAGCCATGTAACAACCTATCCACAGTGCTGCCTTAAGGTTTCCTTCGCCAGATTAATTAGTCCACCGCCTTTAATCTCATTTTCAGTCAAGCTCTCTGGAAAAGTGGAGACACTGACATTTTTTTTTCCCAGAGTGAAGAGAAACCATCAATAGGTAGGCCTATGGCCTCAGGCCAGTGGTTCATTACCAGGGACTGGCCTTTTGATACCTTTTAAAGCCCAGTTCTCTTTTAAAGGTTCATTCAAATGGTTGCTATCAGTGTAGAATTTTTCACTGAGTGTCTGCGTTAAAGAATCAGGTCAACAAAGGACCTGATTCAATTTGGAAAGTTTTTAGAAAACAGACAAGAAGAAGCCCAATAGCTTTGGACCACAGTTAATTGACAAGGTGATGATAAATGACATTAGAGAGGCAGGATGTGACACTATTATGAGATCTATGAATTAATTTTAATTGCAATGGTAAATTAGTGCATAATTTAAGCAAAGAAGAAATAGGGTAAGAAAGATGCTTTAAAGTACATTACCCCAGTGAATATATTATTAAATGTACAAGAGTAGAATTTGGAAATGTAGATGCATTTACTTGAAGAAAGCCAAGTAAAAGCATTAGAAATTTTCTACAATGAATACTTTATTTTCAGAAATAAAGGTATAAGCATGGCTTTATTTGAATGATCAGCACTCATTTATATTCTGGAATTTAAGGCTTGTCTTTTACAAATTAAAAAAAAAGATCTATTTTATAGTGTAAATGTGACAGATATATTTTTCTGTTTAAAAATAAGACAACTTGTATTTTCTGAAACACTGGGAAATGCCAGATTCTAGAAACTTAGCTGGTACAACAAGTCTTATTGATTCTTTTGGAAAATTAATTTGTGTGTCTTTATAAAAAATCATTTAATGAGATTTTTATTTAAAATTGAAAATAAACCATCCACAGTTAAAGCATATTTTTGTGCACTAATGACTCTTCTTCCTTTGAAACTATTGATTTCTATAAACATAATTGATGCATTTAGTTCAAAAGGAAAATGAAATTCCGCTCATTTTTCCAATATTATACCTACA
Source organism: Ctenodactylus gundi (assembly GCA_004027205.1). NCBI lineage: Eukaryota > Metazoa > Chordata > Mammalia > Rodentia > Ctenodactylidae > Ctenodactylus > Ctenodactylus gundi. The sequence goes on along the minus strand of PVKB01003496.1, from coordinate 142,594 downwards.
TATTAAACAGAAACAAAGAGAAAACAAATTAGGAAAGAAAAAAATCAAAGAGATGACAAACTCAGAAACAATATTAATTTCTGACAAAGGTAATTGTTTAAATTGCTATTTACACTGGACATGCTTTCCTGATGTACTTAGAGGAGAATACATTTCCGTAATTTTTCGGATACATTGAGTTGTGCAATCAAAAACTCCTTAAAAGCTTTCATTATTCTAGTGTTCTCTTCACAAACAACCGTCAAAGTTTTCTCACTACTTCTATCCCCAGACCCAGTCAATTTTCTTTCTTTACATCATAGCCACTTGCCTTGTTGGGTTGAAGTCATTGTAGATATTTCAATGTGTTTGCTTGACAATCTTCCAGTAGTTGCTAATGCGGTGAACCACTCAATCTCCAAGTGTGAACCACTCAATCTCCAAGTATGCACCACTGTACCCAATGAGTTCACCCCTTTCGCGTGACAAACCCTAGGTTGCACACAATGCCAGCTGTTTCTCACTGTTAAAGTCACAGATGATGTACCACCTGCACAGAATGCTCCTTTTCATCTGAGTTAAATTCTCTTTACTGCCCTTTGGACTGTTTACTCTTCATTCCCTCCAAAGTCTTCCCCAGTCTCTGATGTGCACGTGGTTATTTGCCTATGTTGGCTACTGTCTCTTACTAAGTGCAATTTCTGCCAGGGTAGAAAACATGCCTGTGTGTTTGGCACTTGTCATTCACTGCATCTTACTGATACATGGTAAATGCCTGCTACATACATGGATAAATAAAACGATGAGCCCAAAAACAAAGTACACTATTTTTAAACAGTATGTCAGAATATTTCTGATATTATGATAGGAAAATTCCATTTATTCATATTTCTGGGCTAAAAAGATCATGTGGTCATCACGGTGTCTAATTGACTTTACTGACTGACTCTTCCTACCTGTTCACTTTCATTTAAATTATGAATATTGAAAACACACCTCAGTATTCATGTTTCAATATGATACTTTGCTAAGTTAAATGAAAGTGCACTTTACTAACAGGTTAAATATAGGAATTCTTCCTTCTGCCAGCAATAAGAAATTGTCAACCACCCTGAGCTGTGGTTCTTAGAAAAAAAATACATCACCCTCAAGTAAGCATTATGGACTTTTGCTGAACACCATGGGAATGAACTCATTTACAGAGACAAGATTAGAAGGTGAAGTAGGTGGCAGAGAACAGAGAAGAACTTGTTTGAATTAAACAATAGTCGTTTCTGAAGTCAGGATATGTTAGCAGCTTTGCCGAGCAATCTTGTGGGGTCATGGACTAGAGACGCCGAACAAAATACTTCTGTGATAAAAAATTCAACCCTGAGAAAGGAAATATTGAGCTTGCCAAGGAAGGGAGGTGAATAGAAGTTCAGGCACAGGGCACTGTTTACTTCTCCCTCCTGGTTAGAGTAGAAAGAGTCATAATAAAATAATAATAACACAAACATTTTTCTAAGCATCTTCTAAGCAGCTGGCAACCTATTGATTCAATTTTCACCACCATGTTACAATATGGTGCATGAAGGTCCATGCCTTGTCAGTATGGTCCTATATGGTTCTAGTTCTCTACTGATCTGGAGGGAGTTGAAGATCATTCTTCCCAAGTGGAGAAGAGGGAGTACTTATAGAGTAGGTTGTTGGAGAATAACTTTGAAATGGCAGATAGCAGCAGGAGCAAATGAGAACTACCCCAGTTCCTGGCGTCAAATAGGATGAGAAACTTTGCAGTAAACAAAGTCAGAAAGATCCAAGAGCTGGGGATATGAATACTAAGGAAGCCTCCTGTGTTAGTTAGCTGGCAACAGTAGAAGTTAGGATCTTATCCTCTCAGATGCTGGTGTCACAGGCAGAGCAATTCTTCCTGATGATTAATATATTTCAAAGAAAATGCTTTTCAATAAATGAGAAAACACCCCTGAGTTACAGGTCGCACATATGTGTGCATTTCAAAGAAATAGAAGAATTTAAAATCATGACTTTTTTATTTTTCATGTCTTTATTTTCCCCATTTTATTGATGTGTACAAGATCATGTCTTTGTAACGGTGTGACCTAGATCAAATGATTTTTTTTTTTCAACAGCATGAGCTTTGTAAGAAAAATTAAGATGGTTTGCGGTCATCCTAGGAATTTAGCCTTGTGATGTCAGAAATCATGTTTAGGTTTAAGTCTTTCTATGTTGGGGAAGTAGGGGTAAAGGAAAGCATTGGTTTTGAGTCTGTAATGTTTATAGGTCAAGACTGAAATCTAATCCAAAGAAGAGATGAGAGCAGTGTGGTCAAGAAAAAGCTCTTTGTCATGACAAGCTAAAAAAGTATCTAAAGGACAGATTTGTAGCTCAGTGATAGACTCAAAGCACTGAGTTGGATCTTTAACAGCACAATATTGTCAACATTTGCACACGTTGATGTAACACGTTGCAGAAGTCTGATTCATAATTTATTAGTTTTAATGTTGAAAAATACAAAACAAAGTGTTAAACATATTTAAACACATGGAATTTGATAGAGCTATGTGTCGAACCTGGTATGTACTAGGCTTAAGATTGTACAAAATAGTAATTTATTTTGGAATGAATCAAGAAGTTCATACAGTGAACCTACTATAAATTGGAATATTCTCTCTTAACTGTTCTTTTCTTTACGTATAGTTTGTAATAAAATCACATATAGGTCTAGAGTGCAGCTTTGTGATAGAGTATGTCATTAGTATGAATAGGCCTTGGTTTGATCCTCAATATCAGAAAAATTAACAATGATGTCTATTTTTAATCTTGTTTATTCTCTTAAAGAAACTGATGCAGTGACTGATTTGCTACTATGAAAAAGAAAGCGATTTTAAAAAGTGTGCCAGAACTTCAAAAATGCTATTTATTTATTTATTTTTTATTGCTTACCTTTTTTCTTTGCTCTTTAATGAACAGCTTGTTTCTGAAGTAGACACACACAATTTGGCACAGTCCTCTACAGTTCAGAACAATATGGTTGAATTGGCAGTTTCTACTCTGAGGAAGCCATTATTGTCTCTGCACTGAAACTTCATTAGTCAAATCCCCACAGAATGAGATCTTACAGGCCATGGATGAGGCTAATGGCGTGATGAAGGAGCCGACAATCTCATCTTTATACTCGAGTATAGCACACCATAGAGAAAATAAGATTCGCTATCTTATAGTGAATATGACTTTTCTTTGGTAATTCATTATGAAGAAACAAGGGTTTTATAACTGCCTATCAGCCAAAGAGCATCAGAAATTTTGATTCACACTGTATGTTACTGAAAGGCCCGTGTAGCAATTGACATCAGTTTGTTACAATAATTCCCTAGTCATTAATATTTCATATAGAAGCTTTACATATTTCCATATTTAAATTTTTGCATGAGTCACCTTCTACCACTGTGAACAAATACCTGAGATAAGCAACCTAAAGAAGGAGATATTCATTTGGCTCTTGGTTGTAGAAGCTTCAGTTTACAGTCAACTAACCTCATGGCTTTGTGTCCTGTGACGACGTGGAAACATCATGAGGTAAAGGTGTGGCATACCAAGATGATCTGCTCAAGGTAGTCAAGAAGAGAAAAAGGGACAGAGACTGGAGACTGGAGAGAGAGAGAGATTGAAGGAGAAATATAGACCCAAAAGCTACTCTTCCAATAGCTATGCCCTTCAACAAGGCCCTGCCTTCTGTTTCTATCACTTCCGATTTATGGGGTCAAATTATGATCTTCAATGGATTAATTCATTTATGGAGACAGAGCCTTTGTGATCCACTCTTGGCAGCTTGCAAACCTAGCCTGAACCCATTGTGTTTTTCTCAGACACATTTTCAATGACTACCATAATGTTCGGGTGCCCCACCCTCTATAGTACTTCCTTAAATCATATCAGCATTAATATTCCTACTCAGACATTCTTCTTTTAGGGTGTGCAGTTTTAGAGAACACAGATGGATACCAATGATTCCAAATATGTATCGAGAAGACAGAACATTAAAAAAATTGGGGGCATTTGACAGCTTGCCTTTCAGTAAGAAAGATTTCATTCTTACACAAAGTATATTCGAAAATGACCAGTGTGCAACAACTTTGAAATACTGTGAATGAACATAGCTGAAATCCAAATATTAGCTTGTATCATCTTCAAAATGCATGATATATATGCACTCAATTATAAGAATGATGAAGTTGGCTTGGTTTTGGGTTCTCTTTAAAACCTTGACAAAAGGAAGATATTCAGATGATCTAACTACTAACTCACATTGTGCTAATAAAGCCAGATCTTACAGTGCACTATTTGATGAATATATAATTCTTGTGTCTAGAATATAAATATTGCAAAAAGGTGCTTCAGTTAACTATTTGGCTGGCAAAATAAGTGCTCTGAGAGGAAAATAATAAGAATTTATAACAAATGTGGAGAGATTCTGTCAGATATGTTTAAGAACACCAAATCCATACATTAGCATAAACTCTAAAGATGATAAAAACAACTATTCTTTTTAAAGCAGAGTGTCACCCTCAGTGTCTGGAGATTATTTGAAGACCATGCGAAGACTTGAGGTGGAAACCTTGTAAGCTGATGTTCATATTCTAAGTTTTAATTGTCACTTCTCTTTGCCTCCAGCTCAGTGACTAAGGTCAAGACTCAGCATGGACAAAGAGAATAGATTAAACTAAGTGGCTGGCAGAACCTTAGTAGTGTTTACCAGAATGCATTAGGAGGATGTGCAATTAAATGCACAAGTTGAAACATGTTAGAATATGCCATATGCAAATACAAGGTAAAGCAAGGGATAATGAATTCGTACGGAAAAACTTTTATGACTCAGGGTTGAATTTCCTGGCAAGAATGCCAGAAATGGAATTTTGATTTCTGGAGATAAAAAGTCTTATAGGAAATGGTTGTACATGCTGGAATGGCCTTGGCAGAGTATTGAGGAAGGGTCAGAAAGCTTAGAGATCTGAATATGGTAGAATAGATTTAAGATGTAAGACTAGAGAATTTCTTCACTTATTATATTATCCTAGAACATTATATTCACTAACAAAATGAGAAAGTAACAGAGGGTGAGCCCTAAAAATGTTGAAGAGGTTTGCTCATGGCTACCCAACACAATCCAGTAGAATTACAAAAATTAAAGCTATGAAAACGTGCTTACTGTTGTCGATGTGAATAATAAGATTGTCGAAGAAAAGGAGCAGGGATGGTAGCATCTCCTTTGTCACAGGCAAGTCAGGTGCAATTCTATAAAGTGTGCACTGCAAGCTGAAATAGCTACCATGGACATTAGCTATTTATAGCAGTGTCTAAGAGATGATGATGTTCCTAGGAGCCAGGTAGTCAGCCAGCAAACAAATTGCATGAATTATAGATGCCAAGTAGAAAGCTACTCGAGAAGAAATCACAGGGCTATTCCAAATGTCTATATCTAAGGTAACCGCAGGTCCCATTTTGGGCTAGAGCTCTTACTTAGCATGCAAGAGGTCTGGGATTTACAGTGATGCAGACATCGGTGAGGAAAGGAAGAAGCAGCAGAAAAGGGGGGTGGGGGTCTGTCTAGAGAAGTGAGAGGAGAAGGAAGGCGGAAGGATTAGTAGATTCATTTGTGGAAAGCCACTATAATACTGCAATGCCAGCAGAAGCCTGCCTGTCTGCCTGCCTTTCTTTTCTTTCTTTCTTTCTTTCTTTCTTTCTTTCTTTCTTTCTTTCTTTCTTTCTTTCTCTCGAGTACTGAATACAGTTGATCGGTATTCAAATGGAAGTCTCACCTGCCTGGAACATTGATGCTGCCCCAAAGCTCGCTGTCTGTTCACTTAGCTATTTCCAGGGAGCTGGCAATCTGCCAAGCCTGTGAATAGGGGGACCAGAGCAGCCTCTGGGGCCCGGCCCTCCAGACTTTCTTCTCATGCGTGAGAAAAGATATTTCTGAAGCTAAATTAGACGTTGCAGCGTAATTCCTCAAAGTCTTTGTACCACAAACTGGACCAACAAAAAAACCCATGAGTTCTTGCATTGTGCTATTAGTATTTGACATTGTCAGACTTAAAAATTTGCCGTTGGGCAATGTTTAAAACATGCCACATCCTTGTTTCTCTACTTTAATTTCAGCTCCCCACTTTCTGCAATCCTTACTCGCCATTCAAATTTTCTCTCTAAATCACGTTAGTGTATTTGAAAAAATTTAAAAAGCACATGGCTTTATGATTACTGTTTTTATTTTTATTTACGTAATATTTTTATAAATTCTAGTTACTAAGCTTTCTAATTATACATGCCGCAAATATCTTGCAGTCTGTGATTTGCATTTTCTGTATTGAATATTTGAATACACATAAAATTTATTAATATAAATTTCAGCAATATTTTCTTATTATTACTTTTCTGTCTTACATAAAAAATGATTTCTGATATTTGAACCACATAAGATGTTGTATATATTTTTTTCTACATTTTGTTCTTTAAAACAAAAGAAATATATTATTGAATTTAATATACTATAAAGTTATATTTTCCTCCTACTCATAATCAGGAGTTCATTATTTTTATTGTGTTTGGGACCCATTATTTTCATCAAAAATTTGCAAAATAGCTTTGCATGATGTCAATTTTTTATATAAGCAGGGATCTATTTATGTACTTTGTACATAATTTTATTTTGTTGCTACATCTGTGTCTACCACCTCCACTGGGACACTGCTTTAATCTTATAAATTTGTCATACAGAAGAATTCTTACCTTGTTTTTGTTAAAAAAAACCTCTGAGTATATTCATGGTATGTAATTAATGTATACTTTCTTACAATGTATGGCATCCTGTTTTAATTGGGAGAACACTGATATGGTGTGTAGAATCTGCTCATTTTAGACAGTGAATTCAATTGCTTTATTAGAATTACCTTAATTCTTAATTTTTGTAGTCATCTTGAAAAAAAGATTTTTTAAATATTTCATTCTTGTCATATGCATCATTTGGAGACACTGCCCTATTACTTTATGAAGCTGATGTCTCAGGAAAAAAAATTCTATCCTAATTCTAGATCTTAAATTAGCTCTGTGTTAATATATCATACAGGCCAAGTGTTTTGATTGCTTGTGTTTATTTCATCCATTATCCAATAAACACAGAGTAGTTTTTTTGTTTGTTTGTTTGTTTGTTTCCTTGGTTGGTTGATTTTTGTATATATATTCTTGAGACACCAACTTTAGACACTAACATTTTATTATTATTATTATTATTAACAGGGCCTTTCTCATATCCCAAAGTGACAATCCCAGGCCCTACCACAGCAACCCTCTGCTTCATTCCCAAACACTATATTGTTGGGTTCTATATCACACTGTTTTAATGACTTTTTTACATGTGTCTCACAGCACTGGACCTCTGATGTGAAACACAACAGGATTTTTCTCAAGATCATTACTATATCTATTTTAGTGATGGATAGAGAAACAATTTACAGTTATACCCACAGAACAAAGAAACTATGAAACTTACGTTCTACTGATACTCTCATTTGCTGTGAAAATCTCACAGATGTCGACATGCTAATGAAGGCAATTTACTTATTATTTTGAAGAATCTTAGCAATTGATATTAAAATGTGAAAATGCACTAATTTGAGTACACTTGCTTCAAAATTCATCTGAAATTGAATGATCTACCTATACATGTGTATTGTGTTTTCAGTGACTTGCTAATATTAAATGAATGTCAAAACTCTTAGTGAAATTCATATTTTGGTATCTGTATGAATCTAGATGTTGTTCTCAGTTTTGAATACCTTGAAACTGAAATTAAATTACCTATTAAAAACACCTGCCTCCAATAAATGTTATTTTCTTAGATTAAATAATCATTCTTGAATATGATCTTTTCTACTCATTGTAACTTAATAAACAATGAAAACATTGAAATTAATTTGTCTGTTTTTGTTCAGTTTTGCTTTTGGTATTGTAAAAGATCATGTTAAACAAGATTTAAGTCTTTTTTTCCCCTCTTTTAAAGCAGGTTAAGAAATTGTGTTCTTTATTCATATGAAGGTATTTTCAGATTGGATATGTAACCAAATAATCTAATAAAATTATCTAGTCTTGAAATGAATCATTTTCATGTTATGTGATATTGTTAAATTCCTAACTTCCAGCATTTTAAATCGCTAGCATAATGATAATTTGTGCTAATAATGAAGGTCCCAAAATGTGTTCTGAATCATGAAAGAAAGACCAGATTAGGTTCAGAATAGTTTTAGTTCCAAGTGACTCATCTATCTCATTAATCTACTAAACTAAGCCTCCAAGTGTTTCAGTGTATCTTTTCAGGGAAACTCAGACTCTGTAGCATTCTTAATAGATAGTGTTAAAGTGGATCCCCTTCAAAAATGTTGGAGACAAAATATGCACACCCAGGCAGGTCTGCACTTTTCATGACCTGCTACAGATGCACTTTAAGCAACCGAAACAACCTCCATAATATTGGCTCTTATCTCTAAAACTGGTGCAATAGTGCTTTGCTGAGAGCTTTTATTTATTTATTTTTTGACAATGCATACAATTTGCATAGCTCAGGGCGTGACAGGTTAGTAAGCACTTTTACTCTCTTAAATGTCATCATTTTCATCTATTATTTTAATCAAGCTTCCATTGTTTCCAGCAAAAAAAAAAAGTGCTTATTTTCTCCATATCTGAGGTAAAGTTATCAAACTTACTATTCAAAGGGAAAATGGAATTTCATGGAGGAAAAACAGTCTGGATCATTACAGAATTTTTGCGTGACCTTAAGATTCTCTCTCATTCACGGCATCTTGACTTTATTCACGCAGTTATGATTTATGGTGATTTGGAATTAACCTCAAGATCCTTTTTCTCTTTTTTTCTTTCTTCTCATTTTCTGAGTCTCAACTTGTTGTGTGAAACATGAATTTAATAATCCTTTAAATTATGAGGACTTAATTGAGAAAATACTTTTTGGAAATAATCTAACACATTGTCTGAGAAATAAATGCTATACAATATTAAAAATCTTATAAACACTCTGTAGCATATTAACTTTTAATTAAATCTATCTCCCCTTATACCGTGAGGACTGCACTTGTGCCAATCTTGCTGTTGCATAGCTTTCACCCTGGGGAGGGTGAAGCAGGAGAATCACGAGTTCAAGTTCAGTCTGGGAAATGTACTGAGTCTATTATGAAAAGAAATGCACTTTTTAACTTGGTCATTGTCCTATAAATTATCATTGTTATACAATGTTATATTTCAATGATTATATATTAACATTTGATGCTTTTCTTTGGTAAAATTTATGATCTTTTAATAGTAACCGTGTTTTTTAAAGATATTCTTTCAATTCAGTAAACTACGAATTTTTTGGCTACAATTTTGAAATCTCATGAAATTAATGAATAGTTATTCAGCAATTTTTACTTTAGGGGTGTACATCTTATAAATAAATAAGCCATAATACTTGGATATAGAAGTATTTGTCCTCTAGAAAATGGTAGACACCTACATATGAATTACATTGTTTTTTTAAGAGATGCTACAGTTTTTGCATTAGTACCTACAAAAGAAGCTTGATGAAATTCTATCTCAAAGTGATGTGATTTGAGAATCAGGACTTTGAGAAGTTGTTAAGTCCTGCATATGGACCCATCACGATGGGACTATTGTCCTAATAATTGAGACACTCTACTTTCCGCTCTCACAGCAAAGGACAAGATGCAACCTCAAAACTAGGAAGCACCCCTTCACCAGACATTGGATTTTCAGACACCTTGACCATGGGTGTCTTAGCTTCCAAAACTATGAGAGATAAATATTTATCATTTATGATATGTAGACAATGGTATTTGTGTTATAGCAGCCTGAACTAAGATAGAAAACACATTGCTAATCTTATCACCATGTTTTATATTGTTCTGGAATTTTCTATATATTTGTTTGACTTAGATTAAACATTTCTCAAGGGCAAAGAATATCTCATATATTTATTCTATAATTCATATCTATCATTTATAATGCTGAGCTATTTATAAGTGAACATATTTTTATTTGTTGAGTAACTGCATAAAATATTAGTATTATAGGCCTTTGTTATACAGATTATTTTATCATAATCTCAACTTTGAAAACAAAATTGAGATTAAAAAAAGAAGTACAAATAATCATGTTACTATATGAGTTCATAGAATAGAAATTTGGAGTTGTACTATGCAATAACTGTGAAGTTAAATACGGATAATTCATGTTCAAAACACTAACATACATATGTAGGGTGATGGGTTAGAATTTAATTTTACTTTCTTTCTTTTTGGTATTTTACATAGAAAATTTCTACTTCAGCTCAGGTGCTAATATAGTTAACCTAAAAATGCAACATGCCATTCATGCCTGTGGAACTAAGGAATACATAAAAAATGGTACTACCATCAGAGTTAAGCATTTCAAATTAAAATATTAAATGGCATGCCTAGATCTTAAGATGCCGAGCATTTTCATTAATTTACATTTTAAAAATTAAAATTAAATCAATTCCTTCAATAATTTGAACACATCTTAAGAAATGGATCATTAGTTGAATCACTGGTGATTTTCAGAAACCATTATAAAGTATATTTACACAAATTAATAATATCATATGCAATCATCATTCTACACATGGGCTTTAATTTTAAAAATATGGTTTTGTGCCATTTGTGAATATAGAGCAAGGCCCCCAAAATCCTGCTAATATAAAATAATTCAAGTGAAAAATCAATGGTTTAAGATTAATACTTTAAGTTAAAATAATGTATAATTATGTTACTTGTACTAATTTATATGTAAATATGAAAACCTTAATATACTCATACATACATTCTCCCACATCTAAAAGTAATAGTATTTACAAGGTTTCATATTCTATATAAAAATGCACATCTAACTGATACAGAACTTAATTTTCAACCACACAGAAAATGTGCAACAGCATTCGATAAAGATATCTTGGAACTTTCAATAAATTCCAAAAGTCAATACTGACTATATTTGTTCTTTATATGAGACCATGAAGACAATTAAAGAAATTATTGTCTCTTATGCGCAGAACAATTATTTATAAACCATTAATATGCTGATATGACTTAATTGCCAAGTTTGGTTAATATTTTAATCTACAGTCCTCATTTTTCCAAATTTCATTTGACGGTAAATTCACAAAACTTACTGTCTACTTACCATCTTTATAGACTGTTTAATAGATATTTCAAACACAACATGTCCTAAATTTTGCATTTGTTTTATTTCTTAAACCAGTTTCACCCACTACTTATTTCCTATTCAGCACTGACAATTCAATTGTTCTTTTAAAGATGTGTGAGTTTTTGACTCAGTCGTCTTTCTCTGTAAATTATACTTTATTTGCAATTCCTTTTTGGAATTCACTAGAATATGCGCAGAGAATATGAGATGGCGATTACGTTAGGAGATTTTGGAGGAAGTGTTCCTGCAAGCCAGGTCTATGAAAAAGTGAAGACTTGAAAAATAGGACAGACCAAGGAAGGAGGTCAGCCACAGTGTACCAGCCGCGTTGCCCTCAGCCAATTTCAGAGTACTTTAGAGTAGAAATTGTCCACAAGAGACTCCCTCCACACAACCACTATCAGTCAGTCAATGATAGAAATTGTCTCTAGGAAAAAAAAATCTTTTATTGAGTAATTCTTGTCACCTCAGCCAGCTCCTACCGGAGTAGTTATATGAGTCTTCACAATCTTCAATGAGCAAGAGCAGAGTGCCGCTAACTCATTCCTCCACTTCATCAACTTCAACCTTGGTAGGTTTTCCAGCTTTTATCCTTGCCCTACAATGCCTAGTCTTACTCAACAACTGCAACAATATCTTGAAACAATAGATCAAGTCATTTTATTTATACATTTAAACCCATCAATTATTTTCAATAGAAATCCGAAGTCTTTTCAACTACAATAAAATAAAAACTGAAAGTTTTTTTTGACATTGTTTGGGTTTAAACACTGTTTCTTCCATAAAAGACAGGAAAACTTTGATCCACTAGAAAGGAATTAAGCTTTGAAAGTAGCTTAGGGACAAATAGGGAAATAGAGTAAGAATTCACTCCTATTGTGGTCTGTTTGAGGAAAAGCAGGCCCCTTGTGACCCTATCCCCACCCAAGAAAAAGTAAAATTTCAAATAGCTAAAGCCTCAGTGTGTCAAAAAAGAAAAGTAGCACATCACTTAAATCCTTTCAGAGCCATTTCAGGATTGGTTTGTTGTGCAGATTTGTGTTTGGTCTTGGTGTGCACTGTTTGGTGTGAATTGGATTTGTTTGTCATGGCTCCTGAGTCATGTCACCTTCAGGCCACTTCGTTGATTTGAATCAGACTGCTTAAGATGAGAATTTTAGAAGCAGCTGTTTCTGTTTTGTTTTCTTCTGTTTTTTTTCTCTTTTTCTTCATATAAATCTCAAATTGATACTTTTCTTGACATCCCTTAAAATTTTCAGACTTAATATAGTAGAAAAAAAATTTGATTGTGACTATTCAGTAAAAACTTCCTTTTTAGTTAGGATAAGAGAGGTTTCTATGATCCGGGATGGCTTTCTGTTTCTGACCGACTTTCTTCAATACTAACTCTGCTACAACCAGAATGGACCCCTTGTGACTCTCAGGTTATGAGACTTTAGAATTTTAACTGTTTACTTCTCTTACTATGAGGCTCTTTTACTTTCTGTGTTCAAAACTAAGTTCCTCAAATAGCCCATTGCTTGTCTTTTAGTGCGATACTCTGTGCTCTTTCTCTTTTATTTTTCCTTAATAATACATATTTTCTTAAAACCCATCATTTTATTATGTTTATTTTGATTTGTGTATTCCCAAGTAGGCTCAATAGATCCTCAGCAGCCAAAGTTCACCTTTGACCATTAATTTAATTAAGGAACTGGTTTGGAAAACGACTTTAAGATATGAAAATTTGTTTCACATGTGACCATAGTAATGTTTGATTTATATGTTTACCGCATTTTGCCTTTTGGATATGTGCTATGTTTAAAGTCAGGAAGCCAAGGCTCAATTTTCTTAGCCACCAATCACCAGATCTTTTTCCAAAATTTACTTTATTGTTGAGATGTACATAGCTGTGATTACTGCCCATCCTTCACCTATTTTTATTAGTACATATGGACAATACACAGTGCTTACATTGAGCTCGAGTATTCTGTGCACATATGCATCACATCAACATTATAATCCCACCCCATCATTGTCTCTTCTGATCCTCCCTAATCCCAGACTCCCACTATCAAACCCTTGTGGTTCAATAGAATGCCTGTGCTGGGGACTTCTCATACTAGACAAACCATGCGATATTTAACGGTCAATGTTTGCCTCAAGTCACTAGGGAAGTTGGTCTCAAGTTGTATCCATTTACCTATAACAATCTCAAATGTATATGTCCTCATGGAAGAACTGGGTTCCATTGTGTACATATATCATGATTTTTGTACCTCTTGTTCTTTTGATGGATATTTCCATGTCTTCCACAATTTAGCTATTGTTAGTGCACTGCTGTAAACATGGGTACACATGTGTCTTTTTTATATGTTGCTTTAAACTCTTAGAAGGATACTCAAAGCAGTATTGCTGGATTGAATGCAGTGCTTATTCTCGGCCTTTTGAAGAATCTCCATACTGTTTCCATAGTATGTTATACTCCTTTCTTGTTATACAACCTCACCAAAATAAATTGCAGTTGGAATTCTTGATTTGCACCATCCTCGCTGGGATAAGATAATATCTTACTGATGTTTTGAAGGATGAGAGGCATCTTTTCATTTGTTATCCATTTGAACTTCTTCATCTGAGAACTGCATATTCATTTCTTTTGGCCACTTTTAAAACAGATCTTTGATTTTGAGGGGTTTATTTTTTCTTCAGTTCCTTCTATATTCCTGTTGTTTTCTAACTGAAGGCCTGGTTTTATGACCATCATTAGCCGAGTTTTTCAGAATTTAATCATGAGATTAGGACTCATATGAAAGTTGAACGTTGTTCTAGTGGAAACTGTCAAGGAGTAAAAGAGCTCAGTAGAAGAGGAAACAAGAGGGTGCAATTTCAAGGGACATTCATCGTCAGCAGGGCCATTTATTGACGTTCTGGGATACAACTTACATCTTAGTGCTTGTCCTTCCAGGAAGTAAGGAAACTGGGCTTTAGATTCCAATAAAAGTCAATGTCTGCCTTTTCTGTCAATGCTATCCAGAAATAGGGTGGGCATATACTGCTAGTCACTGCTGTGAATACCAAATTAGTCTAATAGACTGAAAATCCCCTTCCAAAATGAATATAACATGGACCTGTTGAAAATGAAGGATACAGACACTGTAGATGTATGTCCTCAGAAATATTAAATATCATTTGAGTTAGATCACTGACAGGAGTCAGTGACCTAGTAAATCCCTCTAAAAGTAATTGGTTTGGTAGCTCAGCAAATTGTATTACTTTGAAGACTATATAGATTCAGAGAGCCATCCAGGCTGAAGTCCTAAGTCACATAATTCTCATGGAGTTGACCCTGGTTGCTGAAATAACCAAGACAAGTAATTTAGAAGTTGGGGCAGTATGAACATTTGCTTGAAAACAGGAGTGACCAATGGAAGTTTTATCTCACCATTATCTACAAAATTTTCTATTCTTTCTCTACAAGAATATTAGTGAAGTCACTTAACTTATGAATCATAAATTTCAATTGCTTTCTCAGTTGAGTTCTATAAGAACTTTATTTAACACAAGCACAAGGCATTTGGAAATTTTAATAAAATCTGAATAAACTAAAATATATGTTATAAGCAAAATTAATCTAATGCATCATAAATTCTGGAATAGTAAAGATCCTACAAGCAAACTGGAGAAACTATTTTTTTTTTTATTTACTGAGGGAATCTACCAAGATTTCCAATTTGTTCAGTGAGTTGTGGCTAATGGAAGAGGCAGTAAGGCTCAAATTACTAACTCCATGCTTCATTTCTTTCTGTTTCCACTACCTGATGAATGGGAGGAATGGAAAAGAGCACAGCATTGAGATGGGGAAAGAAAATGTGGAAAATAATTAGAGAGAATATATAAATAAGATGCACATATTAGAAAAAGCTAATCTTAGGAATTGTCTGTACATCTGTTTCTAAGAATTGTCATCAAAACCAAATGGAGGAATATGTTAACCAGTGACTATTATTGTTCTGTTGAAAAGAACTGATCTCAACATTGATCAATTGATTAAGTATTGATATGATTCTTGTAATGGGTTGAATCTGGAATGTTTCCCAAGCCTCATATATTTGGATGTCATGGAAGTATGTGATGTTAGGAGGTGGGGCCTGACCACCAGGATGAAACACTGGGACTTGACCTGGAAGAGGAAGATCACTGGGAATAGAACAGGAAGGTGTAGAATGCTGGGGTTTGACCCAGAAAGGGCAGAATGCAGACCCAGGACTTGAAAGGGTATATGATAGCTCCACTCTTCCACACTTGGTTTCTTGTCTGTCCTGCTGCGAACAGCCTTCCTTCTTCTGGAACTCTGCCATGTGTTTCCACCAGAGTCAACTGCCCTGTGACATTCCGAAACAGTGAACTGAAATAAAATTTTCCTCCCTCCTTCAAATTGTAGAAATCAGGTATTGTGTCACAACATTGAAAAAGTTACTAAGACAATTGTTAGGCCTTATGAAGTGTCAATATAATGATACTACATACTTTTGATTGCAGTTAAAGTGGTCAATATAAAATTCAAATAACATAGAGAGAAAATCAAAATTACTTATTAATGTAAGAAAACAATAAAACATAATAATATTTATTTTGGAATAAGTAAATAACGGTTGAAAACATCTTTAAAACAGAAAGAAACACAAAATAAGTCTACATCAATACCTGTACCTTTTTGTTTAAGAAAAGGCGACACGTATGACCATATATTAAAAGCTCCTTAACATGAACCGCTGTGATTAGAATAATTTTATGCAACGAAGCAGAGTTGCTAGGAATCGGTTCTTTACAAATTGAAGCAATAATGTCCCTAAAGTAAACGCTTGCCTTATTTCAACCCTTCGTAATGATAACAAACTATACAATGACAGTCATTCAGAATAGCAGCAAGTAAAGAAAAGATGCACAACAAATACCACGCGAAGCTTTGTCTAACCAACCCTCGGAACTAAATGATTTTTAGCTGAAAATGGCTCCGCAATTTTCTTTGAATATTTATTATTCATCCCAAAAATAAGTGCTTGTATAAAAGTCAACTAAGTGCAGACTAAAAATTATATAAGTAATAACTATTCCATCAGCAAAATGTAAAATATAAGCAGCACAAAATTGCTTGCAAATGAACAAATGAAGAAAAAGAAGCTTTGTGGCTTTGTGGGTTTTTTTAGCTTCTTTGGGAAGAGAACTAATTTTAATTATAATTTTTGTGGTTGGTTAAGTTCTGAAATATTCAGTGGGAAGAGAAATGAGAAAGCAAATATTTAACATTTTTCATTAGCTTAATGATAAATTTAAACTTTATCAAATAATAGAACAAAGAAATCCTTGCCTTTGAAGGTGCTGACATGTTATTTCATTTATAATAAGCATACATTGAGCTTTAACCCCTATTATTGTTACTTAGTTGAGAATTATTATATAAGAGTCAAGCGAAAGGAAGAATTATTTAGCACCAACAAAATGCTATGCGTAAGAACAATGTTAGGTATATTTTTATTTATTAAAGATGTTTATTCAGTGTCATTATATTGTGGATAGAAAGTATTTTTTAAAAGTCATAGCTGGTTTCAATTTTCAGCAGGATTTTGTTGATCACTTGAGGGAACCATCATTTTTTTCTTTTTTATTCTTTTAATATGGAGTCACATGTTGACAGACTTTTTAAAATATTAAACTTAGCTAACAATAAATCTGAAACAAATGAAATTCTCGGTGAGACTTTTTTCTTTGAAAAATATTGCCAATATTTCTTTTTATTTTATTGTATTTATGTTCATGAGAAACATTTATTTTTGATTTGTATGATACATAACGTCTTGAACAGATTTTGACTTCAAAATAATGCTGGCTTTCTAAATTACATATTACAATGTTTTCTTTCTTACTACATTAAGATATTCTTGTTACTAGAACTAGGACCAATCTTCTATCATTTTTAGCTGCTAGAGTGGCTCAGTAATTTATTGATTATTGCTTTTATTATTTTGTAATATTTATGTTAAAAATTATACCTTCTCTCTAAGTATCATTTAGCTCCATATTGCTCACTTAAACATACTTTATTTTTCTAATATTGATTGTCATTTTTTGCACTAACTCTTATTTAGAAATGCATTTTTAATTTCAAAGATTTGGATAATTTTAATTATCCTTTTCAATTTAATTTCACATCACAGAAAATAACGTTACCTGGATTGAGAATGTCCCCCAAGGCCTCATGCATTTGGGTGTTTTGGATTACCTATGTAACCATGTGTTGGGAGACTGGGTTCCGGTCTGGAGGGCTGGATGATTGTCGTTTGGTGGATTATAGGTGGGTGGTAAAAGACAGCCATGTGGCAGATTACAGATTATAGGTATACGGATTGGATTACATGTATGTATATGGATTGGATTACAGGTGTGGGGTGGTGGTTTAAACCCAGAAAAGGACACTAAAGCTGAACACTAAAGGGGCAATTCAGTGGGTTAAGACATGGAAGGATATATGACACTTCCTTCCTTCAACAACTTGACTTGGCTTCCTGTTTGCAAAGTTGTGAGTCACTGACTTTGTGTCCTCTCCTTCCGGCACCTGCCTCCACCATTTTCAGCCATCCACCCATGAATGGACTTGTGATCGCCTCAAACTGAAAGCTAAAATCTAACTTTTCTTCCCCTCAAATGGTGCTGTGTTGAGTCACAACCATGAAAAACAAACCAAGCTTTCTTTCATTCTTCTATTTTGTTCTTTCTTTTATATTGTCAAATCTATTTATACACTCATTCACATCTATACAATCTACCTCCTCTGTGTTGTTTTTCTCGAAGTCCAATCGCATTTAGAGTAATCCTTTCACATTAGTATCTATGGTTCTTTTTTTTTTTTTTTGTTCCTGGACATTTTTGTTTTTATTTTTATTTTTCCCACATTTTATTGATATATATATATATATATATATATATATATATATATATATATGTGCAAAGTTCAAGGTTTACAATGGAGTTGAGCATTTTGTGCACCTATGTATCTTGTCAAGGTGACAAGGGCATTCCCACTCTCCTTTTGTCCCTCCCCCTACCCACCCCTCCCTCCCTCCTACCCCACCCTCCTCCCCTCTTTCACTTTGTCTTTCCTCTGAAGTTCCATATGAGTCGTGATCTGGGTCTCTCATATCAGAGAGACCATTCGATGTTTCACCTTCTGCTTCTGACTTACTTCACTAAGAATGATGGTGTCTATGGCTCTTACACCTCTCAATAATCTTAAATTTTTGAATCTTTACATTCTGTTTTCTTTCATTCAAATATATATATTAGAACTACATGGTGTTTCTTAATTTTAATATTTCCTTTTGATCTTCAAACTTTCTACTTCTTCACTAAAGTTCCCCAATTTAATTTTCTCTTTCTTCAATATTGAGTGCAGTTAATTTGCAAGCTGCTTAAAATACCATGATATACAATCACTGCCTTATTTTTTAATTATGACTTTGTGTCCATTGTGATGAGTTGTGGTCATAGATTTTCAAACATCATGTATGAAAAATATATAAGTAATTTAAAACTTGGATATTTGTACTTCCATGAAGGTAATATTTATATTTATTTTTTGTAGAATCAAAGGCCTTAGACTTGAACAACTTTCACTATTTTAGCAAAGTTAGTGAAAACTGTAATAATTCTAGGCCAGTTACCACATTCTGGGAGGCTTACTCTAATTCTTACTGATTCTTTTTCTCATACTGTACCTTTAAAACTTTCCATGTGGGCTCAAGCTATCAACCAGCTAACTTCCTCCTTCAGAATTTGTTGATTCCACTTTTATTCACTTCTATGAGAAGCTGGAAAACTACATTTTCTTCTATGCAGAGCAAAATTTAAATTTTGCATTCTGCTTGTTCCTGTAAATAAAGTTTTATTGGGACATGACTATAGCCACTCATTAACATATGGTCTGTGACTGCTTTCCTGCTATAGTTCCAGTACATTTAAAACGCTGTGGTGGAGACTCTGTGAGCCACAAAGCCTGGAATAATTGTCACTGAAACCTTCACAGAAAAAGATGGCTGAGTATAGAACTGAAAGCTCTCATCAACAGACACAGTTAAGAATTGCTATTTCTGTGTTCTTTTACTTTTAAAATGTTGTCTTACATGTTTTCCTGAACTACCAGCACTCAGAAGTTTTGAAACTGAGAACTTTTGGTCTACTCACACACTACCCAGTATTTCTCAGAGGGATAATTATCCGTAGTATCTGGTATAAGATTTTCCAAATCAGAAATGTCTTTCCATAATTTTAGAAGGAGAGAGGAATGGCTTCAGTAAGTAGACATTTAATGCTATTTTACATATGCTTATGTGTAAAGCATAATACTAAAATCTGTTGAGTAACAGAAGAAGACATAACTCTCGTCTCTGGAGAGTAATAAATGTGTTAAGGATTAAATTATGAAATGATAATATATTATGCGTTGTTTTATCCTCCCAGAATAAGTACAATGCGGCAGACACGTTATTGAAAATTCAGCCAGATGTGCTTTGTGACGTCCGTGGAGTCCTTTCTAAATGTCTGTTTACATAAATTTTAGACTTCTCACACACAACTTTCCACTAATAAAAATAAGAATAATCCTGTGAATGTGAGTTCTGTTTAAACCAACTGTTCGAAGCCAGGCTCCATCACTTCAGAGCATTACTTCTACATTTTCTGAGCCTGAGCTCCTTTTCTGTTATTTACATGGGTTTAATAATACTTGATGAAATAGAGCTGAGAATTAACTGAGATGCCACGTAGGGCACAGGACATCCTGTCAGAGTGTTTGTCCTCATCATTTGTTGGGTTTGAAAGAAGATGAAACACAAGGGGCCATTGCTCGGTTGCAAATTAGAATCAATGGGAAAAGATACCCACCTTGTAATTCCAAATGCTTCAAACTGGTCCGGTTCATTTGATTCCTAACTTTCCTCCAGTGCGTACCTGGACAAGCCTCAAATGAGTCCTCTGCTTGCCTGAGGCTATAGATTTTTGAAAAAGTAACGGAGTCGCAAGTTAAACAGACCTGGGTTTAAATTTTACCAATGATACTTGTGTGCAATCATATTCAGTTTCCAAATATAGAAAACATGTATACAGTCATTTCTACATTTTCACAAATCTTCTGAAAATGTCACAAATGAAATATAGCAACAAATGAATTACATAACAGTTGCTCAACAAATTGAAGCTTTTGTTCTTTTTCAAACTATTCAATTCTTTTATGACTTTAATTTAGGTTTATATTAATCTATACTTCCATATTGGTCACTCTCTTGAGTTCCAGATTTCCTCAAACTTATGTAAGCGTGCTGATTTTTATATTTCTTCTGTCCATTTATTTGTTTTGAATATTTTTCTGTTTTCTTTTCTTTTCTTTCTCTTTCTTTTATTTTCTCTTTTTCTTTTTTTCTTTCTTTCTTTCTTTCTTTGTTTGTTTCTTTGTTTCTTCCTTTCTTTTTTGAGACTGGGTCTCAATCTGTAGCCCCCAAGCTGTTCCCAAACTCACTATGTGACCCAGGCTATCCTTGGACTCACCATGATCCCAGTGTCTCAGCCTCCTGAGTGCTGGGATTACACGCATGAGCCATCACGCCAGCCTTATGTGGTGCTGGGGTATCGAACTCAGGGACTTGAGCTTGGATGGCAAGGGTTTAAGAGCTGCTTTATTAGTCCAATCCCTGAATGTTCTTCTTATTCAGCAAAAGTAAAGTAGATATTTGCATATATTCATTTATTTTGTCTACATTTATACTGATATTTACCATGTCTCTAATCACCTATGACGTTATCTTTTATTTGACTATATTCTTAAACGTAAATTACTTGGATAAAATCCTGACATATATTAAATACTCAATAAATGGTAATTAGACATATTATTATCTGATGTGACTTTGTCTGGCATGAAACATTTACAACAATAAACTGAAGCTAAAAAAGGCAAACTATTAAAAGTGGCCAGAGAAGACATGAAAATGAGGATAGAGTCCACTATTTTAGAGTAAAAAACTTTTCAGTGATTTTTCTTTTAGATTTTCAATTTCATCTTTGAAAGTAGCAAGATACTTGACAGGTAATTTATAGTAATATACTATTTATAAAAATAAAGAAATACATAACTTGCATAAAGCACAGTTTTCAACCATTAATATGCACACAATTAAAGTGGGTCGCATTCTAAAATTGAATTTCTAGCACTAGTCCAACAATGCAGATTCGGTTATGTGATACTTAATCTTGATTGACAACTTGTTTGGATTAAGGAAGGCCTAGGAAATTAGGAAAGCACATTTCTGGACTTGTCTGTGTGTGTTTCGGGTATGATTAGATCATGAAGCCTCTAACTTCCTCAATAAATTAACTGCTTGATGAGATAACACTTGTAGTTATTAGAATTATTGGCAGGTGAAGGAGAATTATACTAAGCATTCCCTAGTGTAAGGACGTGGGCCATGGACATATGAATCTGAAGACTCCCTCTGGCATCTGATTCATCCTTCTCTCAGAGCTTCCTCGCTGCCATGAGGTGAATAAATTGCTTTTGCCATCACTTCTGCCACACAGTTTCTGCTTACCATCGCCTTGAAGCAACATAATCTGACAACCATGGAATTAAACCTGTGAAATTGTGAGACATGATGAGTATTTCTTCCTGGAAGTTGTTTTATCAGATGTCTCGGTCATTCTCTTGTCTCTGTGATCCAATACCTGACACACACGAAGCGAAGTAAGAGAGATTCATTTTAGCTCACATTTTCAGAGGTCCCTGACTGAGCACAGACCACAAGCTTCAAAGCAGAGAAGTCAGTGGAGAAGAGAATTGAAGAAGAAATGGCCCAATCCTTGTTTGGCAGGAAAAAGTTGGAGAGGGAGGAGCTGGACGCAAAAGTGTACCATTCTGCATTAAGACCCCAGTGAGCCCCTTTCCGAACAGGCCTTCCTCATAATAGCACATGATGCCACCAACCGAACAATCTATGAGTACAGTATCCTCAGAATCCACTTGATTTTCAAACAGAAGAAGCTCTTTGGGTACATTTTACATCTAAACCATAACATTAAATATTTGTTTACAGCAAAAAGAAAAATGTCCAATACAAACTGGTATTGGATAATAGCTGCATTTTGGAAGAATTCTATTTCTTAATCAAATAGGAAAAAAATACAATAAGAAACATTTGGTAATAGAAATAGGTAGTTTTTAATTCCTTTTAAAATCTTAAACATAATATTGAAGGCTTTAAAGTCTGTTTTGTAAAGTCACAACAACGTTTCAGCTCATCACATAGTTCCATTGGAAGTCCAATTGCTGGAACACATGGGACTAATTTGTTTGTGTTAGTAAGTTAACAAGGTCTCAGTGGCATGAAACATTATGACTTTTTTTACAAAGCTTTCTGTCTTTCTCTCTCTCTCTCCCTCTCTCTCTCTCTTCCTTTATATTTCTTTCTTCCTTGTGTATGTATTTTAATACACTCAGATTAGATTTTTCACAAAGGGAAAATTGTTTTCTGCTCACATGGAATAGGTCCTATAGTTTCAACCTCCCCAAAAATAAAGAAAAAAAAAATTAACGTCTTTTGTTTGCAATTATCACAGGATCAGTGAGAAGTTCTATTATTGCATTTCAAGAATAAGAAAAGCCAGGCCCAGGGCCTTAGGCCTGTAATCCCTGCACTCTGGGGTGTTGAAACAGGAGAACTGCAACTTCAAGACCCTCCTGGGCAATGTATTGATTTAGCAAATATCTGTCTCAAAATCAGAATCAAAATTAACATGGGCCATAGCTGTAGCTCAGTGTGAAGGCCCTAGGCTTGATTCCTAGTAACACACACACACACACACACACACACACACACACACACACACACACACACACACACAAAGCCAAAAAGAAAAAAAAAAAAAAAAAAAGATAGAGAAATAGTATTGAGTGACACAGAAGAAATATTTGTATTCTCCACTACATACAATTCCAATGTTTAAAATGTAGCTTTATAATTCTTAAACTCTTCCAGAGGTGATGTGCACCTGTTATCTCTCTTGCAAAGTTTTTCTGCAGAGAAAATTTTATGAGATGTATTAATCACCCTCTCCTTCTTTGATCATATATCTTAGCTGGAATTTATCTTTGGATTTTCAGTTAAAGCCAAAAACTCATTTCTTTTCACTGATAAATAATAAGATGCTCCAGAAAGCTTGTTTCCTTTCTATTTCTGTAGAGAATTTGTTTTCTTAAAGGTAAACAGCAAATGGTTGTATGATTTAAATTGTAGCTTTGTTCCAAGACATCATCTCAAAACCCTCAAGACTAAAAATTGCTTATAAAGAAAACATGAAAAGCAACTGATGTTTTAAGACTCTATTGTGCTTTTCCACCAAATCAACGAAACACATTTTAAGCCTGTTTCTGCTGTTTTCCTTCCACTTTCTCTTGTAGTTGGCAGCTAGAATGTTTAAGTCAAACAATAACTGGGTTATGAATGTCTTCCAATGGCTGCTTTCTTTGCTAACAAACACAATTTTTAAATTCTTGGCTGAGTCAACTTGTTCCTGCACTGCATATAAAAATTAACTTATGCAGATTAAGCTGATGGAAAACAACAAAAACACCACAGAAAGGTAACGCTGGAGGAAATTTGAATTGCTTATATTTTCGTATAAGGCTGTGCGGTTTGCAGTAATAGATGATGATCTCCAAAACTGTGCCTTCATTTGTTTGGGTGAGTAGAGCGAAGCACAGTCAGGTGGGCAGCATGTAAACAGCCGGGATTTATTTCTCAGAGTTCTTAAGCCCAAGTAGCATCGCCAAGTTCAGTGTGTGTTAAAAGAGTCCTCTGTGGTTCACAGTAGCAAATTTTCGTTGCTTTCTCCATGATGGAAGGGCCTTGCTAGTTCTCTGGATTCTACCAAAGAAGGGCTCAAACTCCATCATGAGGGGCCTGCACTCATGACCTACCTAGTCACCTCCTAAAGACTTACTTCTTAATGCCATCCCTGTAGGTGCTAAGATTTCAGCAAAGAATCTGAGGAGAATAAACATTCACATAATATCATTACATATCCCACCAATAATGAATTTATTATTAATCACTTTTTGGCATTTGCATATCGACTTAAGTTTACTAATAGTCTCCGTTATTGTCAAAATTGTTTGCCTGAAAGTATGACAGTTTGATATTTTTCTTCTTGCTCTTATACATTTTAGAGAACAAGAAGCTAGTTGATAATGCTTCGGCCATTTCCTACTTTCTGAATCCGTTTCTCTATATTACTGGTACAAGAGGCAACAAACTGTGGAATGACTTCATAATTAGCTTTATTTTTCTTTGATAGTAACTAAGCCTTTGAGATGGTACAAAAAAGGATTATCTCAGGCAGAATTATCTTCTATAGAAAAATGCCATAAGCAATTTTTATTATTATCTTTATGACAAGTCTAGTTTTTATGTGTTTTTTCAATTATGCAATTATATTAATTAAATTCTCTATATTAAAAGATAATACAATCTATGGACAAAAGAACACTGACCTAGTTTTAAAACAATAGTTTCTCAAATGTGATCCCAGTAGATTTCATGAAGGTTACTCAGAACAGGATAATGATTTAAAAAAAGGAGGATAAAAGGAGCTTAAAGTTAGTACTATTGGGATTTGGGGAAAAAGAAATAAATTAAACTGGGAAAGTAGAAGGACTTTAACTGTTATCATGGTGATGACAACTGGATCGAATTTTTTTCTGAAAAAAAGCAAACTGCATTTCTTCACACTGAGTTAAAAGAATTTAAATAAGAACAAATGCTATAAGGAAGACAAAGAAATATTTACTCAATGTTTCCACTGTGAAAATCATGGCAATCAAGACTACAGACATGATAAAAAAGAAATCAAAACATCATCTTTAACATTATAATACTTTTCAGTCTTTATTTCAAACTCAGACTGTGCCATCCAGAGCTAATAAGGCTTATGTGCACACGGATTTTTATAGATGTAATTGTAAACTGAGACAGCAAATACATGCCCCTTAATTAAGTCACTGTCTTCACTAAGTCTAGAAGCCAGGTCCAGACCTTCTAAATGGCAATCTGGGCAAATGAATCAATTGAAAAGTGTCTAAATGGGTTTGCATTTTCCTAATCATCCTTATAAAGCAGAAAACCAATTTTTCTCATGTATCCCCATGACATGAAACTTGGATAAATCTGGGCAAGAGATTCTTAACGCTATATTTTTATAATGACTGTGGACATTGAACAGGGCTTGACATATTAGCGTTAGTGCCACAAATTCCCCTAGCAATATTGTTCTAAGTTGGGCAAAAGAAAAAGCCTTTTTGGGAATGGAAATGTGTCAGTTTTGTGATATGTAGTGATAATACATGGAAAAGAGTCGTGGTACTTTTATCTCAAAGATAACTGAGTAGGTTCATGATATAGAAAAAATTTAAAAAAAATCTTTTGTATGTTTTAAGATGTAACATTTTTCTCCATTTCCTCTTTATTGCCTTCCTCCTCATCTTACAAAATGATCGTAATTCCTCATAGTAGCATGATTCCTATAAAATATCTCTATTTTTTCATCTAGAGTAAGGATTCCATTATTTTAAATCATAAAATAAGTTTGAATATAATTAGTAGGGTAGTACAATGACATGATCTGTAAGTTTTCAGTTTTACAAACAAAAAACACAAAAAGCAAATTTAAAATCATTTTGTTAAATTACATGGAAAAGCCAGACAATCCTTTGTCTGACTTGAACACAAAGACTTTAAAGTGCATTGTAAATAAGTTAATTATATTAATAATAACAATAAAAATACCATTCTGGGCTTGACAAAGTGGAAATCAACAGCTTCATGTTGTGATTTCATAGACAGCTGAATATGTTGATCATTCAGAGTGTAAATGAATGCTTTAATTTTTGTTTTAGAATAACACCTGGGCACAGTCTCTTGAGTATTTTCATGCTGTGTATAGAATCTATGTGGACGTCAGTGTCCATATTATGAATTAGAGCTTAATAGCTACCACCTTGATCTTAAATTTTCTCTGGAAAATATTCTTATTTGTGCTAATGATCTTTAAGGGAAACACAGGTCACCTTGATAAGAAACCGAATGGTTGTTTCACTTTCTATGAGAATTGTTTTGGAGAGATCCAAAATAGTGAATACAATCTACATCACGTATAGGGTCCAGCCTGTGTAGTGAGCAGAGTGAGTTGATAATGGATCCACAAATATATGTTGAATTTTAAGCGAAAACCCAAAGCCATGATACAAACACGATTAATGACAAGGGCAACAATCAGTACATTGATAGATATATTGTCATTAAATAATGTCCTGAGTGGGAGAGGCAGAGGGGAGCTTTCTTTTAAAATGTAATACTAAGTCTGGGGGTGTAACTCAGTGTTTAGAGTGCTTGCCTAAGAAGCCCCAGGCCCTGGCTTTGATCCCCTAGCACTATGTAAGAGCTGGATGTGATGGCATCAGCAGGCTGAGGCAGGGGGGTTGCTATGAGTGCTAGGCTGGGCAACATAGTGACATCAGGATCCATCTAGAGTACAGAGTGAGTCCATGTGAAACACACACACACACACACACACACACACACACACACACACAGAGAGAGAGAGAGAGAGAGAGAGAGAGAGAGAGAGAGAGTAAATATATTTGAAATATCTGTGTTTTATGTATAATAGATGATAATACACATGGAATCTGAACATTTATGGAACTGTTAAGTAAAGAAAATGTGGTCAATAAAATGAAAGAATAGAAAGTCTTAAATGTTCATAGTCAAAGTCATAGCTAGCTAGCTAGACAAAAGAATTTAAGGAATGCTTCAAAATGCATAGTAATATTGGAAAGTATAAACAAAGTAAAATTTAATTAAAAAAAGTTTTTATAACTAATGCCAATATCATGAGATGTTTCAAAAAAGTGATCAGAGTATGGAGGACGTTAAATAACAGAAACTTGTTTGGATATAAAAATATTACCACTCAGATTTAAAAATAAATGTCTAATGAAGGATGCATTTATAAGCATATCTATATTAATGAGAGAGAGAGAGAGAGAGAGAGAGAGAGAGAGAGAGAGAGAGAGAGAGAGAAGACTAAAAGAACCTAGGTGAGTAAAGGACAAAGAAAGGCCACAATAGAAAAAAAAAGACAGTGACATATTGAAAAGCAGTGAGATTAAGTCGGATTATTTTTTATCTAAGTGAAATAGACCTCAGTGATGTCTTTAGTGTACTAAGCAAACATCAGTTCTAGATTTATATAACATGCTATAATATCATTCACCATTGAGAATGAAATAAAATACTTAAATATGAAATTACTAAAATTTTTTTCTTGCTGAAAGACCCACTATTATTAACGAATACACTCTAGTGAAAAATGTGCCTGGAGAAAGAGCTATGTCTGGGGTGCAGGTCCATAATCCCAGCGCTTCAGGAACCTGGCACAGGTGCGGCAGATAAATGAGTTTAGACTCAGACTGGGAAACTTAGGAACTTGATAAGTCTTTGTATCATGTAAAAACAAACAAACAAAAATACTCTGAGGATGCTACTGCATGCAAAAGCCCTAGAATTCATTCTTAGCACCATTAAAAAATGACTGCAAAATAACATTGCAATGATCAAGACTGAGCATAAAAATTTCCAGTTGTATGATATTACTTGACAATAATTACTATCCAAATAATAACAGCTCACTAGCTCATTGTTCCATGATATTATGAAAATACTTCCAAAGCTTAAAGCACAGAAATCGGGGAGTTCTGATTCAGCCATTATTTATTAGACGATGTAATGTTAATGCGTACATTAATAATACAGTGGCAATCATTAAAGGAATTAAAAATAGAATAAATATAGCTCCAATGGGTTGTTAAATAATAAATATATAATAACTGTCAAAAAATTAGAGAAGGGAAAGAACAAATAATGCTGACAGTAATACAAAATCAAACTGAGAATAAATCTGTATTAATTAGTATTCAACCTGATATAAAGAGAATAGATTCTGCAATTCCAAATCAAAGACTCACAGATTGAATTCTTTTAAACTCAAGAAACTTAGTCTTTTTCTTATACAATCACCATTTTAATATAAAACTAAAGGAGAATGTAGAAGAAACAGCAACGAGATCCAACAATAAGAACTGTTGAAATTCTGTTAGGTTAGCGGCCAAATTTGAAGACAGAAAGTGGAAGACTTTGTCTTGGGTCCTCTCCAAGCTTTGAAGAGACACTCCTGGCAATGTATTAACTCTGTATTTCAGACTTTCAAATTTAGTTTGCTCTTGTGGCCAAAGTTTAGCCTCTGTTTTGTAGAAAAACCAACACATTGCAAACTACTACAATGGTTTCACTTTTTTTTTTTTAATTAAAAGGTATTTTTGTAAAATCTGCAGTATCTTACTAAAATTGCATTATTTCTTGTGGGACCCTGACTAGTATGAGGGATAAGGAAACATAGAAGGTGGCTCAGACCCAGATAATCTGGTCTTGAGATCCACAGGAGCCCTTTCCTCTTATCCAGGGCCAGCACAGCCCCCAGATCACATTTTCACTCTATTCAAATCCTTAATTTTCCCCTACTCTAAGACCCTTACCAGAAATCATGTCATCAGGTTCTGAGAGATCCACTATGAAAATTAGGCGACTTTCAGACCCCAAACTTCTTCTGATCAGCCCTCTTAACCTGGCTGACCCTCCTCCCTCCAACTGCTTACAGTCTAGCCCCCACAGACAATAAATGAGCTGTTACACTGACTCGGTATCCTGGATGTTGTTCTGTATTATCCCTCCTACTCACTGCCACTAGAGATCCTGTTCCCCAAACTTTTCTAATTCTTGATCGCCTGTGGTCAGCAGTGTCCAGGTACTCCAGAAACTTCAACAATTACTTATATAATATTTTTTAAAAAATAAAATATTGTGATCCAATATTAATGGCCATTATGAATTTTTTATGTATCAAAAGATTAAAATGCCTGTATTTGAAAGAAAATGGAGAAAAATGTGTATATCTTTTCAATAATATCCTGCTTTAACTTGTGTCACAAATTTCAGGTATATAATTTTCAACCTGAGATAGTACCACTCAAACAGCATGTCTTCCCGAACTTGCCTGTCCTCCCTCCAGATGTGTACATCAGACATAAGCTTTGTCATTCAAAAACTGTTGAATTTATAATAATTCCATTTATTGATTCTGGGGCTAATGGTTAGCATATACAAGGAACTGAAGAAAAGCAAATCCCTCCAATTCAAAGACCTGATTAAAAATAAGCAATGGAAATAAATTGGCAGTTCTCAAATGAGGCAGTTCAAATGGCCAGTAAATGCATAAAAAGATGCTCATCATCTTTGCTGAGAGAAAAGTGCAAGCATCACTAAGATACCATCTAACCCCAGAAAAAATGACTCATGCCAAGAACTCAAACAGCAATCAATGCTGGTGAGGATGTGGGAAAAAAGGAACCCTCCTACACTGCTGGTGGGAATGTAAGCTGGGACAACTTCTATGGAGGACAATAGGGAAATGTCTACAAAGGTGAAAATAAATATCCTCTTTGATCCAGTGATTCCTTTTCTAGGAATCTTTCCAAAAGAGTCAAAAGCATAATACACAAGAGATACATGTATAATCATGTTCATAGTAGCACAACTAACAATAGCCAAAATGTGAAAGACGCCAAAATACCCTTCAACAGACCAATGGATACATAAATTTTGATACATGTACACAATGGAATACTACTTGTCTATTAAGACAGATAGCTTTGAGGCTTTTTAATCTTCATTTTAAATTATTCAAAAAATTTTATTGTAGTAAAAATGACATAAAATTTAACATTTTTAAAATACATGAATTCCAAATTCTGTAAACACATTAGAACCATGGGGTTTGCTTTGAGGCTTTTGTAAATAATTGGATGCAACTTGAGACCATCATGCTCAGTGAAGTGATTCAGATGCAGAAGCTTAAATATCAAGTGGGTTTTCTAATATGAGAAACCCAGAATACAGTCATTTTGTATAACTGAACAGGGAGAAAGAGGGAACTAGGGGGCAGAGAGGGGAGTTGCGAGAGTCAACGGGGAAGAGAGGAAAGATTTGTAATTTTGATGCAGTATATAGGTGCATATAACACTCCAGTTCAATGTAAACTTTATGCATCACATATATACATATAAATAAAACGGGAGAAAAAGGAACATAATCCTTCAATTTCTGTCCCTTTTCCTTAACACTTAGGTTAATTTCATTTCATTCAAAATTTCAAAGGAAAGAAATATTGCATTTTAAATCTGTGAGACCACAATGTAGAAGAAAGTAGATCTACAAGAGAATGTATGTGTTGATGTATCATTAATAACCGGAAATATGAGTTTTCCTAAACCTAATGAAGATAGACATTTTCAATAAAATTCAAGGTTATGATCTAACTATACCACTTCATGATTTATATTCAAGCAATTAAAGTCCACCTAATATAAGGTATTCCTGCATTTAATGCGGGGAATCCGTGTATAATGCAGCATAATCCACAGTAGCCATGATGTGGAACCAGCCTGGCTACCCTTCATAGATGCTCTTGAACCTGTGAATGGATAAAGAAATCTGTATACACACATACATACATACATACACACACACACACACACCCACACACACACACACACACCCACACGAATATTATTCAGCTGTTAAGGAAGAAATCGCTTTTGTCATTTGTAGATGGATGGATCTGGAAGCCATAACATTGTGTGAAATAAGCCAGATTCAGAAGGTTAAATTTCACATTTTGTCCTTAATATGTAACCCCCAGCCCCCAATATGACAAGAAAGTAGAGGGATGGCTTATTAGACAGGAGGAAGGAAACATGGGTGAGGGTGGTGGCATGTAAAGGTGGGTAGAGGGGAGATGGGTGTGAGCAGAATGCAATCCATGCATTGCACGGCTCCCCGAAAAAGGCGTGAAAACACTGGGCAGAGGAAGATGGGCAGGAGTAAAAATGATTGAAGTATTTGTTATGTGTTTTAGCATTTCCAATCTGCCAAAAGAAAACTCATTAGTATATATAAACAATAAAAAGAATGGAAAACGGTTTTGCTAGATGCCTAAACTTTTCCTTTATTCTATGCTAAAGGAAACTTCTTCACGAGTGTGTTATAAGCTACCTCTGTCTCTATTCATCTACTGTTCCACACAGCACAAGTGATCATGTATGATATAATATTCTGATCTGTGTTTTGAAATCACAAAATACGATAATTGTCCTTCTATAATTCTGCAAATATTATTTTTTACTCCACGGTGTCATTTCAAATCTATTCTAATATCACAGTTACAAATATTTCTTAACTGCGTCATGACTAAGTACCATATTTTTATTAAAGAACTCACCAGAAAGAAATACACTACTACTTTTTACATGTGTGTACACATATATGTGTATTTGAGAAAAAAAGCAGCTATCCCAAGGTCATTTGAAGGTGTTCAAAGAATTTTTTAAAGGATGTTTTTCCCCAAATTATGTTAGCAATTTTATGTGAATTTCTTATCTAACGCATATATTCTATTTCTATGTTGCATATCATTTAAGGAAAATATTTATACAGTATTTTATAAGCAGTCTTTTTTATTGTGTTAAAAAATTCTAGGAAATAAAACAACAGAACAGACATTTCATTGGTCAACATAGCCAAAGGTATGTGTTTAAAAATTTCCTACCCAAGGCACAAAATACTAACAGGTGAAGAGAAAAGCAAACAATTTGAATGAGGATTGTACATAGGATAATGTAGCTGTCGGCCCCCAAATAACTACTAAAATGATAAGCAGACTAAAGTCATAGCCCTGTTGGGTTCTTCATCTAAAATAGTTGTATGAGCTGGTTCAAAATGTTTCCCTGAAGATAATAGACAAATTCAGGTTCATTGTAGAAAGCCAGAGACCGCAGATTCAATTCTTCAGCTTATGAAAGGATAATAGAAAATCCACAAGGGCGGAATTGCTTTTATAGCTATGCATACACACATAAAGGGACAAGACAAAACAAAAGAGAGCCAGAACCTTAGGACCAGGAACTATGCCAGGGTGATGCAACAAAGCAGATTATTAGGGGCACGCTCATAGTCAAACAAAACTGTGCATAATATTAGGGGGGATGGGGGGGCTACCATCCAATGGAATGCTGGAGGATCTCAAAAGGAAGTGTTATTCATCTGTTTATTTATTGGTATCGCGATGGTACCAGGGTCTTCACACTGAGCTACATCCACAGCCCTTCCTTCCTTCCTTCCTTCCTTCCTTCCTTCCTTCCTTCCTTCCTTCCTTCCAGAAGGCATTCCTGCCTTTCTTTCTTTCTTTCTTTCTTTCTTTCTTTCTTTCTTTCTTTCTTTCTTTCTTTCTCTCTCTCTCTCTCTCTCCTCTCTCTCTCTCTCTTTCTTTCTTTCTTTCTTTCTTTCTTGGTTTATTTACTTATTTAGAGACAAAGTGTTTCTGTATTAGTTTGGATTCCTTTCAAAAGACAGAATTTACAGATCTTAGTACAAAAGGGTCTATTAGGACGGCTTACAAGTCCAATAATAGAGGTGGTCCAAGATGGCTGCTCAGCCAAGCAGTAGATCGCCCATCTGGGACTGCAGAACAGCCTGTGAGGTGAGAGTCTGCTGTGGATCTTGGGCAAGGACCGAAGCCTGACGATCCGAGACTGAGGAGCAGCAACGGACAGACAGGCACAAGTCGAGACTGGAGCAAATCTGTGCTGAAGATCTGTGGCGTGTAGCAAGTCAGCATCCGTAGACAGTTGTGAAGGCGAGAGCTTTCCCAGAGGAAGAAGCTGTAACAATCTTCAACCTTCCTTCCTTTTATATCATTCGAGTTCCATTTGGCCCTCCCACATCCGGGTAGGTGCTCTTCTCTCATTGGCCAGCCCACAAATCACTCATACTCTAATCTAGACCAGTTCTTGACCCCCAGTCTATACAGATACACTAACTAGGTTATGAGTGAATGTACAGGACTCTGTTACAGTGCAGGTTATTTCTGAAGGCCAATCTAGGCTCCAGAGTTGCCCAACGGATGGGCCGACCTCAAATCACCACTGTATACCTTTTTCACTTCTCTGGGAAGCTCAGTTTCTAACACTATTTAATAACTTTTGTTACAGTGATCACCCACTGAGAAACTAGGATGCTAAGCTTCTTCTCAAAAATTGCTCCGAATTAAATCCTGTGTCTTCTGATTGATATCAGATATATTTCAATATTTCACTAAGTTCCTAAAAGAAAAAAAAAAAATACCTGTTCGAGATGCAATAAATTTCCAGAAGAAAAAAAAAAAAAACAGATTTCTAATTGTACACACACAAAAAATAAAACATTGAAAATAATTGAGAAATTTCTAAGTGCATGTTATCAGAAACCTTCATCCCCGGTTACTGTGTTTGGGAACAATCTACAGAATATTGATATGATATTTAAAAAGATTTGGCATTGGGATTTTTAAGAAATTTGGAGTTTATACACTGAAAACATCTGCAAATATAACTGTAGAGCAGAATTTTGAAAATCGCAAGTAGTATACACCATGTACAGATTTCCTCAAGAAGTCATCTCTTTCTTCTTAGAAGACTAAAAGAAAGAACACATGAATTTTCTTATGAATTTATACATTTTTAGTAACATATTTATATGACATGATGAGTACACACTAGCCCTTTACAAACAGATGGCAACAGAGATTACTAGACTATATTTTGAGTGAACAGCTGTACGATTGGTTTTATTCTGTTATAATTTCAAAAGTGAATCTCCTCAAAGAGTAGGATAATAAAAGAATAAAAAGGATGATTTGTTTGCTTCAAAATTACTAATTGATGCTTTGATTATTGATGATGCATCACCAAATAAATATTCCTACTGAAAATTTTTGTTATTATTTACTTTAGTGGTAATTCCACACTTAAGTATGTTTTAATTCAATAGCTCATAACATGACACCGATATGCTACAAAAATATGAAAACGGAATGAACTATCCAGCACAATCCAACAAGTCACATTCTCAGGTGTAAGATTTCTATTCCCTAAAAACCTGGAGCCTTTAAAGAAGATAAAATATGGGCAGCATAGGTATTATATGGCATGAATTTCATAAATTATGGATAGATGAAAATGCATGTGACTGTATTAATTGAAATAAACCAACTATACTATGATTGTGTGTGAACATACTTGTTTAGTTCTAACACTATGCCTTTTTTGCTTTTTTTGGTCCTCTTAGATATCTTCTGGTAGGTTATTTTTTTTTTTTTTCTCTTACTTTGAAAGAAGTTTGTTTCTGGAAACCTGTCCCAAATCCACTGTTTCTTACAGGTCTGGCTTTGGAAACTGTGCACTTGTCAAATTTTCTTCTCTCTCTTTGAGAAGTTAATTTCCTAGTCTCTCTGGTAATTTTACAACCCAGGACTGTCATATCCCTCACGGATCTGTTTGCCCAGGCTAAGTTTATATCCCAAACTTTCTGTGTCTACTCATTTGTATAAATACTGCTGATGACATCAAGTCTTTCCTTTAAATTATTCCAGCACTTTCTCCCCTTATCAGCCAAGGACTTAACAACTTTCCTAATTTTTGATGAAGAGGAGTTGACTTCAATTTCTACTTTTACATTAGTTTCAAACTCTACCTAGGATCGCAGAAGTAGTCCTCACTTGTTTATGTACTAGTTCAAATTTTCTTTGACAATGTCTGTAACTCTTCATCACATTGGAAAAGGAGGGAAGTAATAAATTGATACTCCTCCTCCCAGTGCCAATACACTTCAAAGGCAACACGTGGTGGGGCCACCAGAGGGCACGTGTTTTAATTTCACTTTATTCAGCATTAGTCTAATTGATTCTCCTTGGAGTTTGTTCATTGTCGCATATTAGATATATACACAAGATTAAAAAATAGTTTCAATACTTAATAAACAAATATATCATTAATAACTGTAGACCCAAGTGCTCTTTTTAAAAGTAGATTTTGCATTTCTTATTTATAGCAACATTTGCATAAAATCTTTAAGTACACTCAGTATCTTTGTAGTCATCAAAATAACATTTCATAAAGAAAATACAGTTTTCCATTATAAATTAATAAGTTGAGACTCTCTTATATCAGATCATTCTTTTTACAAGTGTTCCCAGATTTAGACAATCGTTCTGGATTTCTGTTCATCTAGAGACTCAACTTGTATATCAATAGCCATTTGGATCATTGACATATATTTGGTAGAGATAGAGAAACCTATCCTAAATATAACTTTGACTTAAGATCATTAGATGTACATAAGACTTTAGTTTTGGTTTACTGGTTGTTTCAGCATATACACTTATCTCACTAAGCTCAAACCACATTGTTTATTATGTTTGATTTTTCTTCCTTTGCCTTGGTTTTGGTACAGGAAGTTGAGGTAAATCCCACAGCCTTCACATTGAGCTACACACTCAAACTTACTTGTTTTTTTTTTTTTTTCAATTAATTGTGAAACAGGGTCTTGCTAAGAGGCCCCACTGTGCTTGAATTCAGCCCCAACCTCCTCAAAGGGTTGGAGCATGGTGTTCTCTAATTAAAAATTCTTATATCAAAATGAAAAATATTTTGAAAACCAATGAAATCATATTGGAATAATAAACTGGGATTTTTGTAGAAAATTTCCTCACCAAATTTAGTCTAAATCTGTTTTATTATTCCTCAACTCAAATTGTCATTTTGTACTCTTTTGGTGTTCAGTTGTACTATTTGTGAACTTCAAATGCAGCAAACTTCAGTGTAGAGTTTAAAGTGATGTTAAACATTTTTTCCATAATTATTTACATGTTACAAAGTCTACACAGAAGCATCTTCTAATTTTACATCTAATTTTACATCTTTTAAGTAATTTTACATCTTCTTTAGTTAAGTGTGGCAACTAAACGTGGTTTACACTGATAAGCTGACCCTGCTGGACACCATAATTCCAGGGCAGAAAAAACATTGAAGAGTTTAAACTCTCAAGCCCAAGGGATAAAAAGCAAGCTTGAAGATACTATTTGTGCTAAATACCTGAAGATTCTGGCTTTTGTTTGGCTGTTCCTGCATTGGCAAGAAAGGAATTTTTCTTTTACTAAAGTGGGTAACTTTGCAGAAATTGAAATACAAAGTATGTGGTGAACTACTTGCTTAATAGATAAAGATTTTTAGTAAAAATTTTAAAAGTTAATATAAAGACGAAATTCACTAATATGATCTAGGACATAAGGGTATCTAGGTTTCTTACTTTTTTATTTATTTCTTTTTCCCCATTTAGCTTCTGTCCATTGCGAAAACCACAAACTATGGATAGATTCTTCTATACTCAGTTAATCTCGATTTGAATTCTCTTGTATTTTATTAATAACGCAATGCAAAACAGGTAATCACTTCAAACCCATTCTCCTTACCAGCATCAATCCCTTCAGTTCTTAGGTCAACACGTTAATAGTACACATTCCCAGCATGAGGACGACGGATCACCCAACCTTGCAGATAGAGACCTTACTCGGTATTTTGTTTCTGACTTTGATTTGTTTATCTTGAAATACTGGATAATCGCTGAATACTTGTGTTCCTCATTAGCCTCAGGTAAAAATATCAGGCCTTCACTCTCATTATGGCCTTAAGATTAAATAACAAATCACAAATCTGTAGTACTATAAATATAGAAAGCAACGATATTCTTCAGTCCTCCATCAAATAAATAAGGTAGACAGCAATGTTTGTATGAGTGTGTGTGTGTGTGTGTGTGTGTGTGTGTATTTGGGAGAGGCAAAGAGAGACAGAGAGAGAGAGAGAGAGAGAGAGAGAGAGAGAGAGAGAGAGAGAGAGACAGAGACAGAGACAGAGACAGAGACAGAGACAGAGACAGAGACAGAGACAGAGAGAAATGGTGTAATGCTCTTCGGTAAATGAGTAATTTTGCCTTACAGACACTTAGTGCTGCATTTCTTTTATTCAAATGCATCTCCAGTGACTCTACCCTGCACACTCCCCCCATCCCCTTCTGCCATATACTTAAAAGTCTTCGTGGCTTGATGAAGTTAACCCTTTTTCATAGCCACTTATCTAACATTCCTGGATATTTATGCTCTCACATTGCCTTTTATTCACTTACGAAACAGAAGTCAACAGACTTATTTTCAATGTGTCTGTAGGGACAACACTCATCTACTTCACTTATCCTTTATTTTAACTCTTGATTCCAAAATGAAATATCGATTTCTGTTCATTCCCATAGACCAGAAACCCTGAAACTTTTCCTGGGGATCCATACACAAACATTTATTTATTTCCAACAGGGCATAGCCAACAAAGCAAAGTAATGGTTCCATCAAAGTCCACCTTGGTGAATCAGTGAATCTTTTGGGGGTTACCTCCAGAAATGTGGGTGAGAACTTACAGGAGAATAGGAGACTCAAAGTCAGATTAGCCAAATATCTGATATTATACAACTCTTTTCTATTTCAATTATGTAGCCAACATTTCTGAACCTTCACTTTGTGTTCTTTCTTGGGTAATGTGCTCATGTTTCTGATTCACTTTTGTAACATGAACTTCTAAAGTTTATGTTCATCCTTATTGCTGCCCTTTCCTTTTTATTTCCCTCAGATTTATTTTCTATCTTAATGATTTTGTACAAATATAATTGTACACATTCATAAATGCATAATTTTCAAGACAAATTTTAACCTAAGAAAATTTGAAAGTATGATGGACTTTATTTTCATAAATGATGTACCTTCATCCTTATTACATTGTCATTTCCTATTATCAAGGAAAATATTCACTCACATAACCATAATGCAATAAACACAGTCAGACACTGCCATCAATCTATTTGCTAATAACTGTCTCTCCAATACCATTCACAGTTTACAAAATTCACATATCAATATATGTACGAAAGTGCCAAGAGTACATAACAAAAAAGGGCAATCTTTTAAAGTGTGCATTGATCAGCTTTCCTATTTGTGGAGAAAATAACCAAAACCTGTAACTGAAAGGAGACAGTTGATTTAGCTTAGGGTTTCTGTGTGTTCAGTCTATGTCTAGTTGGCAACAAGGTATGGACTTCTTGATGGAAAGGAATGGCAGAAAAAGAAAAAAAAAAAAACTTTTGAATTCAGGCCAGCCAGGAGGCAGATTGGGAAACAATGCTGGAAAGAGAGGAGTAAGGGACCAGGTATAATATCCAATGCCATGGCTCTGGGACCTGTGCAGACACATCAGAAATATATTCTATTAATCCCACCGGTGATACCATAGTCAATCAAATTGACAATCAAGCTTGAGTGCTACATTCCACCCATGATAAATTAGGCACTGAAGCACATCTCCTGAAATTATATGTACTTTCCAAATAAACATAGCATCATAACTTTAACTGACAAAATAGAACAATTATATACAATTGAGAACACACTAATGATTTACTTAATGCCTTAAGTGTTGGAGCAATCCTCACATATCCAGCTCCAAATTCTCTTCTGAGATCCAGGCAACAGCTAAACTGCAAACTCCTTCAAATTCAACAAGCGGATTATATAATCTTAATATACAATGGTATAGAGTAAACATTTCTAACCACTCATATTCCAGAAAAGAATAATAGAGGGATAGAAAATGCTCAGATTAAAGAAAGATTAAAATCTAGCAATGCAAACACTAAACTCCTGTTCCCCCCATTGTAAGGTGTGTTCCACAGAGTGTAGGTTACTCCAGTTGTACTGCCATGATTGTTTTAGTCCAAATGGCCTATCATTTGGTTCTGGCTTTGCTTGCAATCTTTGGTTTCCCCTCAGATAGTCAACGTCCCTGACATCTCTGATTTCCTGTGGTCTTCACTGAACTTTTTGCTTTGCTTTACCAGATTCATAGATTGCTTTGTTCTGGACATGGTTCTGGATTCACTGGCATCCCTTTGGTATTGAGGTGAATGCCTCCTTCATTCTATAATTTTTACACTCTGCA
This sequence comes from Ctenodactylus gundi, assembly GCA_004027205.1. Lineage (NCBI taxonomy): Eukaryota > Metazoa > Chordata > Mammalia > Rodentia > Ctenodactylidae > Ctenodactylus > Ctenodactylus gundi. Next base: position 103,224 of record PVKB01003496.1, on the reverse strand, counting down.
TGGCTATAAAACCAATATCATGTAGAAAACTACCAAGGTCTTCTTCTACCTAGAGCAGTAATTAGGCCCCTTTGGACCATGGCTGCAATAACTCTGGGGTTGTCGATGGTAATGTGAATCACAGAGAACCAGTTCTCTATGCAACCTTTCTCAGTTAGGGGTCTGAGGAGCTCTTTTCATAGGAAAAATTTATGATTTTGTACTATTCAGCTGGGGGTGGATAAGATTATTCTCATTGCTGAGGTTCCTTCCAGGTATCTTTCTTCTTGTCCCAGTTTAAAGTACTTGATTTCTTTTAATATTGTCAGTATCCTCAGCACCCACCCTTTCTTGCCCTTAGCATTGCGGAAAACTTTTTTTTTTTTCAGTCCCAAGTTTAACTTCCTCAAATACTTCTCTTATTCACTTTCAGTTTTTACTGTATGTCTGTCCAAAACCAATCAGACAAATACCCAAATGCCAGATGTCAGAAGGTTGAGTTTCAACAAATCAATTATGCTATCACTCATAAACTCCTCCCACAAAGTCTTTGGAGGGGAATAATCAGTTCAGTTTTGTTTTGTTTTGTTTTGTAAGACTGTAAATTGCATGATCTGTAGTGCAGTTTCTAATAGAATCTTTATTCTCACTTACCTGCCATTATTATTTGCATCTCTATCCACGCTGTGTTCTCCTGAGATCCCTCCAGTATCCCCCACAAATCTCTGCTATTAACATTCTAGAGATTTCTTAGCCTTCCTCTCCAAATGTCTCCATATTCCTCCTGCAAATTCATCCTAGAGGTATATCATGAGCAAAGACCCCACTCCTGGTACTAATTGCTTGTATGTGTTTTTCTGTTGCTGGTCAAAATATCTAACACCAGACAAATTTTAGAAAGAGAGGTCTCAAATGTTTAAAGTTTTAAGAAAACTAAGTCAATGGTTTGTGGCTCCAAAACAGGCATATTATGAGGCAAGGGCATTGCACGTGGCAGAGTAAGGCTCCTTAATCATGGCAGCCAAGAAGCACACCTAGGGAATGTGGCTAGAGAGTAAGCATCAGAGGACAGATACAGAATCCAAGGTCACACCTCCATGACTCACCCAGAATGACCCAGAAATGTACTCTTCTAATCCCACAGGCAGCTCCGAAGCTAATCAAGTTGACAGTTCAGCTTAACTATTACACAAGGGTATTGGAAAAATTGAATGGTAACATGCAGAAAAATTAAACTAGACACTTCTGCTAGATACACAGAATTAAATATAAAAAGTGAAATCAAAAAATTCTAACAGAAAAAAATTGAGGAAAACTACATGTTTAATGTTTGGAAAAATAATTTTTTGGCTCTAATTTCAAAATCTGAGGCAATAAAAGTTACAGAAAACACATAGATCACATAAAATTATAATTGTTTTTATAGCAAAGAAAATATTTTGAAGAGATGTCATACAAACCAAGAGCAATTCTTTTATCTTTCCATAAATGTGCTAATACCCAGAACATACAAATGTAAGAAACTCAATAGAAAGAATATAACACTAATGAATAAGACTATTAAGAATATAATGGAAATTTCTCATACATATCAATAAAATGGGGAGAAAACGGAAACAATGAAATAGTTACTACCGTAGAATGCCCAAATGCAAGCATTGTCTCTCTCCCCCATTTTATTCATATGTATAAGTGCAAAATTTAGGGCTTACAATGAAGGTTAGAATTATATGCACAACATATTTTGTCAAGGAGACAAGGACTTTCCCATTCCCCTTTTGTCTCTACCCCCCTGTTTTACTTTGTTCTGTGTTTTAAGTTCCATAAGAGTTGTGGTCTGGGTCTCTCATATCAGAGAGACCATTCGATGTTTCACCTTCCTTTTCTGACTCACTTCACTAAGCACAATAGAGATACCCATGTTCATAGCAGCACAACTAACAATAGCTAAAATATGGAAGTCGCCAAAATACCCATCAACAGACCAATGGATACACAAACTGTGGTATTTATACACAATGGGATACTATGCATCTATAAAGTCCAACAGTGTGAAGGCTTTTACAGGCAAATGGAAGAAGCTTGCAAACATTGTCTTTTAAGAAAACATACCTTACTGAATGTTTAATATGTAGCTTTGCTTTAACATTAAAAATATACTATGTTTTGAGAAAATTTCCCTGACACCTTGATCTCTTTGTGAATTTTAAGGATTGATTTATGTAACCACAACTGCTGCCAGTCTGGGCACTACCTGACCACAATGTCTGTGGCCAGACTTGAAATGATATGCTTGCTGTATGATTTCTTAGAAATAAGCTTAATGGTATGAATAGTTGATCTCTGTAATAGATGGGAATGGGATGCGAAATACATATCAAGGTGATTATAAAGAATAGATTCACGTATTCTGCTGAATATCTAAACATTTCCTGCTGCGATCCCTGTGAACAAGGAAGCTGAAAATTGCATAAGAGAGGTGTATAAATAACCACAGCCACAGCTGGTCAGTGGCCATCAGACTCACTGCATTCTGTGGCCCAGAGTCATTGCTTTTGCCGACTCTGCACCTCCTTCATGTACCCTGACTCTCCCCAGGGCTGGACTCTGGCACACTTCTCCACAGGCTCTACCTCCAACAGCACATAAAATCATTGATGAATTTATCTACTGATAAGTATATTAAGACCCAGTCACCTTTTAAAATGCATGAGACTTTTAGGGAACATTTCAAATCTATATAACACCATGTTGTCCCCTGAGGGAACAGTTACACGTGTGTGTGTGTGTGTGTGTGTGTGTGTGTGTGCGCGTGTTTATAAATATATGTGTGTGTATATATATATATATATGTGTGTGTGTGTGTGTGTGTGTGTGTGTGTGTGCGCACGCGTGTGTGTCTGTCTGTCTGTCTGTGTGTGTCTCATATGAGTGTGGGTATGTAAATTTATGTGTGCATATTTTTGTGTATATATGTGTACATACATGCTTGTGTGTATTTTTAAGTGCTAGTGTGAGATTTATATTAGTGCTATATAACGGAGCTAAAGATTTTTTTTAAAATTGTAAGTGGTAATATTTAACACTGTGTAGTCAGTTCAATTACCAAATTATTTCAGCATGATGAAGAGTCAACCCACAATCAAAATCATCATGTACAAATACCAAGTTATTTATCTTACAAATAAAAGAAGATTTCTGCCCTAAGCATCACTTGTAGAATACATTTAAAGATGCATCTGAAAATCAATGTTACATTTTATGCTTAATGCAGGTCAATGACAGTGTTTCTTGGTGGAGCCAAGGGCATTTACCCAGGTAGCAATGAAATTGTCCATTTCCTAATGCACATTACAGTTCACTGAACTTCTCTATTATCTAATCCCGAGATGCTTTTGCTGTATAACAAGCAGTTTTTTACACAGTAACTCAAGATTGAAGAGTGTAGAAATCAAAATTCTGATCACCCATCAAGTTTTCTTTTAGAATGTGTTACCTTGTTTCTAGAATCCCCATACTATTCAAAAACATGGCTATTCAGGTTAGTCCAGACACTTACTGTATTTATAATTGCTTGATATAGAATCATTTACAATAATGCTATCTTTGTTTTATAAAGGCTATTGGCCTCTTGTTATGGTTTAGATCTGGAATGTCTCCCCCAAAAAGTCATATGTTTAGATATTGTAGAACATATGCAGATTCTGTGTGGCATTAAGAGAAAGGGCCTGACTGGAAGAGGCAAATACCTAGAGCTTGTTCCAGAAGAGGCAGTTCACTGGAACATGACCTGAAATGCTATGTACTGTCTCTGTAATCATTGCTCACTCTCTTTTCTGTCCCATCATGCTATGAACAGCATCTCTCTGGCTAGGCCTATTCACTCTTTCTGTTATTCCTGGCTGCCCTTGAAGGGCCCATGACCTTCTGAAATAATAAATAGTAATAAAGTCTTCCTCTCTTCAATTGTGGGTCTCAGATATTTGACTCAGCAGAGGTAAAACAACTAAGACAAAAATAAGTATCAGAAAAGTTGGATGATTTCTGTGACTTTATCTTATCTAGTGGTTTACAAATGTCTCAGTTACTTATTTCTTGTTGCAACAAAATACCTGGCACCCATAATTTAAGAAATGGTTTATTTTTAGCTAACAGTTTTAGAAGATCTTAGACCATTCACTGGTGGTTAGGAATGATGGAAACACATGTTCTAGTTGGAGAAAAAAATTCTTCAAGGAATGACAGACAAAAAGCCCAGTTAGTTAGGAGAGAGTAGATATTTGACAAGTAGGACAAAGGCCAGAGCTTTTCCAGAAAGAAGTTACCACGATGTTTTTTCTTCTTTCTTTGTATGTAATTTAAGCTGCTAGTTGGGACCTCCACACCCAGGATGTGTAACTCTCAGTCTTTTCTTGGTCCACAAGTCAATAGCACACACTTAAATGCTCTGCTCAGTATCACCAAAATGACATAATTTCTCTTGGTAGAAACTCAAGCATTTTTTCCCTACAATCCAGGCCAAACCTTCCAACAATACACTGCATCATAGGCAGTCCCTTACATCCAAATACATGAGGCTTTGAGGAACACTCCAGATTTAAATCATAACACACACTTTGGAATTATTTTGCAGAAGGGATTTGAAAGGTTTAGAGATACCAGCTCAAGAAGATCATAAATCTATAAGCTGAGTTTGATGGGAGGTTCTGGTCGAGCTAAAACCACCAGAATGCTGACAGAAGTACAGATGGGAAAGACAAGTCTCAAAAAGTGTCTGATGCAGTAGGACAGAGATTTCTACTGGAAACTAGTGTAGAGACTATGCATGCTGTGCTCCAGCAAAGTGTGTTGGCATTTTTCCCAATCCTGAGATGTTGCCTGAAATGGAGATTAAGGAAGGCAACAGACTAGCTGCAGAGTTATCCCAAAAGAGAACCTTTGGCACTTCCAATTAGAGACAGTGCTGTAAGATCAGGTAGACCTTTGGAGCTCACATCTTGTCATTCATTTTTTACATGAGTTCTGGACATGGAGCTATCAGATTCAACGAAAGTGCAGAAATTGGTACTTGCCAATGACTCTAGGTCATGCTTGCTAGCTTTGTTCTGATTTTTCTATCCTCCTATTTCTCTCTATTGTATTGAAAACGTTTACCCTATGATATTGTGTGGTGAAAGTGCTGAACTTTTCTTTGATTTTTACAAAGGGTCTCATCTAAGAGTTTTCCTTGAGTCTCAGAGGAGATTTCAGATATGGTCATTATAGCGGTGCTAGAATTGTAAAGACTTGGGCAGTCTTATAGATGGGCTAAAAACGCTTTGCATACAGAGATGGCCATGAGCTTTTGCTGGCCAAATTTGTGGAATGCTATGGTTTGAATGTAAAATAATACCCAAAGCCTCATATATTTAATGTTGTAGAATATCCACGGATTGTATGTACTGCTAAAAGATGGGGCCTGACTCAAAGAGGCAGATATCTGGGGCTTGACCTGGAAGAGACTGCTCACAAGGACACGATCTAGGTGTGTGTATGGTAACTCTGTCACTTCTTGTTCACTAGGTTTTCTGTCCACCATACTGTGAACAAGACCTCTGGAGCTAAGCTTCTGCCTGGTGCTTCCAGCATTGCTAGCTGTTCACAAATAGACTCAGATCTTTTTAAGCTAAAAGCTATAATAAACATGATGTTATGACTGTTGGGTATTGTGTCCCAGCAATGGAAACTAAGATACATACAGAAAAGATTTTCCGTGTTTGCATTCCATTCCATTCATGTTCTTTTCATTTTATGTGTAATTATATATATATATATATATATATATATATATATATATTTTATAATGATCGGTGGCTTTAAAATCACGACAACTGCAAATGGCTGTAAAATTTTCTGAAATTCATTTCTTCTTTAACCTGAAAGCCATAATAGTACATATTTAATTAAAATCTAATATATAATTTTGATTGATATCTTGGCATCTGTTAACTCAGTATATTATAAGAAGTTTTGTACTATTAGTTTAAGGTCAGTAATAACATGTTGACAACCTCAAGTTTGCAGAGAGTCTGATTATGGTTTTGGGTTACTGACCATACTCTATGAAATTCTGTATATTCATTGTTTCTTTACAAAGCATTACATGGTCAGAAAAAATTTTGACAAAGTTGAGTGTTTCAAGGTGCCTTACTCTCCTAACACAATAATTCTTAGATGTAGCTGTACTTGAACTTCTTTAACACAGTGATGAAGACTACAGGCTACTTTTCAGAAATTATATAAACAGGACACAAATTATATGAAAATTAATTCATCGGATTTATAAATATATAAAATCAGAACTGTTTTTAATTGGAAAAATAAGATACAATAGCATATTTATAAACTAGTAAAATATTGAAGTAGTGATCATTGAAGAGGTAATGATGTGTATAAGATATATTCATAACCTACAAAATGTTATTAGTGTATTTTAGAGCAGTAGCTTTCACAACATAATGGTATTTAATTTGTTAATTTGCCTATATCGCACTTTAAAAATGACACACTTCTTTTAGAAGTTAATAAAAATGAAACTGTAATTTATCTTGTTTAAGTTCACTAACCATCTTTTACCCACAGACAATTCCAGGGTCTCTGAAATCTTGTGCTTTTAGAATAGTTTTTCTTCTTAGAAACTTCAGAGTGACCACAAAATAGATTATTTTTCTGCTGTTCAACCTTTAAGAAATACATTTTTGCTCTCCTTTTTAAAAACCTACCTTTGTCAGCATTTAATGATAACATGAACTCTTTAGTCCAAAAACTCAGAAATTTGTATTTGTCATTTGCTAGCTGCTTGGAGATGCATGGTTCATTTACTCTTAAGTACACTTACTCACATGTGTATTGCAAAAAAATTTTGAGAATCAGAAATAATAATTAAGAAATATTCATTCTTCATCTGGGTATCTTGTTTTAAATAAGCAGTAGCTGACAGAAAATGAAAGAGTCATATCTGAACTTATCCAGGTCACTTGTTAATCGACCCTGCCTTGAGCTATCAGTTCACTTCTAAATTTACAAAAAGCTGAAGAGCAACAGAGGAAACTGGGAAGCAGAGGAATGAGGAACACAGGGACAAAGTAGAAGTAAGTTGAGTAGCAAAGTGCATGGGGCTGTGTTTACCACTAAGTCCTTAAGAGAGACAGATCTGATGGCAACACGAAGAGGGATCCAGCTTCATGCCAGGTTAGGACCTTCTCTCCCCTAGTGTAAGAAGCAGCCTGGGCATGGCCAGTCTGAGAGCCGGAGGCACAGTGGGGGACCCTCTACATGTAATCGAACGTGGATCTTCCTGTGTCTGTCATCCTTCTGTCTTTTTGGGTTATGTAGAAAAGTTTCTTGGTGTACTGTCAGATTATTATAAAAGACAATCTACGGATTCTGTTAATTTAGATAATAGCAGCTAATTCTAGTATAACTTTTTTTTCTCTGACACCCTATTTTGATGTTTATCCAATTTCTCACCACAAAAAAAAAAAAATGGGATATGAGAATCAAACCAGGGGCTTCTGGAATTCATTTATGTATATAAAATAAAATTAAGATTCAGTGGAAAATAAAAAATAAATAAATAAAATGGAAGACGGCCATGATTATTATCAAAAGGGAAAAATGAGATAGGTACACTTTGGGCCATGCGTGCAGCTAAGAGAAATCTATGAAGTGGGGTAAATTATAAAGAGCAGACATTTATTTATTCATATTTCTGGAGAGTTGGAGGAGAAGATCAAGGCCCGAATATCTGTGTAGACATCTTGTGCCCTTATGCAGTAGTATGAGGCAGAGAATAAGACAGAAACTTAAGAACCTTAAGAGAGATAAAAACTCTGTTCTTCATGGTGCTTGGTAAGGGGATCTAGTCCCACTCACAAGGGTTAAACCCTTGTAGTCTATTCACGTCCTAATGGTATATCACCCAATGCAGTCACATTGGCAACACCTGCATTTTTGAGGGGACATGTTCAGACACAGCACCTACCGCTTAACACCCAATTGTAGAAGAGATAATTGAAGTGCACAGGGACTACATAACTTTACTAGAATTTTAAATCCAAAAGTGCTAATTGTTTAAATCAAAAGTACCTGGTGAAAGTCAGAGGAAGTAATACAAAATAACATTTATATATAACTTTCACTTTATGTGTTTTATGTACAACAACATAATATTTTTTTTAATGCCGGTTTGTGATTATTAAAACACAAATCTTGGCTTTAATCTCATTGCATTTAGTAGAATAGATTTAAAAAACACACTAAACTTAGAAAAAAATTTTATATGAATAACTGGAGAGTTAAATACCATTTAAAGTCGCATAGTGGCTTCCTACCTTTAATTTTTTATATGTGCTTTTATTCAAGTGTTGATATTCAAAGCATATTTAAAATCAAGCAAAGCATAGGGAGTTGTGAACATATGGAGCATTTGTCAACAGTGACAAGATTGATGATAAGAATAATTCATGAATTTTTCTAAAGTTTTAACTCCTGCTCTGAATCTATCTTGTAAGACATTACTATTAACATAAATAAAGTCTAAACACTGCACTCCATAATTAAACACTCCGTGGATTAAAGAATGAGGAAGTTGAGAGCATTTGCATTTGTCTCCAGGAACACCTGCATTTATTTCCAGGATCTTTTAGCAAAGGAGAAACACAGCTGCTAATGTTGTGACTAATGCAGAACATAAAGTTAAAATCATGAAGAACTGACTCCATTATGGATTTCTGCTACTCTAATTAGAAAAGAGAATACTTGCATGAGTTTTGAACGTTATAGTTTATATTATTTTAATAGAAATTATTTTGAGCTAAACATGTCGATTTTTTCTGAAATATTTGCAATCCTTTAATATAATCAAGATAATGAAGGCCCAGTAATGCAGATCATATGCTTAGACACGTGTATTCCTTTACATGTTCTCAGGAAGGTGGAGTATTCATGCAAAAACACTGACATGTACAAGCGCAGAAATCAGCAATTTGTTAGTTTTTGCAGATCTTCTTAAGAAAATGGAGGGAAGACATGTTCAACTTATATCTGCATAGCTACCAACATTTTAAACTATTTACAGGATGCTTTGTCCATTTTTAATTTTATAGAAGAAAAATAGCTTTTTTATGAACTACTGACTTTTAAATGTAGAAATCTCAGCATATACAAAATGAGTGAAAGCTTGATGTCTAGTTGGGCTGGAAAAACAAAACCAAAAGAACAACAAAAAACACTACAGGGCGTTAGTGGTGGAGAGGCATTATTCTTCTCAGTCATCAGTAGACTCTTTTGTTCTCAAGTTTCATTTGAAACTTAGACACAATTAAAGTTGTATTTGAACAATAAAACTGAATTTCACTGGGTAGTATTTTTCATCTATCTTAACTTACCTGCACACACATATTATAACCTCAGAAAACTCACTTGGTGTTATTTTCGTTTTTTCTTGAGTGTATTTTCTAGAACCTTAATGAACGTGTATTCTACACATTTTTTCTCTTTTTTAATTTTAAAACATATTTGTGTAGTTGTTAATTCTGAAAAGCTTTTTAAAATATTTTCAGACTAAAAATTATTCCTATTGGATTCAAGGAAGTATTCCATTAACGACTGTCACTCATGTTGACGATTCATAAAAAATTATCAGCATAAATTATTTCCTTCACTCTTCTGCCTTTGAATGTCTACATACACATTTGAGGTTTTGTGCTTTCATCTTTTCTTAGCAATGATTGTTAACTTTTGGAAATCACAATTGATTTATTTTTAAAATTGTTTTTCATTTAAAAATTTCTGCATATTCATTTTTATACTTTCAAAGCTCCCATTTCTTTATCTGTCTGTCTGTCTGTCAGTCTATCTTTTTGTTTATTTTTTCTCCACTCAGTGTCTTCTCATTTTGCCTTGTGGAGTTTTGTTGTTATTATTCTTAATCTGACTCTTTTCATGAATCTTGGCCTTCTACCTGGTTTTCAATTTTTTGTTCTCACCTGATGATATTGGAACATTGAGAGAATGGGTATAAATTTGGCTTAGACTTTCACTTCCTCCATCAGAATATTTTTTTTCCTCCATAGTTTCTTGTGGTTTTCACAAAAAACATCACTTTAAATCCTCCACTCTCAGTTTCCTATCATATTATCTGTATCAGCTGTGTCCTCCATAAATGTGCCTGTCACCTCACATTAATGTATCTGAGTGAAAAAGAAAGGGGAGAATCAATTCGGATTGTTATTATAAATTATCAAGATCAAATTGTTATTGCAAATTATCAAGGTTCTCTTGTTTTTAATTAGTATAAAACGTTTCAGACTTAAAATGGTAATTTATTGGTTCCCTTTTCATTTCTTCAATTTTATATGTCATTTTTATGTTGGAATGCTGTAAAAAATTATTTCTTCTTTCTTTCCGCATATTTGAAAGCTAAACCCATAATCGTCAGTTGAAGGCATGCATCTTTTAAATGAAAGATTTATTGCTACTTTGCCATCCAATAATCTCACTTAACTTATTTTCTTGTTGTCTGTTCTTTTATTCATCAATTATGTTTTTTATATTATGTTCATGTGTTATTTGTCGAGGCAGAATCATATCAGTTTGGGAATAATCAATATATTTATAGCTATGCTTTTTTGAATAATACAAGTGTATGAAATTTTGTTTTAAAGTTTTTCTCAGGTGTTTTTCAAAATCCTTACATCACTTGTTTTCTGTAATTTCTACTTGACAATAGAAATTTGTGTTGTGAATTGCATTTTCAATAAAAGCACGCAAATGTCCAACAAACAGGTATATGAAACAATGTTTAACATCATCTGATCACAAGAGAAATGCAAATCGAAGCCAAGATAAGATGCCACAGATACAAAATCACTAAAGTAAAATGGACTATAAGGGTTCCAAAGACAGATAGCAAGTGCTGGTGGGGATCTGGAGACAAGCAAAACACTGCATAGTGTTTGGGAGAATGTAAATTAATTCAGCCATTATGAAAAACAGTTTGGGCTTCAGAGAATGAAAAATACAACTATTATGTTTTCCAGCAAGCCACTATTGGGTAGAGATCCAAAGAAAATGAAATCGATGTGAAAAAGACAGCTGTTCTTCTTTATTACAGAGCTGTTCACAATGGCTAAGAAATGGGAACAATGTGTATGTGTGTCCATCAGCTGATGAATGTATAAAATAGTGTGCTACCAGCATACAATGCAATACTATTTAAAACCCAAAAGAGAATGAAAAACTGATTTTCAACACTGTGGATGGAGTTGAAGATTATTATTTTACATGTAAAAAGGCAAATACAGAAAGACATATACTGCAAGATATCATTGAGAGGTAGGGAATGAGAGGTCGGACTCATGGAAATTAACATTAGAATGAGGAATACCAGAGGCTGGGAAAATATATGGGTAGGAAGGATCGTGGGGAATGTTGACCATTGTGTACAAAACTACAGTTAGCAATAACAAGTCCCAGTGTGCTATTGAAGAGTAAGGTTATTGTAGATAAGAATCCCCTGTTTATTTCAAAAACCTAGAAGAAAGTATTTTGAAAATGTTTACTATTAAGATAGAAATAATGAACATTTCATAGATATTTTAAGTTGTTCAAAGTTTGAGCAGTATATACATCGCATGATATCCTAACAATTGGCAGAACTTTTGTGCTTTAAAATATCAGCTAAAGTAAAGAGAATTTAAATTAAAAAGCAGAAATATTCAGATAGCAAATACAGATACAAAGGCAATTAAATGTAGATATACACAAACATTTATAATATATTAAATACAACTGGATTGTCAACAAGATAGATTTGTACTCATAAATTGAATGAGCATGCCTTTGCTGAATTGTTTTTGGCAAACAAAACCATGAGGAAAGGTCTGTGCAATAAATTTAATTTACAGCAGCAGAATAGTAAGAATGTCAATTGAGTTGTTGAAATTGACTCAAAAATAGAAAGCAAGGCCACTTATTTGATAACATTTGATGACAATCTGCTGGCAGGTCTTCATATCCAACACGTAGAGTTACCAAGAAGCAGTGCCTTGGAAATAAAAGTGCTTTTGATGAAAGGAGATAAATCATAATCCCATAAGGATTTACTGCTACTAGTTTGATCTTTTTCCAATCTTCTAAAGTCCAAACACATGCTCTAAATTCAAAATCCATTTTTCAAAAATTTAGATTTTTAAAAAGCATGTTTATCAAATCTTGATTGTGACAAATATTCCATAAATGTTTATGAACACCTTCCAAACACACCTTGGTCTCTTATTATGAGTTAAAGAAAAGTCTTCGGGTTTGAAGAAAATAATGTACAATATTAATATCCTAATTAATGCATTATTATCATCTGTTCATAAAAGAAATATAATAATTTCTCACTTTGAATGTGTACTTGCATCAACAAAACAGCTATTTATGAAACTATTCATGTAAAATTTGTTAATGATTTTTTATGGTAAATAAAAAAAGATTTTATGTTCTAAGTAATCTCTGCAGAATATGGCAGAGTGAATACCTTAAATCATAGCTTTTCCCCATAACTAATGAGGTCTTTTTATATATTTTTAAATATTTATTTTTTCTTTTTTCTCCATATTTTACTTGTACATGTGACACACAATAGTTATGTTAAACTTGATAATTTTGTGCACATGTATGTCACAACAAATTCCCTGATCCTCCCTTGCCCTGTTCTGGGCCTTTACCTATTCCTTCATTTTCTCTGACTACCAGCATCCAGCCCTTCTGACCCTTGTTTATTTATACAGTGGGTTTCTCATATTAGAGTATCTATGGGATGTTTAGCCTTAGGAGTAGGATTCACTCCACTGAGCATAATGGTCTCATGTTGTAACCATCTACCTACAAATGATTCAAATTTGTCTATAAATAAGACATCATAGTACACCATTGCATATGTATATCATAATTTTTGAAATCCACTGGTTTATTGCTGGATATTTGTGAATCTTCTATTATTTAGCTATTGTTATGTGTGTTACATGGTGCTTTTGACATTTTTGTAAAGATACTCAGGGGAGGTATTGCTGGCCCAAAGGAATGGCTATTTTCGGTTTTGTGAGGAATCTCTGCACTGCACCGCATAGTGGTTTTCAGCCTACTGTCCATCACTGTAAAAGGATTTCTTCTTCTCCACATCCTCACTAGCATCTATTGTTTTTAGAGTTCTTGACAAAAGCCATTCTCAGTGTTCTGTTCCGTTGGTCAACCTGGTTTTTTGTTTGTTTGTATTTGCCAATATCTTTTCTGTGTCCCAGTCTGCAAAGATGCCCTGTTTGGAAGCATTTTCTCCTGCTCCTCTGAGGCTGGATTGATCGAAGACAGAATGGCCTTTGTCTAACGGTGCTCACATTCTTCTTCCTCCGTGCCAACTCTACCCAGGTAAGCTGGCTCTTCTCCTGCCTGTTCATTCGATTTTGTTATCCTTCAACAGAAAAACAGACAGTAATGCCTATTTATGAAAGGAACTAGAATTCTTGAAAATTGTGTGGAGTCTGCATAGTTTCAGAAGTAGTGATTTTTTAAAATTTATTTTGTTTGTTTTGTGGTGGAGGGTGGCAGGGTTTCACTCTGTATCCCAGTAGTCTAGCCTGGTCTTAAACTCATTGTGCAGCCTAGGGTCCCATGAATTGATGGCAGTCCTGACTAAGCCTTCCAAGTGCTGAGATTACAGGTATGCATCACAATGCCTGGCTTATGTGGTGCTGGGGAATTAAACATAGGGTCTTGTGCTTGCCAAGCAAGCATCCTGACTGCTGAGCTATGCCTGAAGCCCTAAGTAGTGTCTAAAAACAGTATGGTCCTTAGTTTTGAAAAAATAATAGCTATTATTTTTCATTTTTTCTCATGAATTTTTCCGATATTCTTTTTCCCTATAATTATTACTTTTTATTAATAGCAATATATGCGAGGCATAATAATTACATTCACCTTAGGCAATTAATACATGTACATCTTCTATCTTAGTCAGTTTCATCTTCCTCTCTCTACCCAGCTTCTGATCTCACATTCACCCCCAGGACCTCTAGGTGAAGAAACTACATATTACCTATTTTAAGAAAGTCAAATGCATTGGTTATGTTTTAATGGTTTTCTAATCAATATTAGGACATTTCTTACATTAAACTAATAAAGATGAAGTCAGAAAAGTCTACATAAAGTCCTCATTAATTCATTTATTTTCAATAATAAATGATTGAGATAGACCAAATACTTACATATTATCATTGGTCATACTATAGCATTTTTTTTTGTATTTCCTTAGTTCTAAACTAAAACAGATTAATTTCTCAAATCATTTAAGAAACGAATTATATCATTCTAAGAATAATAAGTTATATCAATCTAAAATCTCACAAACTAGTGTGGTGGTAGATCATCAAAATTGCAGATATGTTTAAACCTGAGCTACTTTTCAGAGATGACCATTATGACTATTATATTAGTATGACTATTACATAAAAATTGTTAGGGAGGCTAATGAGGCACAGGAGAAGTAGTTTTTTCTTAAACGTCAGGAACCATTTTTGTTTTTATGAGATTTAGGCCCATCAACATATCCGCTGTTTTTCAAATGCATTTTTTAATTTGTAATTGCTACAATATAGACCATGATCTAATACATATAAACATTTTAAAATTAGCAAGATTTAATTCAATTTAACTTCTTTGAAGTGTGTCAGTGTTTCATGCTAAAAATTGCCGAACATATTGCCATTAAAATAGATCAATTGAGTCGATCGACTTTATTTTGAGCTTTCCTCAATGAATGAGACTAAAATAGTCTAATCCTTGGGTTAAAGGTGTTTCAAACTAGAACTTTGTATGCATATGTGTGATTTCCACTTCAAGGCCTTCTTGACAGATTTTACATTAACAGACTAACCTAATAATAACCCTGGACGAATGTGCCTTTGAAATTAATCATAGGAGTACTGAATTCTAATGACTAAAATTGGCACAGCATAACTGCCCTTGTACAATAGCTGAAAAATGAAGCAGAAGATTTACATCTGAATTTTATACAGAATGAAAAAGCTGTCTTTGCTAAAAATCACTTTTTGATACAAACTTTTATTGAATTATTACTTTCTCACAAGGTGTTTCTTACATTCCTCCTGCATACCTGCACGTATGTATGTTCTGTTTATCTTGACAGATAATTTCAGGACGAGCAACATCATAATTCAGCACTAGTTTATTTAATGCAGACTTAATGTATCACATTACATTCCCAGCACATTCTAATTAAATTCCTTTTCATTTTGATCTGTCTCAGATGGTTAGAGAAGCCTGAGAATATTTAACAAAATTCTACAAAGCGACTACCTGAAGTTGATACATTAACTTTGGCATTGAAATTTACCTTATTCAATCCACGTAGACCAAAAATATTATTATATAATGACCTAAAAATGACATCATTTCACTCTAACTTAAGAGACTGTAAGTGAATAACGATCATTTCTGACTCATTTTATATATATAATGTATTTTGCCCTGGGAAATTAAAAGAAAAAAACATCAGCAACAATAAAAGTCTATTTTACCTAGATGAGAAAACTAAGAATGTTTCCTCAGAGTGAGGAGAATGAATAGGCCTTATTAGCTGTTTGGGTAACCACTTATAGTAACGTACATCTCACAAATTGCCAAAAACACATATTGATTAATTCCATTTTTTCATTTACAATCTAATACAGTAGCATAACGTTTTAAGGATCATCTTTCCTATGTAACATTCATTTGAAATTGGTGTTCATTTTCCAGTAGAGACATATTGTTTCTGTCAGGTCCAAGTCCAAGGTCAGATCCTTCCTGACTATACCACTGTCGGGCCTGGTGGGAGCCAGGGTTTGAGGACACAAGTTTGGATCCAAAGAGCCTGGGGAGGCTTTTTATAAATTTTTGTTTCTTACTTTTTTATTTTCCCCCATTTTATTGATATGTAAATGTGCAAAATCTAAGGTTTACAATGGAGTTGAGCATTTTGTGCACATATGTATCTTGTCAAGGTGACAAGGACTTTCCCTCTCTCTTTCAGGCTTTTCAGGAAGTGTAGAAAGGAAGGAAGGGGAGGAAGTCCAGTCCAACTTCTTAGTCCCAGCGAAGTGCATTGTGCACCTGCAAAGCCTTCCCATCATTTCTTTCCTTCTTTTTTCCCTTAATCTTATTTGCTTGCTCACATATTTCTCTATTTCTCTCACCAGTTAATTCAGTTGTAGATTGTTTTATACAAGAGTGGCTTCGTGCCACCAGTAAGAAAGCAATGGCATTCATTACGGCATGCATCAACTATATCAGATAGCTGGAAAAACCTTCACGAGGCAATCAGGAAGTACAGAGTTAGCTGGCTGGGATTGTCATGGAGGATATAGAGTCAGATTATTGTAAGGTGCTGCCTGGGAGAGCTTCAGAGAAGGCAGGTACCCTCTATTCAGGGAGTTTAAGTATGATTTTATTTTAGACAGGATGTTGCTTCTGTCCTCACAATTCTATAAGCAATGAACCTAAAGAAATCGCCTTCCTTTATTGAACCTGGAAGGTCACAGAGTCTATTTCTGCATTAAGCAGCCCAGCCAGGCAGATACACCACTCCAGTATGGATTACAAAATGTCATTTGCTTGTATAGCATTTCAGAATTCTCTTTGCTCTTTATGAAGATATTACCGCATATATATTGTATATCACACGCAATTAGCATACCTTGAATGAGACATTCATTTTTCAGTGACTCAAAAACATCCAAACAAGACTGAGTAAAGAGCCATAAACACATTTTTGTCCAGTGATTTTTCTTTAGGGTCAGAATTTGCTGTCAAATAAATTGCAAAATCTTTCAGTCTCCAACCTTATTTGTTGCAATTGTTTTGAAAATATAAATCCATACAGTCTATTTCTGAAGTCCACACATACTTTCAGTTCAGGTGATCATTCCCCAACAATGGACACACATGTGTGATGTCAAATCAAATCATTGAAGCGGTGGTCTGTGTTTCCAAAGCAGAATGAGTCAGGTACAGAACGCACAGTGAATTGTCTGCATTTCCTTTCATTTATCCATCTTCAAACTTTTGGTCAAGCTGGATGTGGCTGCACATACCTATTATCCCCCAGATTAGGGGTCTTGAGGAAAGAACTCTGTAAGTGTGTGCCCAGCTTAAGCAATGTAGTGATTTAGCAAGACACTTCCTTTAAAAATACAAAATTAATGGGCTGGAGGAAAAGCACTGCAGTTGGGGCAATTTTGTTGCAAGCACAATCACCAAAATTTGATTCCTCAGCACCACATAAGCCAGGCATCATAGTGGTGTACTCCTATAATCTCAGCTGAGACATATTTAAGACCATTTGGGCCTCACAGTGTATTCAGAACCAGCTTGGACTACAGGGGGAGACCCTGTCTCAGAGAGAGAGAGAGAGAGAGAGAAAGAGAGAGAGAGAGAGAGAGAGAAAGAGAGAGAGAGAGAGAGAGAGAGAGAGAGAGAGGAAAGGAAATAGAAAAATGACTGGAGATATGGATCAGTATGAAGGACCCCAGTACTGCATAACAAGACCAACCCTATCCAATGCAATCACTTCAGCTTGCCTATGAAACATAAAATTTTCTAGCTACTCTGCTCTATTTTTTAACAATGACTGAATCTGCTGGTCTATAATTCATCATTATCTGTCCGCTTATCTGTTTTTTCTCTCCTCCATCACCAATTTCCAAGTCATTTCCCTTCAAATTCAATACTTGTTGCATAGCAACTGATCCTCACCACCACTCCACATTCTGCCAAAGGTAGTGACACTTCTCTGATGGTCATCTTACTGCTGACCTGCTTCGACACACTTCCAACCATTTGAATGATATTCTAAAAGAAGTAAATGGGAACAAATTATTTGAATATTCTCAAAATTTTAACACCTATGCTTCTGAATCTTAGTCTGTAAATCACACAAAAGGTTTTAACTTTAGAATGGGCCGGACAAGCTCCTCAGTTTTCAGAGAGATAAAATGGTAGGTATTGAAAGGGAGTGAGGAGTGAGCGATCTCCACAAAGTGAGTGTGAGCACCACTGGCGTAATTTAGGCAAACTGCGTGTATCCCTAAATTCTGTTGAAAGGAGTGAAACAGAATTGGATGCTAGACAATTATAAAAATATAAATATATAACCATGTTTCCAGTTAGATGTGGGATAAAAATTAAAAATATAAATATATAATATATAATATATATGTAGGAAAAATCTGGAAGAAAAGCAGTGGTTAAACAATAGAGCAGCCACAGAGGCTTTCTACAGAGTGTTCTTAAAGACATGGAGACTCATTAATGTATGTGAGTATCCCACATTTGGAAGAAATTTTTCAAGATAAAAATTCAAATAAATACAGAAAAACATTATGTGTTTTGAGAAAAAAGATACCTTTTTAATGAAACCTCATTGTCATAAGTTATCCTTTAATTTTTATCATGGTTTTCACATTTAATCATATTGATGCTATGAAAATATTGAAGTATTTTCTGTCTTTTCTGAAATGTGCATTATTATATCTTTCATATGTCCCTATGTTAATTTTCCATTGATGTGTCAATATTTTATGTGTGCACATGATCAAAAATTAAGTAGAAGTGTTCGAACTGTAGAGTAATAACTCTCATGGTTGGAAGTAAAATATGCAGAAAATATTCCTTATAAATTAATCATGCAGAGCCTTCTTACACATTGAAGGATTGGCAGAATATCATTCAAAAATATTAACTCAAAGGACATTGTCTACCTTGGCCTAAGAAGCAAAGCTACCTGAAGACTTTCTCCTTATAATAAGGTGATGAGGAGGCACAGGTAGCAAATGATGAACAGCATCCTTCAGGGAGCAGAGTCTGATGGGCACAATAGGGGCAGATGGTGAAGACAGGTAAGGCAGGTTGGCTCCAGAGCAAACACAGAGAAGAATACTTTTTTATTATAATTATTCTAACCCATCTACTTAAAAACACAGTGCTTGTTGAAATTTAAAAAGAAAATGTTATAATTAAAAATACATTACCTCTATTCCCTATCAACATACTCCCCTGCGCTTCAAACAAACACCTCATCCACCTGGGTGTCCTCATTAGTGACTGTCTTTAGTTGCACTTCTATAATTGCCTCAGTGTCTTAAATAGATCCAAAAAGATTATCTTTCTTGGTCACTGTGACTTTGAGGAGGAGCCAAAAGTTGTAGAGTGCCAGAGTGGTGAATAATTTGGAAAAGCCAAAATGTTTCTCTGAGTGTGGCATTTTGTTGGATGATATTTGTCAGCAGCAAATGTGAAATTACAACTTGTAAATACATGGAAGAGAGGTCGGATCCAGTGTCACAGTCATGCTCCCACAGTACTCTGGGATGTTGAGGCAGGAAGATTTTAGGTTCAACCCAGTTTGGGCAATTTAGCCACTTAGACTCAGTCTCAAAATTGAAAATTAAAAAATAAAAATATCTGGACTTGTAACTCAGTATGAAAATCCTGGCTTTCTTGGCAACAATCAGTATTACAAAGAAAGAGAGAGAGAGAGAGAGAGAGAGAGAGAGAGAGAGAGAGAGAGAGAGAAAAGAAAGAAACAGAGAGATCAAGAACTTCCAGAACTTCCAGAACAGCTTCAGAAAGTGGCAAGAACAGGAACAAAGAACGGGGCGTGTTGACTGCACGAGGGAGGGAGGAGTTTTAGGGTGATGAATGACCATGCGTCTTAACTGAATCTCTTTATTTACACTTGCACCTCATAAGCTGCACGGCCAACATAGTGTCTCCATGGCAAAGCTGAGCTGCATGGAGTCAGCACTCCCCAAAAATGTGTCGCTATTCTAAAGGGGGCCAAAGTAAGTGTTATGATTTATTTTTTACATTGTCTTCGGCGTGTTCCAATTGAAAGAGTCAAACTGCACACACACACACACACACACACACACACACACACACACATTTTTCAAAAACTTGTTTTCACGATAACGATGCAAGCACTTTCAGGAACCTGAGATTTGTTTAATGGAATTTCAGCTATAGTGTCCAGGGCTCATGTAAGAGAGCTGGAAACGCTTCCCATTTTGTACTTATATTCGGACCATTAAAGAAGAAGGCAACATTTTTTTTAAGCAAGGGGATAAAATGACCTGTTCTAGCTCTCACTAACTGTTCAAAAATTGTAGCAGATTCATAGTTCCTCAACTGTCATCATTCTTTTAGTCCAGTGTTCTCAATATGTCTTTTTTTTTTTTCCCTCTAAGTTCACTTGTCAAAGGAACTGAAGTTTCCCTTTAAACATTTAGCTCGCTACATAGCACAGCAAAATATTTGACTTGGAAATAGGTAAGACGTTCGATGCATTCTGTTAAGCTTTACATTCTGGAAATTCTGCAAATGTTCCACAATATTCTTCTCATCTGACTACATTTTCTTTCTTTTTTTTTTTGTTTCAAAAGTATAATTGGATTTTTATAAAAATAAGTTATTTAAGTTAACATCTACTGGGTTATCTTTTACTTTTCTGAAATAAATAAGCAAAACTAATTATTATTTTAAATATTTCTCCACTTTGATTTTCCTTTGTAAACACAGTAATCATATTGCATGACTTATATTCACAGATCATTCTTGTATGTTCACTAATTTTCTACAAGAATGAATTGGTTCTAGGATGAAATCATTTGTGCTTGTCTCATGTTCACTATTACCATATCAGAGGTGGTGGGTTTTCATCATGCTAATAAACCTCACATCACTCCACAACTTTTACCACTGTTTCGAGCATGCTACTTCATCCTGGGCTGCCAGTGGGAGAATGAAACTTGCCCTAGTAGAAATCGCTAACTGACACGATCTCTCCAGAGCCCACAAGGGGTCACGAGTCGGCTTCTTTTATGCTCCCCAAGCATGTTGTAAGTATCAGGAACATCAACGTTTGGACAATCCAGCTTCTCCCATGCCATATTGTTCTTGCCTTTTCTGAAATATACCTTTTACTCCGATATCATTTCCTGATCCGCAATCACCTCTAGAGAGGCTCACTAAAGAGTCAAGATTTTATCCTTTGGGCTAAATGCATGACTCGTCACTATACGAAACCATGTCTTAGACCTTCCGAGAGGCCATGGGTTAATCCCTGTCTATTGAATGCTGCTCTCCACATGAACTGATGAGGATGCCACGACAAGAAGAAAGTACATCAAGTGTCCGTAGAATGAGCAGGGCTCTGGAGAGCATAAGAGAAGTTTGCAGCAGAGCCCTGATGGATACACTGTGTTTATCCAGTTGTTTAAATGTGCAGAGGTCGAAGAGATGCTTGGTAGAAACGAGTGTGGAACCATTTTAAGCTAGATATAGGACAGATATTACAAACATTGCTGTAATGATGCGAAAAAGTCAACAAATAACAGATTTCCAACCATAAAAAATATGTCATAGGTTATTTATGATTTTAATTTGAGGTATCTTAAATGTACCAGTGAAAGACAAATGATTTCGTGTTTTTCTTTTTCTGAGTTTTTTATTTACATTTGTATTTTCCTTTTCATATTTCAATTGTGTAAGAAAGCTATATTAGGGAAACATTGATTTTTTTGCTTCAGACTGTAGAAGTTTAGCCAATGAATTCTGTCTTGTAAAAATTTGCATAGAAACAAATGAAGTAACAGAACAGTACCCCTGCCATCAAAGGTAGAAATAGGCTGCTGTTAAAAAAGAGCGACAAGGGAATGTGCCTAATGGATGAACACAATTCTTTGAATCTTAGTTGTTTTGCTTCTGAAACACAAAATAGAAAACATTCTTCAGTTTTCCAAATGCCTATTAAATGACTAATAATATTGACATCATCTGTCTGTCTCCAATTTTTAAAAGTAATGAAAGATTTTTTTTATTATTTGCATTACTGGTAGTGCTCATGTATATGTGATTATAGTTTTTAAAATCCTTATAGATCGATTGATGCAATTATTCTTTGAATTTTCACTACAACTTATTTCATACATATTGGGTTGTAACATTCTCAGCTAAAATACACATAAAGTAAATATTTCCAAGGATAGATTAAACCACAGTACTAATGAATGAAATTTTATTATTTGTGCTGAAGCTACTTACATGAAGAACTACATTGAATTTCTTTATAAATTTATTGACCTGCACGATTAAAGTTCACTCATGGCTAATGTATCAGCTGAATTCACTTACAGTTAGAAAGTGTGTCTTCAACAGAATATTTAAAACGATGCACAGTACAGGCTAATGTATTAAAATAAAGTCAAACTAAATCTTAATTAGAGGAAAAAATCATAATCAATGTTTGGTAGACCATCCTCAGGGTCACAATAAAATAGACTATAAATATTTTAGAGCTATATTTTCTGCCCCAAATTTCAAGAAAAGAGAAAAAATAACACTTTCCTTCATGAATCTTACCTCAGTTATCTCACTGTTACATTCTTCTCCACAAAAATCATAAATTTTAAGTTATCAACTCTCTTTTCAAGTTTAAGATCATTATTTTATAAAGCTAGGTTTTAATGACGTCCCTGCTCAAGATATAGCATAAATAATTATTTTCCATATCAGATTTTATTTTTGGTGGCATTTTCTCTGTCTATGAGTTACAACGATAGCTCACTCTCCTGTGAGCCAAATATTTTGGAGAAAAAATCTAAGAACTCAGTTTTAAATGTTCTTTGTTATCTTTTATCAATGCCTGCCATATGTTACATAACTATTTTTACATATCAAGTTTAAATTTTACCCAGCACAAATGTGCCTTGTTTGTAAGGCACATTTATGATAATTATTAATAAATATTCTGAGCATTACTTCTGAATTTTCTGTCTTATATGGTATTTTTTAATTGAAAGAAACCTCAAAGGAACTTCTTTAAGTGTGTGAAGATTTTTCAAATAGAAGTCGCCTTGTTGCGAAACTTGTAATTTTAATCAAATGCCTTTGGGGTTAAGATAAGAAAAAGGAATGAGAAAAACAGATTTAGTTCAAAGAATTTCAATAATTATAGCAATAGTTGATAAAAGTTGAAGCAAGAATAAAAAAGAAACTTTTTGTTTTCTGTTTTCAATGCTAAGATCTAACTCAGAGCTTCACATATACTAGGCAAATTATACTAAAAAAAAAAAAGTCAATGAGTTTTAAAATTCTTCTTAAAACTTTAAACCTGCAAGTGTTATAACTTGGAAGTTTATGTACCTCAGATAGATAAAAAATAATCTGATGTGTTGGAGGAATGGTAGAGTGGTTAAAGTGCTAGCCTTGCCAGAGCAAAGCCCAGAGTTCGATTCCCTAGCACTACATAAAGCCAGGCATGGTGGCGCACACATATATTGCCAGCGCTTTGAAGGCTGAGGCCGCAGGGTTGCCATGAGTCTAAGGCTAACTTAAGGTACGTAGTGAATTCAGGATCAGTCTGCGCTACACAGTGAAACCATGTCTTAAAATAAATCAAATAAAAAGATAAATAATTCTGTTATAAATGCAGTAAGTGTAAGAACATAGGCTTTATTCATTTGAGATATTAAAAACACAACTTCTCAAAAGAATTATAGAGTAATGAGTTCTTATATAAATAACTCCAAAGGCTGTTATTCATTTTAACATCTATCCCCTGCCATTTTTTTTCCTAATTACTCTGGAATCAAGTCATTAACAAGATTGTAGATAAACAAATTCTCCAATGATATGCACAAAGCTATGTAATTTTTAATCTAGCTTCATTAAAAAAGAAAATTAAGTAAATATAGCTCAGAAATACATATAAAACATATATATCTGATTCGTATCCATATTTATTTGGTGTATTTAAAATTAAATCTATAAGCAATAATAAAATATTTTTTAGAATTTTAAAGCAATGTTAAACTTTACATAATACATATATTTTATTGAGTAGTATATTACTAAAAATTCTATAAATATCAATTTTTGCTAACATGTAAGCTTACTTTAAAGAATATATTTAAATGTAATGATGGCATATATTTAACATCTTAATAATTATTTTAAATTTATTATTCCTTTCAAAGCTATCAGATAACGAAGCTTATGGAAATATCCACTGACATAAATTTGTAGAATTTATTCAACTCAACAAGAAACAATAGGGGTATCAAGATATATTTTCACTTATATAATTTATATTTATTTAATAAAAATGTAGAGCATTTAGTTTTCATAATATTTAGGAAACATTTAATTGAATAAAGTTGTAAATTAGTTTCTCCAGAGACAGCAGTTTTATTTATGGAGATTTGATTTCTAATTTGAAATAAAATATAGAATGTATAAATGCAAAGTAATTTAGGAAAAAGAAATATTGAGATAATTAATGATTGCTCATCAATTGTGAGAGTAACTATCATATTTAAGATTTTATTTTATAATGGTTAACAGTCTCTGTTTTCATCGCAGTCTACAATCATTTATAATATCACTGGGGGGAATTTCTGAAGAGAAAAATTAATAATATGCCTAAGTGATTACCAGAGAAACAGTAAAACACGTGCTGAAATATATAGTTCAGTTCCTTGTGTATTCTGGCTAGTGGCTTCCTGTCAGAGTACAGGTGGTAGAACTTTTTCCCCTTCTGTTAGTTCTCTCTTCATTCTGTTGATTGTTTCCTTCACCACGCACAAACTTTTTAACTAGATTTATTCCCATTGGTTTATTCTGGGGCTATTTTCTTACACGAGTGTCCTATTTGGAAAGCCCTTGCCCACTCCTGCACAGTCTAATTTTTTGCCCATTTTTATCTTCCAGAAGGTTCAGTGCTACCATTTTAATATCTAGGTCTTTGATCGATTTTGATTTGGTTTTCTTTTTAGCATGGTAATATGTATATGTCTAGAATCATTCTTCTGCCTGTGGATTATGAGTTTTCCTAGCACCAGTGGTTGAAGAGTCTATCTTCTTTCCATTGTATGTTTTTGTCCCCTTTGTCAAAAAACACGTGGCTGAAGGTACTTAAAGTTGTCCCTACAACCTCAGCTCCATTAGTCAGCCTGTTCTTTTGTGCCAGTGCCATGTAGTTTTTAATCACTGATTTTTTTTTTGTAATATAAGTCAGTGTCTGGAATCACAATGTCACCTACTTTTCTCGTGTGTGTGTGTGTGTGTGTGTGTGTGTGTGTGTGTGTGTGTGTGTGTGCTTATAAACTTAGGTTTTCTTATTTCCATATATATATATATATATATATATATATATATATATATATATATATATATGACACATAATGCCTACATAGAACTTGAGCGTTTTGTGCTTTGGCAATCTCTTTTGGTTTTATATGAATTTAAAGATTTTTTTTAAAGTTTTGTGAAGAAATCTTTTGGCATTTTGGTGGCATTGAGCCGATTCTGTGTATCAGTTTTGGCAGTACAGCAATTTTGTCAATGTTAGCTATGTCTATCCTGTGAGAGGGATTATATTTCCTTTTAATATCCTTTTTAATTTCTTTTGCAGGATTATATAGTGTTCCATTCGATCCAGTGATACCTCTTTGCAATAGAGTTAAAAGTAAGGTATAAAAGAAATGCATTTATACCTGTGTTTACAGCAGCACAAATCACAGTAGCTAAACTGGAGACAGCAAGATATCCATCCACACACAAATGGATACAGTAACTGTAGTGTATGTACCCAGGGGACTGCAATCCTGTTCAACCACTATGGAAAACAATCTGTAGGTTCCCTAGAAAACTTAAAATAGAAAACCCATTTAACTCAGCTGTAACTCTCCCACTCATATTCCCAAAAGATACAAAAACAGCATACCTTAAAAATGTGCATACTCATGTTTATAGCAGCACAATTCATAACAGCTCCTCCTGAAGCAGCCTACCTGCCCATCACTAGAGCTATGCATAAAGGAGGTGCTGATACCTATGCACAGCGGAATACTATGCAGGCATTAGAATTTAAAAAAACAAAGCCACTAGAATCAATAACGCTCAGTGAAATGTACCAAACACACACACACACGCGCGCGCACACACACACACACACACGCACACACACACACACACACAAAGATGAGTATAGATAGGAATCCCTCTTATGAAATTCATAGTAGAAGAAAGGGTTAAAAGAGATTATAGGAAGGAGTTAAGAGAAGGAGTAAGACAAATGTATCCACTTGTTAAACTGAATTCCCAAGAAAGTGTATATATATATATATATATATATATATATATATATATATATATATATATGTGTGTGTGTGTGTGTGTGTGTGTGTGTGTGTGTGTGTGTGTAAAAATATTTAAATATATATATATATATATATTTAAGGAATGATCTTCAGCGTGAGACCATTACATTACTAAGGCAAAAAAATAATACACATAATGATGAAAATATGTACAAAAGAAAAAAACATAAAAGTAAAAGAGAGAAAATGGAACATGCCATATATCTTTTTATCTCTGTATAACTGCCTATGAAATTTAAAGAAAAAATTGTCCTGCTGTATTAGTAGGGATGACTCTCCTGGAATGAGTTCTCAGTGCTGCTGCATTCTTTTACTGTGGCATTTTACAAACCTTCGTTGATCTCTCTTGGCCCCTGCCATTCTTACAGTTCCTTTATATTTCTTTCTTTCTTTATTATATTTTTGCTTTATGTCTTCTCTGCTCATCTCATTCTTACCTATTAGCCCTGATATGAGCATCACTTATCCTTGACCTCCTCTAGTTTAACATATTGCACTTCCCTCTCTCGCTTTCCCTGGAAGGGCAGAGAGAGCTTTTGTAAAAAGGTCTCAGTGACCTGATACTATATGGTTAGCTTCTCAAGGGACATGTTTCTTCTTTTTTTCATGTTTATGCCCTCCAAATATAATCTATCAAATGTCATCTCCTCTCTCCTTTTCAGAATAAAAATATCACCAGAAACAATTTATTTTTTTTCTGTTTTCTTGCATTTCTTTTTTCTTTCTTCTCTAATTCCAAGATCATTTTTCATCATTATTACTCTCTAATCATTCTGAATGACTGAAAGATTCAAAACATTTTAAACAAGTTGATATTACATGTTAATATATGATTGGTTCTTTGGTTGTTCATATTATGAGAGGTTGGTATTCCTCACAGTGCAGTGGTAGGAATGTTTTTTTATCTTTATAAGCTATGACATTAAATTCACAATCTTGGGCTGGAGAGATGACTCAGTGGTTAAAAGCACTTGCCTAGCAAGGGCTAAGTCAAGTCCGAAGGACCAGAGTTCAGTTCCCCAGCACCACATAAACTGAGTGTGGTGGTTCATGCCTGTCATCCCAGCACTAGGGAGGCTGAGACTGGGGGATTGCTGTGAGTCCAAGGCCAGCCTTAGCTCCATCCTGAGTTCAGAACCAGCCCGAGTGAGACCCTGTCTCAAAACAAAACAGAACAAACAAATAAATTCAGAATCTCTGCTCAAGTGACCTATGTCATTCCTAAATATGTAGCCTGGTTTGCAGATATTACACACTCTTAAAATCTCTACCCATACCTGTTTCCTAAAACTTTGCTTGCAGCTGTTAGGAAATACAAAGATTTTTTTGATGAGAGTTTATCTTACCTCCCCATGAATCATACTGTGGACCTCAACCTTAGGGAATTTCTGAGATTTAAACCTGGTTGTAGACTAAGAGACAAAGGTGGATGATAAGGTAGGTATAAGCACTAATTTGTCTGGTAACGGTGTCAGAGTGTCAGAGTCATCATTAATGTGCCTGTCTGCAACACAGGATCAGTATGCCTAGGTATATGTGCAGACAGCAACAGCACGGCTGCAGAGGTAGAGATGTCTTCCCTACTGAGGGGGGTGGGGGGGGACTCTTCTGGCAAAATAATCTCTTCAGAATTTAGGAGTTCCCAGCATCTGTGGTTCCTCACACTCGCCTCCACTTCAATCAAAAAGATTTCATTCTTTTCCAATTAGTCCCTTACTTTAACTGCAGATACCCCTCAAGGCTGAACCTTAACCTGACATGGTGTTTCAGGTAATTACTTTATCTGGGCTTCCACTTGATTTACAGCAATTTCAACCTGATGGTTAATAGAGATACAAGTGGGATCCTTCAGATCATTTATGTGAGTCTGGAGCTGGGAATTCAAATCTCGTTGGCTTTTATTACATTGTCAACATATTTAGAAGCCCTCAAATTGTGGATGGATAACTGGGGCTCAGTATTTTTCTTTAAGGGTTTGTCTATAGATACTAAAAGCAATCAACCAGTATTGTTATATTTTAACAGTTCTAAAAATATTCCAATGTACTACATTGGAATCATCAAATTCTCACATCTCATAAGTTGAAAAAACAATAGGTACTCAATGGAATATGCCTTTTTCTATTAATTGAAACAGTTCACAACTTAGCCTGTTGTTACTTCTACTAGTACTGGAGAGGGAGATCATGGCTACTTTAGGTTATCTCACTGAACTAGAGAGCCAACTTCAAGAACTACAGAACTGTTTAGAGATGTTCATTGTTATTATTACCTTTCTCTAGAACCTTTCTTGTGTCAATATCAGTATTAGTCAGAATTCTTAGAAAACAAGATTAATAACAAAATAATCTCTTAAGAATTTTTGGAGACCTCAAAGTGTGTTAATAAGAGTACTCTAGTCTGTTGATAAAAATAAATTCTATAGAAATGTTTCATAGTAAAATCTCTCTGATGGTTTTATGTGGTATAGAAAAAGCAATAACATATGATTATCTTCTTATAGAATATGAAAATGCTTTCTTCTTGCTTGCTATGGGTATTTCAGTCATTTTTAATTAGATTGGGGACTAAATATATATTTAAAATACACACTTTCTACACACACACACACACACACGCACGCACACACGCACACGCACACTAGTTCAGATTAGAGAGTCAGAGGAGATAGTCCAAGTGGCTGCCGGCATATACAAGACCTGGAGGAACCAGCAAGTGCTCAGGTATGAAGGGAGAATGGCACAAGTCTGAAATCAAAGGTCTGGAGGTTCACTGTAAAACAGTCAACGTGAGTCTGTACTGCAGGTTGATGTCCACAGTGATAGAAAGGGGCTGAAGACTGGAAAGGATCTGGGGATTGGTGCCCAGAAACAATGGCAAAGACACAGGTGATTCTCTGATTGAGATTAATATTTAGAGGCCATGGCAAAGGCTAGAGCTCTGCCAGAAGATGAATCCCCACAGTGTTTCTCCTTAAGTTTGATTCAGTTGAGATGGGAGCCTTTGGCTAGAACCACCCACATTTAGGGCAGGTTTTTCTCAGTTTGCCAAGCCACATGTCAGCCGTTTCTACCTCAAGCTCTGCCCTATGGGCCATCTGTGTTCATCTTAAGCCATTCAAATTGACACAACTGGATAGTTAATACCATCCCATCTACACCTCTCCTGGATATATTGTTGAAAGAATTAAAGACAATATATTACAGTGATACCTGTATATCTGTGTGCATAGCACACAATTCACAATTGCTAAGTTCTGGAAACAGTATGTCCATAAACAGACAATAGAAAAAGAAAATGTGTACACAATGATGTAATATATCAGTCATACTCTGAATTGTGTCTTTTTCAGAAAAATGAGGCAAACTGTGGAATGGAATATGTTAGAAATGGAAAGTTAAATATTTTATGGTGTCTCTTTCATACAAGAAACTAAACTATAAATGAAGGCTAAATGGTATGGGATATAGTAATTTTTTTATGTTTGCTGGTGAGTAAAGGGATAGGAGGGTAAGGTAAAGTAGCAAGATGGGAGGTAAGGCAAGGGGATTGAAATGGATCAAAGTATATTATATGTATCAATCTTCTAAAACTATAGAACTGTAATGTATGCTATTCATTAACAAAATTAGAAGAAAATAAAAGAAGAAATATTAAAAGTAGAACATTTAGTAAACTATACAACTACTCTAAGTATCAGCTGCTTATATTATTTTCATTGTAATTTTCACAGGTGACATTGCAAACATGTTAGATAGGCATTAAATTGGACGAACACTAATCTCAAATTAGAGCAAATTAAGAGACTGAACTACTTGTTCAAGAAAAAGACAGCACCCCAAGTACCTGAAGTACCAGTAATTGCTAACACAGGTGAGGTTACTGTATATTGACAAGTCCTGAAAAAATGATCAGTGAAAGTCATAAAAATATAACTGACTTCTGGAAGAAGGCAGTGTATCACGCAGTTTCCCTGAGCTAGATGAAATGATCAAAGAATGCAGTAGCAATCACAGGGAATTAATATGATCATCTACATGTCACCCATGCTGAAGAACCATTTTAAATGACCAGATCAAGAATTCAGATTTTTCTCTCTCAACTACTGCTGCATGCATTTAACTCTAAGAACCAGTACTAACATACTAGTCATTCTAAAATTATGCCATGTGAGTGTACTTGGTAGAAGGAGAAAAAAAGATATTGGGATTAAGGAGAAAGATGGTGAAATTCTTTCTCTTGTAGCTTGTTGAACAGTTCCTTAAGTTAAGACCTAAGAAGCTAACAACATAAGAAAAGGTTAAATTTACCTGCGTTTAGGAAGTGTATCGTCCTATGGGGACTCTTGGCGATAAATGATTGCCTTTATTTTTCTAATATCCTTGGAACAAGTAGAATTTACACCAACTAATAAATTAAAATTTCCCTCCATGCAGTTAATTCATCAAGCATATTATAACATAAGAACATGCACATCTACTTCAATGTGTCTGATACATGTGTTTTCACGTAATGTATGTTTAGTTAAGAGTTTATAAATTAATACTATTAGTAGTGCTATCTCTTATATATACTTAATGAGAATAAATTCATGGCAGACAAAAAAACCGTCATGATCTTTGTTCATTTCGCAGGTTATGGAGTATTTCTTTAATATATTTGGTGCATATATATATATATATATATATATATATATATATATATATATATATATATTCTACCGGTTAATATAATATATATTTAATGTACTTTGGTTTCACTAGTAAAAATAATGGTTTTTGAAGCTCACATATCTATGAAATCAAAGGAAAGCTCTTACTTTAGGCAAGAATGAGTCTTATATTTCAAAAGAAGCCACCAGTTGTCTTTTTTTTTTCTTTTTCACTTTGATCAATTTTATGCTTTATATTAAAAAAAAACTATTCTTTAACAGAAGCTTGATTTATTTTGCTTTAATATTTACATGGAAAACACAAAGGTCACTTAGTGTTCAGTTGCATGTACTTCAGAACTTCCTTCCTCCTAAATAGAATTGTAATAATTCCTTTGAAAATAATTCTCATGATGTATGTTTGTGCAACTTTCAATCCAACTGCTTTAGGTAGGGCAGTGGAATATTCTTGGCTATCATAGGTCATTCGCTTTCCCTACCTTTCTACCAATGCAGCATGAGAATTATGTGACATCATCCGTTGAGGGAAAGAGAAATTTCAAGAAAAAGGAGGAGGAGGAGAAGACATATTCAACAGTCAAGAAACACTGCAAGTATATTAAATATGTCAAACAGTCTAATTTTAACTTATCATTATTAACAGAATCTAACAACTATATGTTCATCGTATTTTAGTATTTATTCTGTGTAAATACGCTTATTATATAAATCTATTGCTGATAACAAATACAGCAACAACTACTAGTTGTCTGTAAAATATCTTAATTTTACGGAAGGTTCCCCCGGCAAGCACATCTGATCTCCGCGGCAGGAGATGATGCGCTTGCAGGCAGTGGATACATGCCATGTATGATTTTTACGTGTCTCTCTGGTGCCTTTCTCCCTCTGTTCACTTTCTTATTCTGCATGCCATCTTATTGTCTTGGAGATGATGCACAGATGCACAGCGTGTTTGTTGGGGGTGGTGGTGTTTTATGCCTTGTTTTTCTTTGGGTAATTGTGCATTTTGAGGGTGTCTGGAAAATGCAGCCTGTGGTGCAGCTTCAAATGTAGGTCCATTCCTGGCTCATTATCACTTTGGCAAACTTTTGGGGAGATTACAGTGTGTTATGAGGTGGATTTTATGAGTTTATAGGAGGGAGACAACTTCACAATGAAAAAAAATGCATGTGGGAAGAGAGAAATAATTGTAATTTTTTT
Organism: Ctenodactylus gundi; assembly: GCA_004027205.1. Classification (NCBI taxonomy): domain Eukaryota; kingdom Metazoa; phylum Chordata; class Mammalia; order Rodentia; family Ctenodactylidae; genus Ctenodactylus; species Ctenodactylus gundi. The sequence continues at coordinate 71,073 of PVKB01003496.1, read as the reverse complement.
TTTTTTTGGTTGGCAACATAATGTGTACCAACTGGTGAGATAGATATAACAATTGTCATCAAAAAATGATCAAGCCTCTACAGTTCTATTGGACCCAAAACATCAATTTGAGCATTCATATCTGTAACTATTTATGAGTGTCATTTTTATCTTAAAATATTACTTCAGATAAATTATGAGATTATCTTTTTCTGACACTTTTCATTAGACAAATGTTGGAAATTATTTTAAATGACTGTAAACTCCTATGTAACTGTTTATTTTAATTATTTTCTTATCTGCAATTATTTTCTTAGCTTTTTTCTGGAAAAAAAAGGTGAAAATAGAAGGAATTTCTTTCATGGTCAACATGGATTCTTTCCAAAACAGTGTAACTGCTGATTTTCAATACTAAATCTCATTTACATTCCCTCTTTAGCATTGTTAAATTCATGAGCGACCTCAAGAATGTTATATGGTAATCATGTCATCTATGAAACTTATCACATGATCATTTCAACATTTTTGTATTTTAAATTCAATAATTAGAAATAAAGCTGAAATATCTGAACATGTTTAGATTATGAAATTGGTTGAAATTTTGAAATAATAGTCAGTGGAACCAAGTGATGAAGCGAAATTTAAAGTGAGGGGAATGTTTATGGAGAAAAATATTCAAATTCATTTATCAGAAATATGTCAATGCATTTTGAGTACATATGACTAAAACAGATTCCACTTTTACTCACTAGACTTAGAAATACTATGATTTTTGATCTCAAAAAGTAAACAAAATGGGTAAACAAAAATTCATTGTCTTGAAAGGCAACATGAATGTATTAGATTGGATCCTTTAACTTGAATAAAGTAAAAATTTTATTCATGAAATAATGTCTATTCCTTTGGAGAATATTAATTTTTATTACTTTATGATATGAAAAGTATAGTTCAATTAAGTTGTTGGTTTGTGGGTCTTGCAGTATGCTTGTTTGCTTAGTTACTTTTTCACTAAAATGTGTCAGTTCTATTAGCAGATTTATCCATCTCATTAGTGCCATATTAAAGATTAAAAATACTGAAAAGAATCTTAAAGATTAATGTATCTTTTAAATTCTGAAAGCAGTGCTGTGTACTACATGGTCTGTTTAACTTAATTACAGATTTAGAAATTGGGAACTGGAGAATGCTCTAGGAATACAAGACATACCTTAAAGTTTCCCCAACCTTCCAATGAAATCGGTAGAAATGACTTTTAAAAGCAGTAAGAGTAAAATACAATTGAATCAGATAAATATCTAGATATGAGTAACAATCAGAAATCTGGAATAATCCCTTTCAAAACTTTCTGAGAAGGTCAAATTTCCCAGAACTGTTTTTATCCTCCTAGATAAATGTACTCAGCCATTATTTATCCCCAGTATGTTTTATCAAGTACACCTTCAACCTCTGGAAGTTTGACTGCTGGAGCGTACCATGTGAAATGTTACAACAAGGACGACCTCGGCTCTTGCATAATAAAGTACGTAATTTCTAACCTCCCTACACTCCACACGCACACGATTGTCACTGACCCATTAAAGAACAGCTCTGCCACTTTGTTGGACCAAAGAAGAGGAGAGATTTTACAGTCAGTCAGCAAAGGGCCACATACCCTCTTGGGAGACTTGAGCCCCGGGCATCTTATCGTCATGCTCATTAATTCTGATATGTCATAAATGGAAGAGATATTTTTGAAAGGTTATGCTATTCAAACTGGCTGCGGTGATTCGTGTCCACTTAAAGTTTATTCCATTGAGTGTTCTAGAGTGCGAATAGGGCACAGAGGGGAAACACTCAATAAAATATGTGAAATATGGGACATATTTTTTGGAGATTCACACAGGACCTTAAACAATTTTACTTACAAATTATAGCCTGGCCTAAGGCAATTATAAGTATTGATTGTGATGAATTGTTGAGGCATGTCTCATAAACTAAGACAAAATATTTGTAAATTTGTTAAATATATTAAATCCCATAAGACATTAATACAAGCTGAAGACAGCAACCCTTTGATACACTTGATAAAAGATGAAGAATGCTGTTCTAGACATCACTAATTTCGCCTCTTGGAGGCTCCGTTTTCTTCTGCTACCTGCTCGTTACCTCATACAGTAATTCTTGGTTTGTGCAAGGAATCATTCACATCACTCATAAACTAATTTCCTTCAGTCAGGGCAAGGAAATTGTTCAATATATCCGGAGATAGATGGTGTTCAGAGACACATACATTACAGAAATGTCTTCAGAATGTGTATCCTTAAAATCCATGGTGGGAATAGTAAAATGCTCTTACTTGAACAAAAGTGATTGCTTACATTACACAGAATGGCATTTCCTCTTCCTTTCTGGTGTCAGTAGCTTTTCAAAATATGCCATTAATAAGAACTGGGTACAGTTAGAAGTGGGTCAGGCACTGAGTGCATCTTTATATCATATTAGATAATGACTATAGAAATAAGGGAAGGTAAGAAAGTATTACTTGTCGTGACTTACTTTCTAAAATTTACCTTGGTCTCTACAGTATCACTTTCAGATGCATGCACTGTATTCCAAAATTGAGATTTCAGACTAATAATTGCAGACAAGTACACTCCCTGAGTAATCATTGAGTTATATAATTTATGGGTTGATAAAAATGATTAAGATGTAATATGTATGTCCACCAATTCCCAAAGCTGAATGAAATCATTATGTACCACAAGGATGTGGTAATAAAATAATTATCAAAAACTAAAAAAGGAAATATAAATTATGTACTTAAATATGCTTTTCTCAAAAAAATTAGTCTTACAAGATATAATTTAGCACATGAAATCAAGAAAAAACATAAAATGACTTTTGTCTTTCCAAAAACTCTGCAAATATACAATGTTTTAAACAATATTTTTACAAAATAATCCTGGAAACAGCAAAACTAGAAAAGTAGAAAATGATAATCTGCTACTTCTATATAGGTTATGTAATTTCACAAAACAGTTATTTCAGCAAAGGGAAGAAAAATGATCACTAGATGATAGCAGGGAGATAGTAGAGATGATACAGGTGGGGTATAAAGACACTTATCTATATTCTCTATGATCATTTAGGTGTGTCTCAATTTGAAAAGTTTAAGAAACACCCACATAATCTGTAGGTAGATCTTTAGGTCTGAGTGATTGACATGAGGGCCATCCCGGATAAGAGGAATCATCCAACGGATTGGTAGACTGAACTGACTAGAAGGGAAGAAGAAAGGCAACACTACTTCCTGTGGGAAACTTCTGGCCCTTGTCACCACCTCTGGACATGGAATCTCAGGGTGGTTTTAGCCATATCTTCACATTATCTGTGATACTAAAGACAGAAGTTCTGCAGTCATTCAATCTTTGCCATTGCCTTTGGACCAGATCAGCAATGCAAAGTATCGTGACCTACCGTCTGGTGAATGCGAAGACTTGGATCCTGTATTGACTGAAGAAATCTTCACATCTGAGTGGCTATGTTCTGTGGTCTCTCTTCAGACTTTATAAGCTAACTTAAATGTCCCTCTCTCTTTCTCTCTCTCTCCTTCTCCATATTGCATCATTTCTAATAACTGTACTTTTCTAAGAATCCTCACAAATAGTCTTCTCCTGGATAGTTTGACTGGCATTTTTTTCTCATGACTCAAAGAGGATATAAAATATGAATGTTGTTAGAATGCTAAAAAGTTTTTGACAGTGGTCATGTACTTACTCTAAGCTTTCACAAACTGAAAAGTAGATAATTATCTAAGTGGAAAAGAGTATAATTTGAAATAATTTTTGATTCCATATAATCATAAAATATATTCTCGAGACACATGTAATTAATCATAAGTATTTTCTTTTGTTTCTGGTAGTCATATTTGACTCAATAACAGAAAAATATATGTATACTCTGGAATTACAAATCAAAATGAATAATTTACATGATAAAAATATTACATACATGAGAGCTGGGGGTAGAGGCTTCGAGGGAAGTCTCATTCCTTGTATTGTTAACTACAAGATTTTGTGATATACAACATTTTATGTCTTAGATTTTTGCACTATAAAATGAATATTTTTACATCAACTTCATGTAATTCTTTTGACATAATAACATAAAGAACTTAACACAGTATGTGGCATGTAGAAACACCTAGTTGATAATGATTATTTTTGTTATTCCTGGAGATAACATGGTAACATATTCATTTTTAACTTCAACATTATGAATTAAGTATAATATAATAAAGACACCTCTACCTTATTATAATCACTGATGTTATTCCAAAAGACAAATTTTGGGATCAGGAGTTGAGGGCATCAAAGGTGTGCCAATAAAACGTATTTAGGTAAACAATTCAAATTGCTTAGAAAACATTTACAATAAAATCAGCTTAATGTGTCGATGGATTAAGGTCTTGTGTGAAGCAAGATGCTATTATTGTCTTGCAGTAGATTATATAAATTTCTTCTCTTGCTTGTCATTTTTAATTAAACTTCTGGTTCGAGAATAATGTCTTTATCCAGCCTGAAAAATTGTTATAAGAGAGCATAGCATGAAGTTTTAAAATTACATTTATAGTTTTTGTTATGTTGAGACTTTCTGTCTCTTCCTTCTGGAATTTGCTCACCTTATTATATAGCAAGACAAGCAGAAATTCACAGTACTCGATACTAAATTACAAAATTTATTGGAAAATATTAACATGATTTAAGTTCAACTAAGAGTAACATCAGACCTCATCTCAAATGTTTGAAGGAAGAAAACATATTTGGTTCTCTGTTTGGGGGAAAATTTGTGTATATAACCTGATTGTTTTGATCATTAGAAATTTAAAAATATTTTAACTGGTAATGTTTTCTCTAACTTGGTTGCTGCAATACTTAGAAAAAATCAATTACAGTTAATCATATATATATTTTTATTTTTGTTATAAAATATTTGAAGTGGTCTTTAGCACATAATTCTATTTTCATAAAGAGCTGCTGTTCTAATTTTATGTTATGGTCTGATTCCATCAAATAGTTGTGTCTTTGTATTGTATACATTCTCATAAACCACTGACCTGTGAGCTAAGCTATGACAAACTTTCATATGTACAGCGATTTCCTGTCTCATAAAACAAGTAGAATTTTCTTTAAAAATTTCTCTTTATTTATATGCCAAATAAATATTTATCTAAGAGTTAAAATTTCAGAATTCAGACTGATACAGGTATTCTCAAAGGCTAATCTAAAACAAATGAGGACAAATATATATATTTTAAAAGTAGTAAAAATTTGGTCTTATTCACCAAAATCCAGTCATAAAGTGTACAATTAAATAGATCTGAACCTCTTTACAGAATTGTGCAGTCAACACCACTGTCTAATTTTAGAACAGTTTCGTCACTCAATAAGAATTTTCAAACTTATGAATGTGAGATTCTATCCAGAGCTTCTCAGGTTATATCAACATCAGTCTATTTTCTATTTTTGTGAATTATGTATTCATGGTATTTTATATAAATTTAAGGATCCCAAGTATATACCACCATTTTCCATTGGTGGAGATTTGGATATTCCCATAATACTTATCTGAACTTTCTTATGTGTACCCTTTCACAAATAGGCTTGTTGTGTACTTCTTAGGGGTATGTATTTAGGAGTAGTATTTCTGAATGGTGTAATAACTTTATATTTAAAGATTATAGAACAGCCAAACTGTCTAAAACCATTTTGAAAACTAATACTTATTATTTAGTTTGAACATAAAAGAGAATACAAGCATAAAACATATTGCTTTAGGGTAAGAAATTAGTAGTAATAATATCTTTGCTGTGTGATTTACTTCTGTTGGGAGTTGAAAAGGAAACCCCCTGATACTTACATTTATTCAAAGAAAATGATAAAACTATTAGAAAGTTCCATATAAAACTTGGAACACTCGGGATTAGATATCTTTTGTGACAAATATTGACTAGAAAATTAAAGAGAAGAATCTAGAAGAAGTCAAGTAGTGAGGAACAGTAGAATCAGCTGGCCAGTAACATTTATCCCATCCATGTTAGAGATCTTCAAATGAAGACTTGCATTGGCTATGTGCAAGATAGGTCCCCAGTAATGCTCATATAAATCAAAATGACATGTTTTCTGTCACTGGTTTTTATTCTTTTCTTCTCCTTTATGCCCACATACACTTTATTTCTTCAATTTGAAAAGTTGCCAGGGAAAGAAAAAGCAGGTATAGGAAAAAGACTACAGGAGAGAACCTTCAAGTATTTAAACTTTATGCCATTTTTCTTTAGTTTAGGAAGATGTGCCAGCCACAGACATATAGTCTCTTTTTCTGCTTGGCTAGCTCCAAAGCTGCAGTTTCACCGTAGCTCACTTTGCCTAATCAATCTTTCCCAAAACACCCAAGGTTCCACTGTTTTTGATTAGGTCAGATGTTACTCTTAGTTGAACTTCAAATGTGTTGGCCTTTGCAATTTATTCAGCAATTTACTGTAGAATATCTTGAATTTACACATCTCTTGCCGTATAATGAAGTCCAAAAGTGAACAGAGGCATCCATGGGATCCAGTTTTTAGTTTTTTTTTTTTTCCAAAAATTTACACAGTGTGCGATATTTTGTTTCTGCCTGCTGTATATTCTCATCACTAATAATTACTTAATGACTCCATTTCAGAGTCAGGAAAACATGGGTCGAGTTTCAATTTTCCCCTTTCATTGCTAGTTCAAATAATAATAATAATTTATTTATTTAGGAAGTCCTTCACCTGGATAGCTTCTCTGCTTCTACAAAATAACTACACTGGACAAAAATGAGCATCGATTGTTTGACTGTCAATTGATTAAAAGACTTACACATGAATGCAACTTTTCTAAAAGAAATATTTGTTTACTCTTTATTGATTAGGAGATGCCACAGTCATTCACTGAACTTTTTTTTATCAGATATCAGTGATGCACATCATTTTAATTTGTTTATTCTGCATTGCATGGCTATGAGTATTTTCTCTCCTTAGTTACAACCATTGAAGTGAATTCAAACATTCAAGTGAATACACAAAATAGTCTCATACAAATGTACTTTATTACTTTTCTGAGAATTTTCAGCATTTTTTCTGATATCACATACATTTAAAATATATAGTTTTTATCTTTATTCTAATTATTACACTCCCTCAAGTATATTGGGCTGTTTTGTCTGTCCTTTGAAATTACTAAAAGCATCATAATGAAATTCAGGTTTTAAGATTTATTCATTTGTCATGTATGTTTTCCAATGTATTTTTATAACTGACAGCAATAGTTTATGAGCTCATAGATTTTTAGGTAGATATTGATATCTTTTTTGCTGTGCTGAATAGCAGAGTATAACAAATACTAATTTTGTTATTAGACAATACAAAACACAAGTAGAATCTTTTATTACTATTAAATTATTACAAGATTAGTTCTACTTTTGTATCTGTCAGTATTTCTATATGGTCAACTCTTGGATATTTAAATTTCTATTTGCATATCAAAATGCAAATTCTAAGAACATATAAATGTTGTATTTAAACTATTTGTGATAAGATTATATTTGCCTACTGAAACAATAATTAAAGAATTCTTATCAAATATACAACCAATATACAAATAAAACAAGCATTTTAAAAGTAAAATAAGTTAAATTTACTAATCAGTTTCAAATATTTGATACCTGAAATATGTATCTAAAATATCTTTTTTTTCAAAAAAGGAAATCTGGAAGTTTAGCATATACAGGCTTTGCAAGGTAATGGACTCGATAGGAAGTGCTTAATTGGGAAAAGCAAGAAGAAATGATCCAAATACACATGGAATAATGGAGAAAGAGTAAGGTAATAGAATGCTTTGATCTAACATTTGTTCCCCACAAAAACTCACGCTGAAATGCAGATGCCATAGTAACAGTGCTGAAGTTGAAAGCTTTTTTTTCCACAATGCTTCAAATATTTTAATGGCTATGTGTACAAACTCATATGCAGTGTCTGTTAATAGGTAATACTTTTAAAATGCAACTCTATCATATACATATCTTGGCAAAATTGCAAATTCTTCCCTTCTCCCTTTTTGACCCTCCCTCCATGTCCCTCCAGTTCCCATTATTCCCCACACTAAGTTCTGTGAAATGATTGTGATCTGGGTTTCTCATATCAGAGAAACCATTCCATATTTCACCTTTAATCAAGAGCTATAAATATAGAGCTGCCTTGTAAGCTGAAGCAGCCACAACACACTTTGCGAATGCATAGACAGGAAAGACAAGCACAATTATGCAAGTGTAAGGGACGGAACTCTGTGCAGGTAGATGACCTATTTCTGAAGAAATATTCCTTGACATTTCTGAATTAGTATTAATGATTGATGAAAGTAGTTATTTTGTACATAAATGTCAGTGCAGTATGAATTTTGGTTTTGCTACATGTCTCAGGTAGTCTACATGACCGGCAGCCTTTATCTTAATCTTTTAGTGGATTGCATCTATAGTTATTTCTTATAGAAATACTTTTACAAGACTTAGATTCATTTTTTTAAATTTACCTATCATCTCCTTCTCCCCTTCCCACCTTCTCAGCCCTCCTTTAACTTTCTCACAAAGTCCATCTTCTTACTGTCTTCTGTATCTCTTACGTTTTTTTATAGTTTGCTTTTCTCATATTAGAGAAACCGTAGGATGTACTTTCTGGGTCTCATTTATTTCACTAAATGTAATGGTCTCAAGGTGCATGCCTTTAAAAGATTCAAATTTGTTGGTCTTGATGGCAGACTAATACTCCACTGTGTATATATACCACATTTTCTTTATCCAGTCATCTGTATTAAGTCATATTGGCTTATTTCAAAATTTGGCTATTATAAATTGTGTTGCCATAAACATGGGTATGAATGTATCACTGTAGCATGATGACCATAACTCTTTTTGGAAGATACCCAGAAGAGGCATACCTAGGTCAGATGGAACATTCATTTCTGGTTTTCAGAGGAATCTTCACACTGCTTTCTGTAGGGATTGTACCGGTCTACTGTTCCACCATCAATGTAGGAGGATTTCTTTATCCCCAACAGGATCAATGACATTTTTTTGTTTGTTTTTTGAGTTCTTAATAGCAGCTGTTCTCACCGGTGTAAGTGGAACCTTCCTATTGTTTTAATTTGCATTTCTCTGGTGGCTAAGATTTTAAAAGTTTTTAATGTATTTATCGGCCATTTGGACTTCTTCTGAGGCCCGCTTGTTCATTTCATGATGTCATGGATTGACTCTAAAATTTATGCAGGTAATTATTAACATACCCATTAATATCCAACATCCTTCATTGACTTCTACAGCAATAAGCAGATATGACCAGGAGGTGGAAATGCCAAATTATTCTATCCCCTGGCACCCTTCTCATTTTGTGGCAACCAATAATGTTCCAGTCCCGAGTTATTTTTTAAAATATAATATAAAATAGTACAAGAAAATAGAATATATCGCTGTTAATAAAACAGATATTGGTAGAAAATGTTCAAATAAAGAAAAAAATATCATAGTTTATCATAAGCTGGGCTTGTTTTAACTTTTAAGATGTTTAGATTTAAATTTTTCCAATACAGCATATTTCATCATCAGAGTTTCAGAGATCATACAATTCTACACTGGGAAATACATTTTTTTTTTGTTTCTGACCTTATTAAAAACAAATCAAACACTTTATTTCTATATTTAACAGAAGTTCTTGCTACAGTTAGTTATCTGCAAAATAATGGGAAAAAAAGTAGTCTGCACATGGAAAATCTGGCATATAGATAAGACATTGAGGGCTGTTAGAAATTTAAAGAATTAAAATAGCTGATATTGTATGTCTGTGTGATCATATTCATTTATTATCAGAATAATATATGGCCCTTTACCTAAAGAGAATATCCTGCATATAACTATTATTGAAATTGTAGCATAATGTGTAATTCTTCCTAAATCTTTTACTTATAGGCAATTTGTTTTGAGGGTCAATCATCTAAAACAAGTAAAATTGTAATAACACTTTCAAGAAACCATTACAAAGTGTTTAAAACATTACACGCTAAATTTTTGAAACAGAGATCACTCCAAGTAACACTCTAAGATGTCTCCCAAGAGCTCACAGTATGAAATACATTAGGCAAAATCAAGTCATCAAATTTATGATAGCCACTAGTAATGTGGATATATTATATTCTTGTGTTTGTGTTATTGTTTTAATTTCTTGGTTTCTTCTTGTATAATAATGTCTAATTCTTTTTGGGGGCTATGATTTTCTTATGATAAATTTATGGCAAATGTTTCTAACTTCCAGTTGGGTCAATTTATGGAACATTCTGGCATCCCTTGGAAAGATTCCTTTTATTGAACTTCAGTGATTCCTCTACCAGAATTTCATATGAAGCCACCTTCTAGTTTCTGCCAGTGTACCTTAGATTTGTGTTACAGAACACCATGTAAATGTGATTCAGGGATACACACTCTTTTTCATATAATATGACACCATTCCATTCAGTGGTGTACCAAATTTTGTTCATCTAAGGCTTCTCACTTCAAATCAGAAAAGCAATTTCTGAATATTGATAGGAGGGCCTCAGCAAAGTATTTATAAGAACAAGAGAAGTCTAGGCTGGCAGGAAAGACAAAGTGGGCAAAAAAGTGCTGATAATCCTGTTGTTCTCAAGGTGTAGGTGGGGTCATAAATATTTAACTAAAAGAATCCAGTAGCTTCGTCTGAAGGATTCTGGGGGACTGTGGAAAATTTAGGTTCACATCTAATATTTAACTTACAAAATATATAATACATATGCAATATTCATACATTATTTATTATCTTAATATTACTAATTAATTTCAGTAGGGAAATTACCACTTTTATCAATATCTTTATACTTTATTAATAATTCTTTGAATATTATTTTCATTAGGGAAAATGTATTTTAGCTACTCTCTAAATAAAGTATAAATATATGCACAATAACTTTCTAATCCTTTTTTGCTTATTATCTATGAATCATAAATATCTTCAAAGATAAAACTGACCAGCACACTAATTTTTCCTGTGTATAAGCAATTACAGACAGATTTTTTTGATTTTTTAGTTAATTCTACCCAAAATAGAGTTAAAATTATAATTATACTGAGGAAAATTATGGAATGGACACAATTTTATTAATTTATTTCAGAAGATTAATATAGTTGGTAGAGTAATTTGTCTTAAAATATATTTAAAATTGAATAAGTTTTCAGAAATTATATATATATATATATATATATATATATATATATATCACATTTGTATTTAACTATATTTAACAGAAGATGTTGCTGTCCTAAGAAATGTCTAGATACTATAAATTACCTGGAGCTATTTAATTATTTAAATAAGTAAAAGGGTAATACCAAAATTTAAGACCTGAAACTCTCAGAGTCTGATATAGTTGCAGTATTTGCTGTTTTTTCACTCTTTTTTTTTTTTTTTTTTTTTTGGTCATTGTTGTGGTGAGGATCTGGAGTGTTCCCCAAAAGTCTCATGTATTTTAATGTTGTGGATTGTCTATGGAACCATGTGATGTTGGTGGATCGGGGTCTAGTCTGGAGGGGTGGACTACAGTTAAGACTAAAGGCATGTGACTTAGGATTAACGGTGTGTAGTGTCTACACCTGGATGCAGGAGGGACTAATTACTGGGTGGAGACCTGAAAGGATACATAAGCTGCACCTGCCTTCCTGGAGGACTGGGACTAGCCTCAACTAGCCTCAGCTTGTCTTCCTGTTTGTGATGTCGTGAGAAGCTGCCTCCACCTTTCTGCCTCTGCCATGTACTTCCATTGCTGCCGGCTGCCCATGAATGGATTGTGACCATCTGAAACTGTGAGTTATAATAAACCTTTCCTTTCCTAAATTTGTGGGTGTCGGGTATTGAGTCACAACAATGAAAAAAACAACTGAGACAGTCATTCATGTTGAAACTAATTTTCTAGTCTCTGATTTTTAAAAAAATCCTGTCTCCATTCAATGCTCTAGTAAGACATTAGAAATTTAATGTGGTGAAACATCATTTCCAATCCATGTACAAAATAAGGTTTTCAGAACAGCCATTTATTTCTATGTCTAAGAAAAATATATTCCTCAACAACTTGGTTCTCTTAGCTCTGTTTACATTAACATTATTGAAAAGAACATACTAAAGTTTCTTTAAATTTATTTGCACATGTGTAGAGTACGAATTAATATATATGACAATACCGTTATATGTTGCTCATTCATTCTTTGAGAAAAGATGTACTGGGCATATATTTTGTAGACAATATTCAAGAGACTAATGATACAATGTGATAAAACTAGAAGATATGACAAAATGGATTTTTGGCATGCTTAATAATATGATTTTTAAGAAAAGGGAACAAAGTCAAAGGCATGGAGAAGGTTGGTAGAGAAAGAAGATTTTCACTTCACAGAGGGTAGAGAAGGGATAAGTGTCAAGTATCAGCAAACTTGCTAAGAGACATGGTGTAACAGGTTAAGCTTTTGTACTACTATTTTGTACTACAATTAATATGAGTCTGAGAAAGACTGAGGTGGAAATTAATGAGTAAGGAAGGTAGAAGAAAAAAATAAGAAGAAATTTAGAAACAGGTTAGATGTATGAGGCTACTACTAATTGATATGGAAAGGTTAACGATGAAGTAGGCTGACACTACTCACGTCAAAAGTTCAAAATAGTTGTGTTAAATTTGAGACTCTAGACAATCCAGTGGATATGATAACGTTCAGTAGATCATTCTCTCATTCGTCTTCTCATTCCTGGGACACCACACCCAGGACCCTCAACATAAGTTTTATTTGAGCTCACAGCTCAGAAGCCTCAGGACTTACGTGGTCAGCTGTGTATGGAGAAGTGTTGCCGAATGGCCAGGTGGAAGATAGGGGTCACAGCATGGCACCAGGACACCAAAGGATCACAGAGAAGCATGGATGGTGTGTGCAAGCACATTGTCACAGCTTCATAAGTTTGAAGGAAATTCTCCCATGGAGTGAGGAGGTGTCAGTTAGTACAAGTTGATGCAAACACGACAGAAGAATCCAAGTTTGAGGGCCATGCTTCTGCTGGAGTGTGAATTCTGGAGACAAAACATGAGTGTGTGAGAGGGAGCTGACACCACATAAAATACGGAGTTACATGTGAAGAAGGGAGAATTAAGTGGGATCAGCAACACTGCTGGGCTTTGGGCCTATGCAGGAATAATAACAACAATCAAAGCAAACTTGGATGCCATTTCAGCACAGGCTTTGTGAAAATGAAGTTTCAGTAACGTCTTTGAGGCCTGAGTATTTTGGATTAGAGACAGGCCAAAAGAGGAAAATTTCTCATCAAGTTTCTGAAACAATCTGGATTTTCCCTAATTCTAATATGGAGGTCAAGAGTGATGCTGTTAGATCACATAGCACCTAGTTATTGGGATTTCTCTATGCATAAATATATGTGTTGGTATGTTCACACTGTGTGCCTATTCCTATTACTCATTTTTTTAAAATTATCTCATACTAGCAACGCAAAGAGAAAGAAAATTTTCAGGATCTCATTTTCAGAATAGCACGGAGGGTGACTGGTTCATGGAATATTTTGAATGTTTTGCTCAGGACTGTTTATTGCATCAGAAATATTCCTATCACTTACCATTTTGTGCATTTTGAGTAATAATTAAGCATTGCAACTTACTGTGCCTTTTGAGAAAACCAGCTAGTGCCTACTTCTGATGCAATCGTCTGTGAATAGAGAGGAGAGTCAGTCAGAAGTGGATAGATTTCTCATGGAGAGAAATTTGTAGAAAGAATTCATTGTAACAGTGGGCGCCTTGGGCAGGCAGAGCGAGCAATCTGTCTGGTTGATGTTCTGAGTCCTCAATCAGACACTTTCAATTTTCTCAGAACCAGCCTAGGGAAAACCAAGAGCAGTAAAGTCATGTCATGGACCAGAATGCTCACTAAGATGCCCTGTGTCACCAGTCATATCTTTTTTCTTTCTTTCTTTCTTTTTTTCAGGAAATGAATGCCCAGATGAGCACTGAAAAACTGAACTAGAAATCTAAACATAAGGGCTACATTGACTTTTTTTTTTTTTTTTTTTTTTCTATTTGGTACTGGGGATTTAATCCAGTGCCTTTTTAGAGAGCTAAAACCTCTCCCAGTTTTTAGTTCTTCATTTCAGAAATGGTCTCCTAGCCCCTGAGTTTGACGTCGAGATTGTGATTCTCCTGCCTCAGCCTGTCTGAGTGCTGGAAATACAGGCCTACGTTTCCAGAATTTTTATAGAACATAGAATTGTGGTGAGATCAAAATTTGCTACCACTATCAAAAATATAATATATAGGTATATTTTTCTTACTTTAATGCTTTAGAATTATATGTCCTTCAAAGATTTGGACAAACTGGTCTGAAATCTGTTCTGCATCAGACAATTTCTGCTGATACTGTTTCTGTTAGACTACGCCAGGGGCATGGAGCGAGACAACAGAAAGGTGAGAGGCTGAAACTCCATGTATCTGGCACAAAGTCCAAACAAGGGACTGGTACATTTATATTTTTAATCTATAATTGGCCATTAAATTATTCCTTATTTAACCCTAAGCAAACATATTTTATGGGCTATTAGCAAGGAAAATAAGGTGGGTAACTTCAGAACAAGCTCTATCCTACTCGTTCTGCAAAGCTTCACAAACAAAATATTGATAAAGGAAAATATGTGGCTGTATATCTTTTATTACAAGGTTAACATTTTTCACGTAACCATATTTCCCTTTTTATTACAGCACTTGCTGCCCTTTGAGTTCATTTATTTTAGTTATAGTCTACTTGTTACAGTCTGTTTTCTCCAAAGGAAAGGCAATTCAGACACGTTAGTACTGCACACTGATTACTTAGGACAAAACAGAGTGACAATGAATGAGTGTCCCTTTGTCCACATTTTTCACACAGGGGTGTTGCCAGGGAGCATATCACTGAGAAAAATTGCAATTAAATGAACAAGATACACAAAGATTTAGCTTTTAATGTCTTCTGTTTAGGGAAATGACTCTAGTGTAAAAGAGGCTAAGCAACCTTGAGCATTTGAAGTTCTTTCACAAGGCATTTAACTTGTACACACAGACCAAGTATAAGTGTGGTAATGTCAGAGTTCAAAATGCAACTATATTATGAAACGTTAATATAAATGTAATACTTTCATATCAATAATTCTATTCACTTAAGAAATCCTTTTTAGCAGTATTTGTGAGTTTTTGATCTATTTCATCAATGGTACTAAAAAAAGAAAACAATTATTGTTAACTGCTTCAGCATTCCCCTTTGTTGCTTTCCAAAATTTAAAATAAAAAACAGGTTTCCTTTGATGTTCTAATTCACGTTCTAGATATTTTATTACTGAAATTTACATGACATTTCTTAACTTCAATTTTTCCTCCAAAATGTGCATGATTCTCCTTGTCTTTGCAGCATACCTAACGATCAGTTAAGATGACCTTGATTTATGACAGTGCATATTATCTTTCTAAGTATAAATTTCAGGGGTTTGTCACAAGTACATGACTAGAATGGAATCCAGCACACATATAAATCTGTATCATTGGTGACACATCAAAATGACTCAAACGGTACAGGAGCAAAGGATGTAATATCTATTAGTGTTGGTTTGAAAGAGAGTTTGAATAGGCCAACAAATTTATAAAATCATAAAACTAATTAATTCTTAAATTGATAATACAATGCAAATGCAGATTATTTCAAAGTAGTCAATTTCTCTAAAAATCAAATATAATAAGAGCAGTGTTATCTATTTAAAGTGCTACATTATAAAATCATCAGTATGATAAATAATTTACTTATAGAGAAAGTGGCCTATGGCAACATTAAAAATAAAATTTGAGAATAATTATCCAATGTGGTCTTGAAAACTATATGACTATATTGTCACGTGGTATATCTCTTGATTTGACATTTCTTCTAAACTTTAAAAACAGCAAATGTTGAAACATTTATTGTTATCATTGAGAAAAGCCACTAATTAGTCACTGAATTTATAAAGCTTAGGAAAGATAAATAAATTTGGCATCATCATCTGTTATTTGGTAACATAACCAAGGCAGATTCTTATTTTGTGAAAACTTTTGATTACATGATATATTTACACATAGACATTGTGAAGGTAAAAGTTTATACATTCTTGGGTTCTACATTCAATTACACATATTAATTGGAATAATGAATTATTTTATCTCAATAAACAGGACTGTTTGATATTTTATTTCATCTTCTAAATATTCACAAATTCCAGCAACATACATATTAGTATATATAGGCTTATGGAAATGTTTCTCAAGTGCTACTCACTGCTGTCCTTCGTGTAGTTATCTTTACCTGCTCAAACATATTTTGACTACTTTTGCAGTGGAACTAAATTCTGCTATGGTTTTCACATGCAGTAAATTGGCATTGCTTTCATTACCCCACAGAACTCTTTTCTGTCATCCTGTAAAACCATGCACAGTCATTGCTTCCACCCAAGTATTTGATTAACCTCGAAACACACAAAACAATGGTCGTGTCACATATTGTGCCATTCATAGTGACTGTTCTTTAGGAAATGAAAACTGTCAATTAAAACTTTGAATATAGTATAAAATGGAAGAGAAACCTTGATGAGTTTTGGATTCTTTTCAGCACTATATACTTTGAAAATGGTATAATATGGTGCTTTTTCATCTATTATTTGTATATATTGGTGTGGCAGAGGTAGAAGTGTAGTTAGTTAAGGTTACATGGCTTTCTCACTAGTAGGGTCAATTATCTACTTTCCAGATGTTTCTATGGTTCAGAAAGTCCTACTGGCTTAAGAATCTTTATGTGCAACAGAGAAACAAATTCTCAAGAATCACAATAATGCTTGTAACAAATTGGAAGGAAACACTTCCAGTAAACTTATGTTTATTTTATAACATCAAGATTTAATATTTTCATCTCTCATACTTTTAGTTCTTATTAGGTCATTGTAGCATTATGATGTAATCTATGGTTTAATATAACATAGATTATTCCAGAAAGACAGATAAGAAAAATATCTTCCAGCAATAATTTTACTCACTAATGAGACATGCTTTACTTAAAACTGATAGTACATTTGTTTTTCATGAAAAGGTATTGTTTGAAAGTTTTAAAGGGGCCAGAGGAATGGTACAGTAGTTAAAGAGCTTGCCTAACAAGCACAAGGCCCCAAGTTCAATTCCCCAGCACTGCATAAACTAGGCATGGTGGTGCATGCCTATAATTCCAGATCTTGGGAGGCTGAGGCATGATCATTGCCATTAGGATAGGGTGAGACGGGGCTCCACAGCAAGTTCAGGGCCAGCCTGGGCTACAGACTGAGACCCAGTCTCAAAAAAAAAAAAAAAAAAAATCAAGAATAAGGATGAAATGATTTGAATATCAGTTCTGAAATGATTAAGGGAGATTCCACCTCTTAACTTTTTCAGACTCCTCAAAGCATGCTTACTCATGCCCAGCAAGTCAAAATAAGATTGCATGAAATCACTTGAGACCCAGGGTGCGCTCGAGGCCTGTGTTTCACTGAGAAAGTTATCTTCAGGAACACAGAACAGATTTTGAAGTCAAGGTTAGACTGCTTCTCTCAGGCAAGGACATGACAGCCTTCATTTTTTCTTCTTTTTTTGCAGAAGCTCAGGTGTCCCCCTTTGGCAACCAGCTTAATGGGATTTATTGGTACAGGGTCTCTCTGAGATGCCTTGAATTAAACCAGAGAAGGGTAAATTCTAGAACTATCACACTTCATGGAATAACCCATTCTATTCTTTTTTTTTTTTTAATCATGAAAGAAAGAGTATCTCTCTCACTGTAGCTCAGTTCTATGGTTGGTGTACATGGCATTGTCACTAGGATTGTTTTCTTGAACACCAAGCTTAGAGTTTGCCCCTGGAGATGTTTTGCCAATTTTAAGCCAACTGTATCTGTATGTGACAAATTTTCTTTTGAAATCCCTACTGCGTTTTTTTTTTGACTGAACATGAAATAATAAAGAGAATATAACATGAATAATACTGTGTTTTATATTTATTTATCCTTATTACTACAAATTTCACCATTACAGCTGATAAACTGCATTATTCTAAATTCTGCCTTATTTGAACTAATATCAATAGTTATTCTAGTATTATTTCTTTTTTTCTCTTAGGAAATTGTATTTCATGCTCTCATTTTATTTTCAACTCTCCATTCTTAATATATAAAGCAATTCTCTTATAGACCACATATAGGCAGTTTTTATTTTTCTTTTTCCTTCAAAAATTTTCTTCTTTAGGAGGTTACTTAGATAACTTATATATAACTAATTATATGTTTGGATTAATGTCTACCAGGTATGTAACTGTTTTTATTGATTGTGTTTATTTTATTCTTCTCTCTGGCTTTTTCCAATTTCAGTTGAACATTTTATATGATCTGTCTTATACTGTAGCATGTTTATTTCAATTACATATTAAAATTTATTTTAGTTTGCATTTCATACTTTAGCTAGTGTGTCTTTCCCTTAAAATAATGCTAAATTTCAACATAAACAGTTTTTTTTGTAACAGAATTACCAATTTTCCCTTTATATTCATCAATCAGCTGTTTCACATAGTCGTGTGCTATAAGTGGCCATTACATTGCTAAAACTATATATTATGTAATCATTTGTTAGATTAATCTATAATAAGAACAATACAATGACTAACTTTCTTTTATACCTTCTTTGATTTTTTTCTAGTTGTACTAATATATTTTGGTTTCTGATATAATAATTTGTCTTCTGAAAACCTGTTGTAGTTTGGATCCGGAAAGTCCTTGAGAAGTGTCATGTGTTTGGACACTGATTGGATTATGGGGCTTAGTTGGATAAAGTAGATTAGTTTATTCATTTTTTTTTGTGTGTGTGTGTTTCTCTGAGAGAGAACCTGGTCAGAAATGACAGGAGCAACGACTTGAAAGAATATATCTCCAACGCTAACACCTGCTCAGTTTAAAGCTGTGCTTTCTGGTGAAGATGGAGTATCAGTTTTAATCCAGATAAGTCCTGCACCATACCTTCCAGCTCTTCAACCTCTGCCAACTGAGGAAGAATGAATTTAGACTTTCTGAAACTGTGAGCTAAAATAAAGCTCTTCTCTTTGGAAAGTGTGTTGTTAATTAATTTCTTCAATTTTTGTTTGTTTGAGAAGGGATTTAGTATTACATTTTGAGCAATAATTTTAACCAACAAATATTCCATGTTAGTGATTGCTATGATTCGGATCTGAATTTTTCCCCAAAGTCTCATGTATTTGGATTAGTGGTGTAAGTGTGGAATCACGTGCTGTTGGGAGGAAGGGTCTGGCTAGAAAAGTCGGATGCATGGAGCTTGACCTGAAAGGATTGTTTCAATTTTTGACATGGGGTGGTGGTTGTCTAGGGCAGTGTTTTCAGATGAATGTTGTTTACTTGTGGGCCAGGAAGTGAGAGAGAGGTAACTGCCAGCTGGGGCTAAGAAAAGAATGGAAGAAGAAACATTGCTACAGCTTCTTCCTGGGAAAGCTCTAGCCTTGCCCGAGTCTCCAGACATCACTTGCTCCTGCTTTCACTTGGCTTCTGTCTGCAGTGGGGTGAGCTGCAGCCTCTTCCGTGAGTTTCCACCTTTGCCAGCTGCACATGAATGGACTGTGTGAAACCTTCTGAAACTATGAACAAAGAATCCTGCCTCAGCTGCTACAGTGCTATTATAGGTCCAAACTGCCAGAACCAACTTTTATTATTAATTTTTTGATCCCTAGTGTTTTCTGTTTGAGGCATACTGAGAGTTTTCACACCTGTCCTTAGAATTCTCATTTCTTATTTCATGCTTCTTTTCACATTACTTTCACATCTTTCAAATAATGAGAAATGCATGACGTTTCTGAGTCTATTTCTAAGACGTCATTTGATTTTTCAGTCTATGTTTTGCTTTGCCTTGAAAAATCACAGCAGAGTTGTAGACATGTGGTAATAAGAAATGGGATACATAACTCTCTCTTGTGAATCACAGTTATCACAGTTAAAACATTAAGATTTATGATAACCTGGCTAAGAGTTGAACAGTGTCCTATAATCCTAGGTTTAAAACTCAAGTTTTTTTTTTTTTTTTGCTGGGGTGTGACTTCAAAGATTTTTTTAAAAAAAATTCTCCATTTTATTGACATGTGTAATCACAAAATTTAAGGTTTACAATGAAGTTGAGCATTTTGTGCATACGCATATCTTGTCAAGGTAACAAGGACTTTCCCACTCTCATTTTGTCCCTCCCCCAACCCACTCCTCCCTTCCTCCCTACTCTACCTACCCCCATGTTTCACTTTGTTTTTCATTTTATGTTCCATGAGATAGTTGTGCTAAGATACCATCTCACTCCAGAGAGAATGCCCTATATGATCAAGTCAAATAGTAGTCAATGCTGGCGAGGCTCTGGGGGAAGGGAACCCTCCTGCACTGCTGGTGGGAATGCAAATTCACACAATCACTTTGGAAATAGTATGGAGATCTCTCAAAACACTAGAAATAAATATCCCCCTCGATCCAGCGACACCCCTCCTGGAAATATATCCAAAAGAGGCCAAAACAACACATAACAGAGATACATGTATACCCGTGTTCATAGCAGCACAAGTAAAAATAACTAAAATATGGAAGTCACCAAAATACCCATCAACAGACTAATGAATACACAAACCGTGGTATTTATACACAATGTAATACTATGCATCTATAAAGTCCAACACCGTGGAGGTTTTCACAGGCAAATGGAAGAAACTTGAGAGCATCGTGCTTAGCGAAGTGAGTCAGAAGCAGAAAGTGAAACATCGAATGGTCTCTCTGATATGAGAGACCCAGATCACAACTTTTATGGAACTTAAGATGAAAGACAAAGTGAAACATGGAATGGTCTCACTGTTGTAAGATTTATTTTTTTTTTGTTTGTTTGTTGTTGTTGTTTCAGCTTTCTACTCTTTAATGTTTTGAATGACAAAGGAAAGCTGAAAGGACCCAGAGTTGGAGAAATGCCCTTGTTCTGTGTAAGGTCTCATATTATCTTTCCCCCTACATTATAGTCATCTACTATACATAATGCTCTGGGTGTATTTCACAATGCTTACTCTTTTCTAACCCTGCTATACACACACACACACACACACACACACACACACACACACACACACACACACTCACAATGATCTTTTCTCTCTGTCCCTTCACCATAATAATCTGGTATTGCCAGAGATGATCACATGAAAGGTGAGAGCCCCTATTTCACTCAGCTGCCAGCTGCTTAGCAATATCACTATTTAAACCTTCACTTCAGTTTCTAGCTTCTCTACTTGAGCTTCTCACGCAAGGAAGAAGATCTCAGTGTTGAACACAAGGAGTCACCTGTGTCCTCAGATGTTTAGTTGGTGATTTGTACTGTGACAGAAGGATTAGAAGTCAATGGGTTTTTTTATGTTTGTTTGTTTATTTTAGTTTTCTGCCACTTTTGTCACATTGTAAGAATGAGAGATATATAACTTTTTACAAAATTTTACAAAATTTTACCTAATAACTTCAAAATTTAAGTAATTCGTCGGAGCTGGTATTGTGGTTTGGCCCTGGGATATCCCACCAAAAGTCTCACGTACTCAAATGTTATGGTTTATCTATGGAACCATGTTCTGTTGGTAGATTGGAGCCCAGTCTGGAGGGGTGGATTACAGGCCTGCAAGTTAGGATTAATGACGTGTAGCGGCCACTCCTTCTACACCTGGATCCAGGAGGGGCTAATCACTGGGCTGAGAGCTGGAAGGGTAACAAAACTGCTTCCTGCCTTCCTTGGTGGACTAGTCTTGACTAGTCTCAACTTACCTTTCTGTCTGTGATGTTATGAAGAGCTGCCTCCACCTCTGCCTCTGCCATGTACTTCCATTGCTGCCTGCCTCCCCTGAATGGACTGTGACCTTCTGAAACTGTGAGCTAAAATAAACTTTTCCTCCCCTAAATTTGTGGACATCAGGTGTTGAATCACAGCAATGAACAGAGATAGCTTGTAAACAAAAGTAAAAACTAAATGTGATTTTTTTCAAGAAGACTTATCTTTTTTTAAAAGATAATGATTTTTAAAGAATTTCATTTACAAAATAATTAAACTCAATCTAAGCCCTCGAGGTAGAGTGGAGTAGTGTAATATTATTTTGCTGATGGAGCATCTTGGAGAGTATATTAAATTTCTGACATAGTTTGGGTATTTTGCTCCCAAAATAAATTGTAGAAGTCTGGTATATTATGAGAAGATTTGATCACTGAAGAAAGAAAAACACAGCTGTAAGTATTTAGCAAGTAGCATGAAAGAAGACACTGAATCAAATTATTTTTCTACAATGGGTTGAGAGTTGCTGAGAAAAATAAGGCAACAATTGGTGAGCATTTGGACAAAAAATATGCCTTTGTATTTCTACTCTAATTCTCATGCATTCCCAATGACAACTGAGAAGAAGCTACAAAGAATTAGGAAGAAAAGCTTAGAATTATAATGTCACAATATGTCTACATAAAGCTTCTGTTTATATGGATTTGTAAAATGGTCTTGGTTTTTGAAGTTATAGGAATGGGCATATTTATTTAGTGCTTCGGGGAGAAAAGAAAAGGCAATTTATTTGAAAGCAAGTTTCAGTATCAATTCAATGAATTCACATGTTGGAATTTATCTTAAGAGAGCGCCTATGCAATTGAAACACAAAGCAATAATAAATATTTGCTTAAAAGAGCCAAAAGGGAGAGAGAACATATTTTTATAAGAATAAATAAAAGTCAAATAACAGAATAAAATTTCAATTTAATACTTGGTAACCAATACAATTTTAGAACAATCGCTGTTACATTGTCTATCCAAAAGGTCAAAACTCATCTTCATAATAATGTATTTGAATAACTTAGAAGTATGTAGACAAGGCAAGCAGTTTAATTTCCCCAATACACTTAATATATTGCCAAATGTCTCACAAAACTTAATCACTATATTTTAAAAATATGAATATTGGTATTTAATTTTTCTTCAATTGCTTTGACAGTCAAGTTTAAACATACAAATATGATTTAAATATTCAAAAATAATTTAACATAGTATGAAATATGCCTCCTTTCTGCATTTAACTGTGGTCAGATTAAAATTACAATTAATGTTTAAATAAGAATTATTACTGTATAAGATGATTGGCATTACTTTTTTAAAAATACTCTCACTTCAAATACACTTAAGCCACTGTTCTTGCCATTTTCTAAAGCAGTTCTAGCTGTCTTTTTTATCTAAAATTTTTGTTGTTTTTGAAACAGAGTCTTGCTCTATAGCCCAGGCTCCTCCAGAATTCACTATGGAGCCCACGCTAGCCTTGGACTCAAAGCAGTCCTTTTGCCTCAGCCTCCCTAGTGGTAGAAGTACAGGCATGGGCCACCACATCCAGCTTCTGAATGTCCTTTTTTATGTCTGTTCAAGGTATACAGAAAGTACAATGACTATTGTGGTTCAAGGCCATCCCACAGAAAGATAAGCTTGTCAAAACATTACACTGTCTTTTCCAAATTATTCACTGGGTCTGACACTGTGTAACTTCTACCTCAAACTCACAGTTAAAGGGGGCATGAAATTTGAACATTTTGAATTGATTTAGGACATCAAGGCGTCCGGGGGACCGTATATAAAGACATCCTCAAAAGCAGATTTCCTAAACTGCTTTAGGAAATAGCAAGAATAATGGATTAAGCACGTTTGAAGTGGAAAAAAATAATGGCAATGTTTCTTTAACTCTAATTTTTAAAATTCAAATATTGGCCAAATTTTTGATCATACCATAAAAGTCCAAAGATTTTCTGTTAAGACATATAGTTCTTAGTTATTGAAATATTTTATTACTTACCAAATTTTATGGAAATTTCCACTCAGGCAAATACTTACACATGGAAGAGATCTTCTGACAGATGAGCATATCTCGTCCATGTTCTAACTGTTATATACACCTCCATTAGCTGCCCACATGTTAGGCTGAGACCGAAAGATTGCTGTGAGCTCAAGAGTAGACTGGGCAACACAGTGAACTCAGGGCCAGTCTTGGACTACAGATTGAGAATTTGTCTCCGAGGGGGGAAAAAAAAAAGTCCTGGACCTACTTGTACATTAATTTCTTGCTTTTGATGAATCAGTTATTCAGTTTTCTAACATAAACTTCCTCCGGTATAGATTTTCTGTTTTGATATGAAAACAGCATATGCCAAATTGCATTGTTCTCTCTGTAGATATCTGAAGTCTTTGAAGTGTATTTTTGTTACATAAAACCGTAAAGAGCATACAATTGTTTTCTATGTAGTGAAGCACACATACACATGAACACACACACATACAATTCACCAAGTGATTTATTTTCCACTTTATTTTGATATTTTGAGTAAGTGCTGAATTTGGGGCCAAGTCATTATCAGTTTTCTTTTTCTATCCCACATAGGGAAATGCCTTAATTACTTTCTCATCACATGGCTATGACACCTACCCAGTAACGGAGACAATGTTTATTTTAGCTCACAAATTCAGAAGTTCTCAGTTTATTCCTGGGTGGCTGGTAAGGGTGGAAGGACATGAGAGAGTATCCAGAAAAATGCTCTTCATCCGGTTCTCACCAGGGTGAGTAAGGTGGAGCTAGTGACAGGGGCCTACCCTTCTGGGTCCCGTCCTAGGGACCCACTCCTCCTACCCACCTTGTCTTTTAATAGAACCGGAAATCAATGGGTTAATCTGCTTGACCCAAATAACCTTCATTGTATAACCACCTGCTGAATATCTGAAAAAATTGGAGAACATTCCAGAACAGAACCTTATCAGGGCATGAAAGTAAACTCATAAGGTAAATCAAAACAGCTCTTTCTTCTTGGTCATAATCATCGATACAAATAATCTATTTTATCTACTTAGAAAAGTCTGTTCTAAACTAGAACCCTTTAAATATGACTTATCTACAGTTCTATAGTGAGACAATAATGTTCCTTAGGAAACTCCCAATTCAATACTCTACAGATTTCTCAAGGGTTTTTAATTATGTACTTAATTTCACTCCCTGTACAGTCTGCTGTTTGGGTTATTGGTTATGGTGTTTTCATCATTCAGCATCTGGGTTAGGCATTAAATTCAACTTTCCAACTTCTCTTAGTTAATATGTAAGTGCAGGATTTGTATTATTCCTATATATTTCTGAACAAGGAATTGAGTAACACTTTGTTTTAAGTGTTAAATTGCAAATACTTTTGTTCTTTGACGATGGGAATTTAATAATATTCTTAGCAATAATTTAAGAAAATTGAGATGACCAAGGCATCTGTTAAAAATCATGAGTGCCTTTTTTAATTTTAGTTCTGCTATTCTGCTAAATCTATTTTTACAGCCTAAGAGATATTTAGATATTTTCCTTCTCAATTAATTCAGTGATTTAGATATTTCTCTAAACTTTGGTGTATAAATCAAAGTTTTTGTTACATTTTGAGAAAAAGAAAGTGAAATTAATGAAGCGAAACTTTTTTTTCGAAGAAAAGTGAAGACTCCTGAGGAATGTTTTCAAATGATGCATAATTGTTTTATGAATCAGGTGAAGTGAGTTGGTGTTATTCACTTAATGTAATTCATAAAGTCATAATGTTTGAATCATTGCTAATAGCTTTTTATTATTAGAACTTCAAATAAGCATGAATGTTTTTGTCATTAAGTTCTTAAGGCAACTACAATTTATTGACAGAAGTTTTTTGTTTCCATTAGGCTGGTAGAACAAATAGTATGTGTGAAGGACTAATTTTCTGGAATTCAAGTCAACAAGAAGAACCAAATTATAATATAAATCAAAAAGAAAACCATTAATGTAATGTTTAGATATATTGAAGAATAAAATTATTTAAATAAGCTTATCTAGGTAATAGTAATTTCTAACTTCGAGTTTCCGGTGGATAAAATGTATAATTTAACTAGATATTTAAATCGTTTATATATATATATATATTAGTTTATAGAACACAATATCTCATGAATATATACAGCATGTACTTTGCTTGAATAAATTCCTAAAAACATCCAAAGTGAAACACACTTAGGTAAGCCAAGCACACTGAACTTTAAATAAATAGAGTACACACAACTAATTAAAAGACTAGTATTTAGAAAATTTCATTATTGACTGAATAGATAATATAGGCCATTGGTAACATTATATATTTTTATAACACTACTACAATATCTTAAAATTCAAATAAGAAATAAACCCACGCCTATTATTTTCAGCACTCTGGACAGCCGCAGAAAGAGGGTTACAGATTTAAGCACAGTCTAGGTTACTTAGCGACTTAGTAAGACTTTGTCTCAAAATAAAATAAATAAATAAATGAATAGTAAAGGCCTGAAAATGCACATTCATGTGAAAGCCTTGTGTTATGTACTACCACTCTACAAAATAAGTAAAATACAATAAAATAATTTAAAAATTAAAAACAAAAATGCAAGAGGAGAGCAGTATTTTAGAAGAAACTAGGTGGGTGGAAAATCATGCACTGTATAATGAAACAGAGTGCATATCCTGATCTGTGAATTAATTCCGCTCTCAACTGCCTGCATCAATGTGAAAAGTTTCAGCTTACAGTGGTAAAAGAGACTTTTGGAACAAGATAAAAATGTGTTAAATGCTGCCAAATTTAGATTTCAGGTCTCCATAACTGGATTTTATATTATGCAGTAGTATAATTTGACAAAGTGATAATAGACTTCAGTGAGGAAAGAACCAAATTATATTGCTCTGAATAGAAAATCTCATTTGAGGACCCAGAACTACTCCCCTGTTTAGCTAGAGTATTATACTTTAATGAGAAACAGGCACTCAGATGCCAATCAGCAAGTCTAGACACTATTTCAATATTGTGTGGCCAGATGAGGACTCTAAATTTGATTCTCATGTTCTTAAAATTAATATTTAATACTCATGGTGTATTAGCCCTGTGTAGATGTCCCCAGTACTGTTCTGCAAGAAAGGTAAGAATAATTCTCCTTTTGTCCTTTCACAGGGTTAACCGCAGTTACTTTACTATTAAGTCTTTCTCTTACTATGAAACTCACTTGCCTAAATTCCCCTCAGTAACTTTCAATTATTCTCAAAATTCAGCCGCGATTCTAAAGGATTTCCACGTTTATTTTCAGAATTGGTTGCCATTTAAATTTCTGTCACATGCACAGCAATTAAATCGAAACTTTTGAACACTGGAGAAACATAAGCATGGGTTCAGATGAATTTCCTAATACTAACCTCACACTCTGCTGGTAGCAACTCTTTGTTAGATCTTGAGTGCATGGAGTATATGGGAAGGGCTTGAAATTTGAATATTCTCTGCTGCTTTTTATTCATACATCTTTAATTTGAATTTTATTTACAGAAACACTTTATCTAACACACAACTCTGATAAACTCTTTCCAGTAACTGGGATTTTTGACCCTTGTTTCTTCTGCCAAGAAATTGTTCCCATTTCTCAATATTTTCATCTGGCTAACTGTCTTTTGTGTCTCAAATGGCTGCTGCATCCTAGTTATATTTTAATTAATTTTTCCAATTCTTTCCTAATATTTGATAATTTGGTTCCACAAAATAAGCAAACTTATTACCCATTTTATTCAGCATCAGTCTCTAACTCACTAAACCAGTTTTAACAAGTGCAGCTATAAACCACTAGGGTCCTAGTTAAATATTCTGATTTTTGTGATCAAGTCTACAAATAATTCATTAGATTTTCTTGCTCTGGTTCAAACAGTTACAATTTGAAAAAAAAAATCTTTGATGGTTCTTACGCAATATTAAGGAGAACTACTCTGTAAAGAGTTCAAGCGTTCTTTGGTATCTCGTGAACTTAGCACAAGAGTATGCATAGCAAAGTAGCAGAATCTTAAGAATCTTTTTGAAAGGCTAAAAGCATGTAAAATAGTTCATTGAGATGAGTTTATTTTCAAGTATCAACTTGTAAAATTATGTAATAAAAGGTTATCTCAGAATAGGACTGAATCATGAAAACAGAATAACTGAATACTATTTTGAAACAAATACCGGTGTAAATCCTTGTAGTAAGTTGGTGTTCCTGTTACAAGGTCTCCCTGGGACATATAAGAACTAAATTGCTCTTCATGTCTCACATAATTCTGTTCTTTTTTTCATTTTTCTTTTTATTTCTTATTGTCGCTATTTTTTAACCTTCTATTATTTACTTCTTAACCTGCGTGTTGGGCTTATTGATGACTCTTATTAGTACTCAAGGAAATGGATGATTCTTCAGTAGCTTTTCAAAAGAAAAAAATAAGTAAAAACGCTATGCCAAAGATGATTCCATTGACATTTTGATAGACATGTCTGTAGATTATATTTTGAATAACAATGGTCATTTTATATAAAAAATCATAGAAGTTAAATAACGCAGATGAACTCTTAAATCTATTGAATTTGGAGTCCTAAAAATTGATATTTTTACTTCACACGTTGTATGGATTTGTTATGATGCACAGTTCAAGTAAGATGATGTAAGCAGACTCTCAAATTGTGCAATTGTGCACATCTTCTCAAGCTTTATGTAGGTAAGCCCACAGAGAGTTGAATATGGATACTTAAAATAATCATACATAAATTCATGATATTTTTGAATACATTTTTCATTTACAATTGCATGTTCTGATCAAATTTTCCAGTGAAATTAAGCATTATCTGTGAAATTTGTTTTGACAATATCATTTTGATCAGTAGAAAAGTAATTTTATTGCTATAGTTATTAGTCCTGATT
Organism: Ctenodactylus gundi; assembly: GCA_004027205.1. Taxonomy (NCBI): domain Eukaryota; kingdom Metazoa; phylum Chordata; class Mammalia; order Rodentia; family Ctenodactylidae; genus Ctenodactylus; species Ctenodactylus gundi. Next base: position 42,131 of record PVKB01003496.1, on the reverse strand, counting down.
AACAGAAAACTATGTGATATAAATATTTATTCAACACAGCAGAATTACCTAACATTCTATTATATTTTAATGCCAAATTACATGTAAAATACATCTGACATTTTCTTAAAACAAAGATATGGATGATCATTTTATGTATGTGTAGATTGTTTTAGGAAATTTAAAAACACAATGCACACTTATCTGAATGTTCCAATGCACAATCCCAGAAATAATAAAAGTAGAATATCTAATTTCTGGTTACTAGGGAAAAACTGTGAGTGCCAATTCTATATAGTCTTATGACATCAAATGCATAATGGCTTATATTTGTATCTACTTTCAGAATATTAAGTGCTACATTTGCGAGATATTATAAATAAACTAATCTGAGCCTCATTCTGAGGTTGATGTTATGAAACTGAGCTTCAAAACGAATCATATATTGCTTGTGAGGTTAACAAAATCTCTAATTAATTCCCTTTCTTTATTTAAATAATTCCTCACAGTCTCTAAAGTAATGAGAGGTAAACTATTTTTGGGACTCACAATGTCAAGAGAAGGGCATGTATCATTAATTAATACCTGCCATGATTTCATGTCTTATTGGATTCTGCTAAATATGAGAAAGTTCATCATACAAGAAATCATAAACAGATAATTGTACCTTCATCTGTAAATAATTCCCATCTTTTCAGAATACGCAACCAGATGTCTTAGAGGTTGGCCACTGGATCTTCATAATTGGTTTACCTAGGAGTTTGAGAATTATAGCTTTATATTTGAATTTCATAATTTAATTATATGTTATGAACTAAATCTTATTAGCATGTAAGCTTTAAATATATGATGAGAACTATTGGTTAAAGTACTATGACCATTGCCAAATTAGATCAGGATTATGTTTTAAAATATTTTGATTTCTGTATGAACTTTATTCTATTGTTAACGATTTTTAAATATTAGAATAATTCTGTTTTAAATTTAAGCATTTCGACTGATAAATATTGTAATTATTAATTCACTAAATTTGAGCCATTTACTATAAAATAATTTATTCTAAATATAGTTTCAGTAGGCAAATAAATATATATTATAATATAGTGCATTGCAAAAGTGTAGTAAAGCCCAATACAACATTTTGTATAAAATGTTATGATAATAAATGCGGCTCAGTGGTGGTGTGCTTGTTTAACTTGGGCAAGGCATCAGGTTCAATTGCAAACCCTAAAAGAGCAAAAACATACAATATGTTTAACATGTAGCTTTTAATAAGTATCTTGCATGTTTTGCAAAAGTGATATTTGCCTAGTAAATCCAAAATAATTTCAAAATTTTATAGCTGACTAAAATAAAAGCATATCTTCTGCAATTAGCCCTGTATTTTATCTTTATATTTTTATGAGTTTTAATTCATTTGATATATTAAACACTCATTTATTAATTAGCGGTCAGTGTATAATGAACTTCTTGGTCTCTTTTTTTAGTTTTGGAATTAATGTGTGTTTTGTCAGATGTAAACATAGTAGGCATGCTTTCTTCTTATATATTTATTTCTTCATTCTTAGTGTCTGTTTGTCTTACTGGTCAATAAATCTCTGATGGAAAGGATACAATAATGTTTTGATTTTTAAAAATCCTTGCAGGCTCTCTGCAACTAGTGATTAGAGAATTTGATCCATTTACATTCAATATACTGATTGTTAAGTAATTATTTTCTTTTTCTTTATTTTATTTTCATTTTCATTAACATACTATGCAATACACAATAGTTACATTCAGCTTGGGTGTTTTGTCCACATATATATCATGTAAACATTACAATTCCTTCCTTTTTTATTTTCTTATAAATAGGTCAGGTTATTTCTAACCTTGATATAAAGAAAAATACTTCTTCATATTCTCAAATCTCTTTCGCATATTTTTGAATTTCAGTGTCGCAGTTTGGTTTTCTTTTTGAACTAGGAATAAACCTCTAAAACACTTACAACCAAACTATACCCAAGCCCCAGTTATTTATTTATGCATTTATTCATTTTCAGATAAAGTCTCACTAATTTGATCAGGCTTGTCTTGAACTTGTGATCATACTGTCTCAGCCTCTCAACTAGAGTAGATTACAATCTCACAGCATATAGACAAATAGTCAAATTTGGTATTGTATTGGTTTGTATATAGTTATGAAAAAAATTTATTTTACAAGTCACATAATTTACTTCCATGAGCAGTATCTTTCTTTAGATTATAAGAATTATATTTATACATTATAAATTCAATATCAGTTCATTTATAAAATGTATTTTCATTCAAGTTTTTTATGATGAAAAGACACAACTGCACTCAAACAAATTGATTATTTTCTATTCCTTATAAAATTTCTTTGTTTCATCTTACAATTTCTCATCACAAGATTGCCAAGGGGTGCCCCAATTTTCTAACATCAATCTAGATGCTTCAGATGTTCTTTGGTTTTTCCTACATTGGTGATTTTCCTGTTAGACTAATTTGTATATATTTTTTGCTAAAATTATTGTTTCCAAGTATTGAACTTCTATTTTAGTTATATTTTTATTTCATTGCTTATGCAAGAGACTTAGTATCTATGCAATTTGTGAGGGTAAATCTCCATTTTATAGATGTATTTTGTGTTTTTGTTTTTATAAGTATTACTTGTATATCATAACCTTTCATTTACTTAGGTTACTATTTGAGTTCTTTAAGCTTTAAACTCCCAGATTTGACAGTATACATATTTTTTTTCAGCTTCTTATGTATAGCCTAAGCCTTGCCATAGGAAATTCTTAATAAATACTTGAAAATTAGTGAGTGATTGGTGAACATCTTAGAAATTATATCAGTATATCAGTATCTCTATTATCTATTAAGCTGATTGTGATTAGACACCAAAATAATTTCCATTTCTGACGTTAGTTTTTGTATGAAGAGAAATGATGAGATAATTTTCATTAATTTCCAAACAACATAACCGAGTTAAATATGAGTTTTTTTTTAAAGAGTCTTTTGAAGAGGGATATTTTTTTCCAGTGAAATATGTGTTAGTCTCCTGAGAGAATTTTTAAATAGAAAGTATCCTCTATGTGATATTTTAAAAACAATTTATATGTTTCCAGGAAGATCAATGAACTATTATGACAATATTGCTGCCCAAGTCGTGTATTATGGTCCTTGCATTTTTTACTGTTGCAAAGACATTCAAAAACAGCCACTTATATAGAGGAACTACACCAGAAAAAAGAAAAACTGTCATTGAAAACTCTGACAATTTTTATGTATGTATTTAGTAAACAATCTTTTTCATAATAGTCTGCTATCGTGATCATTTGGTAAATCATTTAGACAATTAATATTGAGGATCAAACCCTATTTATTTCCAAACCTTCCATGATAAGTATGATTCATTTCTTTTCAACTCTAAATTAATATCACTTTCAGTAGTCTTTAGTGTTTTTAAAGAATATTGGTAAGTTTTTTAGGTAGGAAGAAATAAAAGATTTTATAATTCAAGTGCATGTGAAGAGTTGTTTGGAGCTTAGAAAACGGTATTTAGAAAAAAATGCACTCTTGCTCAGGATTTGTTTGTCATTTCAATTGAAAATCTTTAGCTGAAGATGCAAGAGATAGATGGGTAAAATCTTTACATATTTATAGCATGCTGATTGGATCTAATTACAGAAGCACGTAAATATGGAATTTATTTTCAAGAGAGTGAGAATCTAATTTATAATACCATTTACTTTCAGTCATCTATACAAAAAATCTTCATTTTTAAGTTTGAAAAAAATTTATTTTTCCACAACTAAATACTAAAAGGTACTTTGAATTTCTGTATTAACTTTATTCTAATGTTAACAATTTTTTAACAATAGATGATGTTGGATTTATATGGAAAATTGAGAAAATAAAATTTTCTCACCAGTAAGACTCAGAAAAAATAGTTCACCTTAGTGCTTTGACATTTACACAATAAGTTACAATGTCTTCTCATTTGAAAGAATCTATGGCTAGCTGTTTTGCTTTTTAGCAACTCTAAAAATGTGTACTTTATTATGTATTTGAAATCATAACATTCTTTGTGATCATTGCTAGTACAATGTGAGGAGAAGTAGCTTCTGTCATTTCTTCATGAACTCCTTAAAATTCTCAGGATCCTTTGTGATTTTATTTAGGTATTTTTCGTCCCTTCTAAAGACAACATTTGCAATAGTGGCTACCTTTTCTTTGGAGGACAATGACATTAATTACAGAGCACATTGACTCATTAAAAAATGAAAGTTGGGTAAGAAATTAAGAAACAAGTACAAATAAACTTGGTAACATTTATTTATTTAGGCAGTTGTAAGGGTTGAGCTCAGGGATTTCATACTGAGTAACTTCTATATGACTTTCTTATGAATCTTATTAAACTATGCTTAATAAAAATCACATAAATTTTGTGTATTCATACCATTGCAGTCATTGTCTTGAAAGTACTCAGCAGTTTTCTCCTATTTTCAGGTGTGCCCATTTTAATATGTCCACCTTGGTAACTTACTCTCACACTATTTTTCTTTTCCTGTACTGTGGTGAGCTTTTTATTATGTAAACAACAAAATTAACAAAATAGAAACTAACAACATCAACGGGGTGCTCAACAGCAAGAGAAAAAATAATTATCTGCTTCATCATTCTTTTCACCACAATTTGGGTATCCCATCCATATTTGCTTCATGCGTTGTTGATCCTCCCTTGCTCTACTGCCACATCATGGAAGTAGGGACCAGGGAAGAAGGAGTAAGGAACCATCTCATCTTTCAGATCCGGAGCCGGCGGCTCCACCTTCTGCCTTCTTCACTGCTTCTTTCCTCCTGACGCAAAATAGTGCATGCGATCACCTGACCTGCAGTGAACTCTTTTCCATAAGCACTGCTCCATCCCAGCAGCCTCTTCATTGTCCTGCCCTGCACGTGTTGTGCCTACTTGTGTTCGTGCCCTTCTTTGGTCTGAGTGTCTTCTGTCTCTCTCACACCCATAAGCTTCTCAAAGTATTCAGGCAAGCCCTAGAGGGCTGTAAGGACGACAGTATGCTCTACAACGAGAGCAGGCTAAATTCTCGTATTTGAGAAAACTGACATTAAGTCAGTTTAGAAACATTTTTCCAAGACCTTTGTGAAGTCTTCCTTTTTTTTCTTTAAAGAAAGCTGGAGATATTTAGATACAAACTCACTCTATTAATAAAAAACAACAATAAAGTAGACAAACAAGGTATAAAATACAAGAGACAACTTCATCCATACTAATGTGTGTTCATTTGTTTCCCCATTCTTATTAATTTATATATATATATATATATATATATATATATATATATATATATATATATACATGTATATACATACACACACATATATGATACTCAAATGTTGCATTGATCTTGAGAATTTTGTGCACATGTATATCATGTCAACATCCCTGCCCTTTTTGGCCCTCCCCTCTCTACCTTATCTCCCCAACTTCCACTATTGCATCCATTTGATTTCTGTAAAATGCTTGTATTTTGGGTTTCTCAGAGAGAGCACATGATATTTAACCTTCTGAGTCTGATTCATTTCAATGAGCAAGGTGGCCTTAAGTTGCATCCATTTACCTACAAATTCTTAAAATTTATCTGTTTTTAGAGAACAGTAGTCCTCTGATTTGTACATATACCACACTTGTTATATTTATTGGTCTTTTCATAGATATTTACACACTTTAGCTATTGTTAGTTGTGGTGCAATAAACTCTTTTAATGCACTTTGTGCTAAGTCATCAAATACATTGTTACTGCAACTCTGTGCTATTCAAATCCCCCCTACAGCCTGTCAAGTCTATAGCATATTCTTAAGAATTCTTAAACATCATCTACATCCACCAAAGTTTCTCAAATTGCAAATCTCATCATAATCTTGAGGGAGGCAGTGATAGTTCTCTGAGGTTGTGAGTGTGTTTCACTGACAAAGTCTAGACCCCCAGAACAGGAAAATAAAATGATTCGGATTAATTCATTTCAAAAAGGTAGAATATATTCCAAAGTCCTTCAGGTGTACACCACATAACTTAATTTCTACTCTGTGTTTATAATCGGTGTGGTACTTTCAATTGACATCTCTCCTTTAGAGAACTGCTGACATTTTAAAATTCTTTTCAGTAATCTTGTATTTAAGATGATCCATAGCTTTAACCTGTTCTATAGTATCAGACTTTTATACCTAGAATTTATCACATGTGTTTTTAAGTACAGATTTTAGGAATTTAGTAAATATTTTTAAATATTATGGGTACACTTAATGTTCCATAAAATTTTACATTTCTCAATGTTGGTATATTTAGACTTGAAATTCAAGAAGGGTAAAGTGAATATAAAATGTTTGTTTCAGGGCATTTTAAGTGCATATTGATTTGAAAATAAATGTGAAATATTTGGAAAATTGGAGAAAAAATAAGAAAACAAAAATGTCAGCAAGGCCTGAGTTGTAAAACATAATTACTCCTCATTAATAATACTGAGGTAATTTTTCCCCCAATATTTATTTGTATATGTATGTATGTATGTATGTATGTATATAGTTGCTTGTGTGATATACAGTGGTTGCATGGATCTTGAGGTTTTTGCGCACATATATAGCATGACATTACAATCTCCTGCCTGCCGCTTATTGATCCTGCCAGTACCTCTTTCGCCCCCCATAGATTCACTTTATTCATAAATGGGAACCCTACCTACAGATTCTGGAATTCACTCATTAATTACCCACTAAATTTGTAACATCTTTTTAATTTCAAAGATTTGTAATTTCTTTTTGAACTTTAACTGTTAGGGAAAAAAATCACTGGTTTTTAAGAAACAAAGAAAAAAGATAGAAAGAATGGTACCAGTCAAAAAACAAAATTAAATTTCTTCAGTCTATGAAAGTGAAAACCACAGTGGTCTCATCTCATTTGAATTAGAACGCTTTGAAGGGTTGACGTGATTTACATGGTGTGATTTCAGAGCTGAAGCTTTTTTCTCTTATTTCATAAGAACCTTCTGCATCAGTAGCAGACTGTCAAAAGAAAGGTAGAGAAAGCATAAGCAATTTTCTGAGGGCCTTGACACAATCGTGTCACTTACCATTTCCACTCAAATTCCATCAATAAAAATCTAGTTGCATAGCACCTGTAGTCTCCAGGGTCTAGAAACTACAATCTCTGTTGTTTCATACATCATTGGTTACTAATATAAGTTACAATGTTTACCATTGTGGTATTTTTAGGCCACTTAATGCTAGTTTGCTTAAGTTTGAACATTACATAAAAGGTATTTTATCAGTAAAATGAAAAATGTTCTTTGCCTTAATACAAATTCAATTACTCTTCTGGTTCCAGGTGAGCAGGAATAATTATTGATCTCTATCTGACTTTTGTCTGTATCTTACACTTTTACTTCAAAATTAAATGTAGAAATGAAAGCCTTGCTCTCAAGGGTTTTTGCTCTTAAAATAAATGACATGAATTACTTTGCCTTTCAGAATTATCTTTCCCTGAGTGTTGCTGATGGCTTCTTTATAAATGCTCTGCATTAGCAAGTGCTGTCCAGAGGAAAAGCCCGTTTCAACTTGACGTTAATTTTACACTCAGTGCATAATACTTGACCTTGTCATTAGGTCAACTATAGACTTGCAGACTGAAGTGCAATTTGTCTACTACATGGCTATTTGTCCCTCTTTTACATGGACCCGGAAGTGTACAGTTGCCCTCTACAGTGGTCTTTGTCCACTTTGAGTGTTGTTCTTTTAACCCCTCTACTCTCATCACCAACACACCTTTTGTTTATAAAAGTTAAAGTTATTTATGGTATGAATACACTTGAGATATTTTTCTCCTTTCATTTCTTAACAAAATATCAGCAATACCAACGCAATCTCTAGTATCTAAAACAATGAGAGACTTAAGTTTACGATGGCCACACAGGCAGAAACATTCTCGGAAGCTTGAAGTGCAGCCAGGAAAGGTGGCTCTTCAGTTTGTGTTGGCTCCATCTCTGGCCCCTGATGAGAAATAATGGGAATGCTGTTCCTCCATCTTCTGATTTGTAATCATCTCCTGATAGACACCATCTATCATTATTCATCCAAATACATTGTTTCACAATATTTGCATTCTCTGCCATTCTAATAAATCATTTTTATTTTCAAAAATAGGAAGTAGAAATGATTAAGGTCTTGTATAATATATATATATACACACACACACACACACACACACACACACACACACATATATATATATATATATATATATATATATATATATATACCAACATCTTAAGTTTTATATAATTATTATGTATCACAAATACATACTAATAAGGAAGAATGACTTGGGGAAAATATTAACTATCAGAAAACCCTAAGTTCTTTTTAAAGGACAGCTATGACATTTTTCTATGATTCAGTTTAATCATTTGAAGTACTTATAAGATAAAAGAAATGACCTCGTTGTGAAATTAAACTGACTATAAAAAGGCATCATTTTCGAAATATTACAGTGATTCTAATTTTATAACAAAATATTATATGTTCAAAACAAATTCTGAAAAGACAAAAAGATGAATATGTCTAATGTAAAATACAGAGAAAAATAGTGGCTATCAAGGATGCAGAGTAGAGAAGGAAATGGAGAAGTATAGATAAATAGATACAAAACTGCCAATATATCAGATGAATAAAAATCCAAAGTTTTGCTATACAACAAAATACTGTAATAACATTTTATTTTATTAAAGGTTTTGTTCAATAAATTATTTCTTCTGGTATGTGCCATTCTCACTGGGGTAAGACTATATTCTGATAGTAGTTCGACTTGCATTTTTTTATGCTTTTGTCATTTTTCCCCCATTTAATTGATATGTATAAGTGCAAAATTTAAGGTTTACAATGAAGATGAGCATGTTGTGCTCTTATGTATCTTGTATCTTGTCAAGGTGATAAGGACTTTCCCACTCTCCTTTTGTCCCTCCCCCAACCCACCCTACCCCTCTGGTTCACTTTGTTTTTCGTTTTAGGTTCCATGAGATAGTTGTGGTCTGGGACTCTCGTATCAGAGAGACCATTCGATGTTTCACCTTCTGCTTCTAATTCACTTCACTAAGCATGATGTTCTCAAGTTTCTTCCATTTGTCTGTGAAAACCTCCACGCTTGCATTTCTGTAATGGCTGAGGATGTTGAAAATCTGTTCATGTACTTGCTAGCCATTTGAATTGCTTCATCTGAGAAATGCCTATTCATTTCACTTGCCCATTTTTCAATCATCTCTTTGATGTTGAGGGGTCTCTTCTTCAGTAGTTAACACCCCTCCTGTCGTTCTCTCTTCCCTCTGTTGATAGTTTCTTTTGCAGTGCAGAAGCGTTCATTAAATGTAATTCCATTTGTTGATTCTGGTGATTTTTTAAAAATATACCAGGTGTCCTATTAAGAAAGTCCTTACTCATGCTTACATCTTCTAGATTTTTGCCCATTTTATCCTCAAAATGATTCAGTGTTACTGTTTTAATATTGAGATCTTCCATCCACTGTGATTTGATTTTTGTCCATGGTGATGGGTGTATGGTCTAAATTCATTCCTCTGCACCAACAAGTCAAACACCAATATTGCTGGCAAGGTGGCAGAAAAAATGGAACACCTTTACATTGTTGAGACCATTGTGAAGTGAGTCGAACTCAGAAGGTTAAATATTACAAGGTTTCTGTAACATGAGACACCTCAATATTAAAACATGCTTCGGCCTGGGGTCCCAATTTACCACCTGCAATTGTGCATTGGACTGATAGCTATAATTTACATGTAATAGATTACACAATCTTTTTAAATACAAAATGCAAGATATCTTCCAAAGACTCTGTCATCATCTATACCATGATTCCTCAGAGTTACTTCAACAGGCCAATATTACAAGAGAGTAGATCTTTGCCATTGCCAGTTCAGCTTTTAACAGATGGGTCATGTTCAGAATGAGTCCCTTATTATATTTAGTATTTATTTATTTATTTATATTTTATTTTTTCTTGACATGACTTTGTTCTGTAGCCCAGTCTCAGGCTGACTTAGTATTTGTTTGTCATTGCATCTTGGAATATATGGTAGCAATCAGGGTCACCTTGACTGGATTTCAGATCCCATGGGGCATTGGTGTCAAGCAGTGCTGGTTGGGTCCATGGGACAGGATCATGGAGGCTTGGATCTGACTACCCATATGTGGTACCTTGTTCATTCCTCTCTCTCACAGTGTTATCCCTTTTTTTCTTCTTCCTGGCTTCCTTGAATTAAGAGGTACCTTTGCTCCATTCCACGCTTCTACCATGAAGTTCCTGTTCTGAAACAACTGACCTGAACTGAAACTCTTGAAACTGTGAGTTAAATTAAACCTCTTCTCCTGTAAGCTGTGGATATTGTGACTTAAAGAAAGGAAAGGCACTTAATACATATGACAAAGTCAACTATAGTATTAGGAGAAAAAAACCATATTTTCATGTCTATTAGTTTCTAATGAGACTTCTTCACATTTTATTCCTAATGATATTTCTCTGTATTTACAAAATATTGAAGGGTTATAGACTAAGTACAATTTTACAATACTATATGGAAATTTATGGCTTTCATTTTTTGAAGACAGAAACCATATTTCAATTCTTTGCAGAGTACGCATGGGATCTTTTGACTTCTTCTCTCTTCTCTCTTTTCCTCTCCTCTCCTCCTTTCCTTCTTCTTTTCTGTCATTTCTTTTTGTGTCCACTTTTCCTCTCCAATCCTCTCCTCTTTCTCCTTTTATTTCTTTTCCCATCCCTGTTTCTTTCCTTTCCTTTCTTCTTTTATTTTCTTTGTTCTAGGGATTTATCCTGAGGCCTCTTTCTACCGTGACTTTCTACCACTGAATCATAGCCCCCAAAAGGCACAGTTGTTCTCTGCGTTTTTATATTGGGCTCTCCTTCGATTTAGAATATATATATATATATATATATATATATATATATATATATATATATATAATATATTATATATTATACATATATTATATATATTATATTATAGTATAATATATATATATATATATTTTTTCACTTATAGGAGTATTCTTTTTTCAGCATACTTACAATGTATTTGAGTTCATTAAAGTATAAAAATGAACAATATAAAATATGCGGTCTGCATTTACAAGTTGTAGAAAAAAAAAAGAAATGTGGTAGCAACCGGATCATTAGAAATTGTTAATACAGATTCAATTGCAGTTCTTCATTCTGCAACACCCGGGTTGCTGATTGCTTTCTAGCAGTTTCAAGATTGTTGTCTTCTTTGAAGTGTCACATGGCAATACCACGGGACAAAATGAGCTTAAGTGAAATTAATTAGGTTAGGGTTAAGTATTGCTTCATTTTTTTTTTCTGATGTAAAAGAATCACAAGATATAAATAAAGGAGAAGCACTATATACTAGATACGACAGAAGCAGATTTTTGTTGTTTAGAAGGAAATATGTGAGTGGGAGGATTAGGAAGTGTAGGCGGAGAGGAATAGTCACGATTATGATGTGCTATTACGTGTACTAACCTCAAAACAAGAAAGCCATTGTCATGTATTACAAGCACACAGCACACAAAAATAAAATAAAGTAAAGCTTTGTATCTTGTGTCTGCTTAAGGAATAAGAAATACTTCATAGAATGCCTCCTGGAAAATGTGTAGATTGGAGTTGCTACAAATGTGTCAGTTGCTCTCGCCTAAAACAATAATCCAACAGATAAATGAGACCAATATTTTCAAAGCAAGGATCAGTTACAAGTTGCTTCCTGTTTTCTAGAGTAAGCCAAGCATTCTTGAGAAGAAATTGAGGTATGGCAGACCAATAGAGAATAATAAAAAGAAGACGAAGTCACAAAAAGAGCTGTGGGGAAAAGAAAAAATGACTACTGTAGAACAGAAACCCCTCTAGTTGTTTCCCTCTGAGCTCGCCTGCCCTTTATGCGGAAGAAAAATTTAGGATTAATAAAATGCTAGAATAAAATGTTGCGATAAAATGTTACACAGTATTTTCTCTACTTTTAAGTAATCTTCATTCTTAAGGACAATGTGATTAAAACTTTCATCTGATTTGAATATACATTCGCAAATTTTCTGTTGAGTAGATTTAAGAAAGAAAATTGAGTTAAGATTTCTCCAAAGATATTCCATCTTGCTCTAAATCCTACAGACTTAGAGAAAAAAAAGAAAATTTTGCCTCAATACAGTGAACCACTTCTTTTTCTTCTTTAGTCTACTGCCTCCAAATATGCCATCTTTGAAAGATTCCTGGTAAAGGATTTATTAATAAGCAATAACCTACTATTGTAGTTATGTGATAATTTTGGATAATGCACTTTTCCTACCTCTAAGCATGAATAATAGAGGATAACAAACTTTTTTCAAAAATGATTATACTTTTTTCTAACTTCTGTTTCTTTTAATCTCTAGAAAAAATGATAACATGTGTTGTAATTTTATCAGATTCAGTATTTCATTAAGAGTAGGTTCTGACATAGATGTTACACTTCCTATGATGTGCATTTTCTTATAGTCCTTAAAAATTAGGACTAAGTATCTTCGACAATATTGTGTCTTAATGTATTTTACTTCTATCTCTTATCATTTCTACGTGCTATAGCAGCAGTGCAGTTCCATGGAAGAGTAATTTATTTTACTTTTCTTACATAATATTTCAGTTATGATATAGGTATATAATTTGTGACAGTATCACATGCTATTTTAGAATTTATGTGAGACATGAAATTTTATGCTTTTACAATAGTGACTTTTATAATACCATACTCTAAGATACTGATAGAATAATAAATTAAGATAATTCTAAATTTCTCGAAGTAAATTGTATGTTCATGTACAATATTGTGTAGTTTTAGTATGACTTTACAGTTGTGAAACAAGTAACTAACCAAGAATTAATATAATTCACAGTAGTGCACAGGTCTATAATTTTAAAATATTGCCATATATTACAATAATTATTAGGTGAAGTGTAGTGTAAGGGTATTTTCCAATGTCAGAGGCATTACTTTTTGTTTAGTGTGGATGTAGTGGAGGTGAGCATAGTTAACCAGTTTGATTTCCGTTTGTTGAGGCACTCTTACAGATCGAGTCTACATATCTGTAACTACTATCAAGTTGTGTAAATTCTGCCCAGGAAGATTCCCTAACACTATGACTTAGTCAACATCATACGGAACTGCAAACAAAATTCTGATTTTTAGCACAGTAGAATAGATTAATTTTGCCTATTTTTGACTTAATATAAATAGATTTTTTTTTGTTTTATTTCATTCGAGTGACCAACACTTTATGAGATTCATCTACTCTGTTTATATAGTTTACAGTTTGCTGTTTTTCAGTGTTTTAGTGTAAAAAAATAATTCTGCTTTTATAGTACATTTAAGATTTACCAGTTTGAACCTATAATGAATAAAATTTCAGAATTTTTAAACATCTGTTTGGTGCATAACTTTTAGGCATACTTAATTGTTAAGAAATGCAAATTCTCATCATAAGTGTATTGGATGCTAACTTTTAAGTAGGTACTAAGAAAATATTTTTTTCAGAGTATTTGAACAACATTTTACTGTCCCAGCATATACCTACCTTTATTTATTATATTTTCAAAAACTCTTAGTATTTTCATCTTAATTTTGGAGACATTTGATGGGCATTTTGCGATATTATTTTGTAGTTATGGAACTGAAACATCCGGGTATGTTCTTAAGCTATTTAATATCTTTAAAAAACTATTTGACTTCTTTTTTGTGAGGCATACAGTCAGATCCTCTTAGCTTGCCTTTCTTTTTGTTACTGATTTATAAGAATGTCTCTTTAAGCACAAACACACACAAGTCATCTGGAAACATGAACATCTGAGTTTTATTGAGGCATCATTTCTAAATGTTTTGTTAGATGTTATTGCTTATTGCATGCTATTTAAAGAATATTTCCACAAAACTACTTGATGAAGTGTTTCTTCCAGAGGCTTAATCATTTTATATATAACATTTAAGTATCTAAACCATTTAAATTAATTTCTGCTTTCTAGGAGATAGGAATGTATTAATATATCTTAATTTCCAATTGTTTATAAAACCATGCTTTTATGAGGATTTTGTAGAAAGTACGTGTCAGAACCCAGTTGAAGAACAAAACGTATGTTCTAGTTGGATTTGTATTTCATCTTTTAGATCATTTGTCTATCCTTGAGTCAATAGCCACGGCCCGGATTGCTGCATCATATAGGAAGACTTTGCATCCCCAGCTTTCCTCTGATTCAGAGTCCCCTCAGCTGTTCGTGTTGATCACTTGAGTTTCCATCTAAATGTTGGAAAAACACTTTCCATTGCCAAGAATATAGGAGCAACACGAATTTTTTTTACTTGAATTATACAGATACTTTACAGAAGCTTAGAGAGAATTAAAATGCTACTAATAAACTAGTCTTACCAATTCATGAACGAGAAATCAATCTTCAAGGTTTTCTTTATTTCTTTTTCCTTCTGTAGTTCTGGGGTACAAATCCAGGTTCTTCCCCCCGAGCAACATTTCTAGATAAATTTTAAGTTTGCAATGTAGGGGTCTCTGTCCCGCGGGGACCCCCGGAACAGCTGAGGAGGGATAGGGATCAGACGACAGAGTAACACACACTCTGGGAGTTGATTCAGTGATCTCCACCTCCAGTTTATTTAGGGAGGACAGGGGCTTAAATAGACTGAGGTAGTTATCTTGGGCCAATCAGCAAGTCCTTTACCAGCGTGGGGTCGCCCAGGGGGAGGGACGGAGAAGGGGAGGGAGGATGCCATAAGGAAGAGTTCCGGGAGCTTAAGCAAAACAACACCTGGCTTAACTTACAAGCAGTAACATTTGTTCCTGAGAAGGAAGGAACTAGGCCAAGGTCAGCAATGCTGAGGTTCTCAGGCCCTAAAGACCCCAACATTGCAATACTTTTGAGAAAAATTACACTGTATTTTTCTGTATACACCAAGAAAGCAGGAATGTTATTGCATTTGTATAATTTTCTTAAATGTTTGGGAAAACATGATAAAGCTATCTCCATTAACTATTATTGTAAAAATGTAATTTTTGTTTTATTCATTGTAATTCTTGTTGTTTTATAAGAATGTGAGTCAATATCAATTTTTAAATATAGTTCCATAAGGCTTTGCAATATTATATTTTTCTTTTACATACACTAGACTCTAAAATAGTGTGTCATCTTTGTTCATAAAATAAGTAGTCTGGATTTTCTCTCCCTTTTACTATTGTTTCTCATTATCTTTAATATATATATATATATATATATATATATATATATATATATATATGTATATATAAAATGGTTGGAAGAAAAAATAAGCAAACCTCTGGAAGACTTAGACACCCTCAACTCTGTACCACTGATCAATCTGTCTGTTATTCTGTTGATACCATGTGGTCTTTTATCACTGTCCTTTGTCATATAGTTGATATCTCATGTTATGATTCCTCCAATGGCCATGCTACAATCCCAGTCAAGATACCAACTGTAGTTTTTACAAAACTAGAAAAAAACAATTCAAAAATTGTGTGGAACCGAAAGAGACCCAGAATGGCTCAATAGTCCTGAACAATGTCTGAGGAGTCTTATTTCAGTTTAGTATCTTTGGAAATCCAAATTTTATACCATTACCGTTTTGTACCATGTATTTCATGTATATATCATTGATAATTTAACTTTTTTATTTTTATTAATTTTGAAATTTATGTAGCTTCCTATATAAGAATGTTTTATTAAAATACATTTACTTATTAAAATACTTTACAGAAAAATTCTGAAAATAATAGAGTTCCATGACCCTTGTACTCAGTGTATTTTATTATTAATGTCATACTTATCATGACCTATTTGTAAAAATTAATGAAGCAATGCTGACATATTATTTTTAACTTAACCCCTTATTTTAGCCAGGCCACTTTAGCATAAGACCTACTTTTTGCACTGTTAATGCATATGTAATTTTATAAATATATGCCGTTATGTATTTATCATTGTAGTATCATATAGGAAAGGTTTGTAATCATAAATATCAATCAAATGAACCCCTGAGGTTCATATATTCATTTTTTTTCTTTTCCTCTTCTTAAATTTTCAGGAGCGGGACATGTGAAATCAGTCAAGTCAAATGTTAAGAGTAATTTTAAAAGAATGAAGTTTGTATTACATTCATTTAAGCACTGTTACAGTGTTTTCCCTCTTCCAAAATAGATTGTTGATATCATTGTTTCAATCCTTACAAAGTTTATGAATTTTATGCTTTATTTGATTATCATAGTAGCTATTTCTGTGATTTGCAGTTTTATTTGTGTTATTTTAGCAATTTATTTCTTTTGCTAAAATATGGTTTGCATTTCTATTGCAAGCTTGTTGATGAGAGCCTCACAGTTTTTTGCTATACGCAGCTAAAAATCCCATCTAGTATATTGTTCCCCTTGCTGTGTACTGAAGTTATCTCCCAGGGATTATATTTCTAGTTGTTTCTGCTTGTCTCTTGAATCAGTGTGACTCATTTACTTAGTTACAATGTATAATAACATGCCATAGAACTATCTTCTCACCTTTGAAAAATTCTATTTACGTGGGTTAAAAAAATATGAATTGTAGTGGTTTCCACTTTATCTTTGTTCTTGTTCAGATACTCGTCTTCGGACTAACATGGGCTTCTTATTTGTAGCATTTTCTTTGATTAAAAATATAACATTCCTTGAAGGAAAATTTTGCTTCTGATATATTTCTTTAGTGTTTGGTTTTTTGAAAATGTGTATCTTTCATCAATGCAAAAAAAAAAGTTAGATGTGCATTACATTCAAACAATGTGTCTGTGGCTTTGAAGAGAAGTGTTTACAACTTTTATCTTTTTTTACATTTGCTATTTTCCCCTTAGGTTTAATTCAAGGCTTTCTCTTTGTCTTTCGCTTTCTATAATTTGAGTAGACTAAACCGGGGCATTGTCTTTTCCCTCTCTGCTTCTATGATCTGTACTTTGATCAACACTGTTGCTAATTTTTTAAAAAGCTATAACTACAAGTATTGTCAAGTATTTATTTCGCTACATTGTTTCTTTATTCTCTTCTAGAATATTATTTTTGAATACAGGTATTCAAATATTTATTTTATTAAGATAATTGAGAAGCAGAGGAGTTTAGTAGTTCATGTTTTTAAAAATTTCTTAAATGACTAATGAAGTTATAAAAGGTAAAAAAAGCCACAATAATGTAGTGTTGATAGATATGCAAAAATGAAAATAATGTTAAATGGGATACAGTTTTCATTTTTAAACTGACACATGAGAAATTTTAAATACGTGAGGATGATGATAGTCTTTTCTTCCATTTTTATTAATACCTGTATGCAGAACAAAGTAGTTAACATTAAACTTGAAAATTGATTGCAAATATATATTGCAACAACTTCACGTTCCCTTTC
This sequence comes from Ctenodactylus gundi, assembly GCA_004027205.1. Classification (NCBI taxonomy): domain Eukaryota; kingdom Metazoa; phylum Chordata; class Mammalia; order Rodentia; family Ctenodactylidae; genus Ctenodactylus; species Ctenodactylus gundi. Next base: position 24,593 of record PVKB01003496.1, on the reverse strand, counting down.
CCATCTTCCTTGCCCTCAAACCCCTCGCTTGTCCCCCTTGACTCCTCATGTCTCATTTAATTTGACTCTGTAATTGATTTGTCCTTGAATTTTTCATAAGGGACAAACCATGTGACATTCAGTCTTTTGAGTCTGATTCACCTCACTAAACATGATGGTCTCATATTGTATTTTTAAATACAAAATCATATCTACCAGTCTTTATGGTACAGCATATCTCTATTGTGTACAGACACCACATTTTTGATCCATTTTTCTATTGATGTACATCTTGTCATTGTTCATGATGTAGTTAAGATTAATTGTTCTACTACAAACATGAGTATGCATCTCTGCTATCATATTGTGTTCCCTCCCCCCCCATTTTATCGATATGTATAGGCACAGAATTTAAGGTTTACAATGAACTTGAGCATTTTAAGTATCTACATACCTTGTCCAGGTGACAAGGACTTTCCCATTCTCCTTCTGTCCCTCCCCCTACTCATTCCTCCCTCCCTACTCCCCCACCCTACACCCCTCTTTCATTTTGTCTTTGGTCTTAAACTCCATAGGAGTTGTGATCTGGGTCTCTCATATCAGAGAGACCATTCGATGTTTCACCTTCTGCTTCTGACTCACTACACTAAGCATGAAGTTCTCAAGTTTCTTCCACTTGCCTGTAAAAGCGTCCACGCTGTTAGACTTTATAGATGCATAGTATTCCATTGTGTATAAATACCACGGGTTGTGTATTCATTGGTCTGTTGATGGGTATTTTGGTGACTTCCATATTTTAGCTATTGTTAGTTGTGCTGCTATGAACATGGGTACACATATGTCTCTGTTATGTGTTGTTTTGACCTCTTTTGGATATATTCCCAGGAGGGCTGTCACTGGATCGAAGGGGATATTTATTTCCAGGCTTTTGAGAGATCTCCATACTGCTTTCCAGAGTGGTTGTACAAATTTACATTTCCACCAGCAGTGCAGGAGGGTTCCTTTTTCCCCACAGCCTTGCCAGCACTGATTGCTATTTGACTTGTTGATATAAACCATTCTCTGGAGTTAGATGTTATCTTAGCATAGTTTTGATTTGCATCTCTCTTATGGCTAGAGATGCTGAACATCTTTTCATGTATCTATTGGGCATTTGAACTCCTTGATGAGTAAACTGCTTCTTCATTTCATTTGCCCACTTTTCAATAGGATCCTTTATTTTGGGAGGCTTACTTTTCTTCACCTCCTTGTATATTCTAGTTGTGAGCTTCCCATCTGAGTTGATGGTGGTGAATGTTTTTTCCCAGTCTGTTGGTTCTCTTTTTACAATGTTGATAGTTTCGATTGTTGTGCAGAAACTTTTTAGTTTGACAAGATCCCATTTGTTAATAATGGAGATAATTTCTTTTGCTCTTGTTGTCTTGTCAAGGAAGTCTTTGCCTACCCCTTTATCTTTTAGATATTTGTCTAATTTGTCTTCTAGGGGGTTCAGTGTTTTACTTTTAATGTCTTTAGAAGTACAGGAAGATAACGAGAAAAGGTATCAATGAGTGAAATGGCCCAGCTGCTTTTGTTGAGAAATCTCCATACTGCTTTCCATGGGGGTAGTGATAGTTTTGAAGCTTAAAACAAAATTGGCATCTTCAATGGCCATTATTGATAATGCCTCTTTCTTCAAATCCACTTAGCTTGCATTTTATCATGGTACACAACTGTAATGTCAGCTAATCTGTAGGCTGATGGGGAGGACCATACACTGAAGGACATCATGGGAAGAACAAGGTACCCCTGTCTCAAGACTCCTACACACCAGTGAGTCATACTCTACTTTTCATATATTATGGGCATTTCATTTCTGGTGGAATGCTAATACCAGTCTTTGTTAATCATTAGTGATGATGAACATTATTTCTGATGTGAAAATATAATCTATACATATTTGAATCAAGGAAATTTGCTCATTTCCTAAAATATGTTTATTTTTTTCTTGTGTTTCATTATCTTTTCACATCAACATTGTTACAGCTTCCCATGCTCTTATTTTTCCGTTCAGTTCTTAGTATGTCACACTTTTGACTAGATTCCTTTATAGTCTGTATCACAGCCATGTGGGTCAATCTCAAAAGCCATTATCCAAATTGTTCATTTTGTATGATACAATATGTTCCTATCTTATGTTTATCTTCCAAGATAATAATCTTTCTTTTTCACCTCCATGGAGTATGTACAAAGAAATAATGATTTCATGTTAGAATATTAAAATTATCTGTATCTGAATAAAGATTTTATATTACTAGTGATGACTTTCTCTTTGATGTTCATTTTTAATATAAAAATGCAGAGATTTAGATCAATAGGAAATAATTAACACCACTGAATTTAAAATCAAATTATAGAAGCATTTGAAAGTTTAATTAAATGTTACACTCATCTTTGCACCATGTGGTGTCACTCGTTTTGATCCAAACATAAGCGTTTGATGCCTTGAAGATCCGCCTTTTGTTTTGTCTTTCCCAAATTTCTTCCTGAAATACTTCCCACAGTCCTCTGGGAAATCTAAAAAGTGGACATGATGAATCTTCTACATAGTGCATAACCATCGATGTTTCCATCCTTGCTCACTAAGTTAGTGTATCACCTAGCTTCATTTATTTTTTTAATTTTTTAAATTGCAGTTTAACAAATGTTCCACCACTGCCTAACAGTACATAATAATCCATTTTATCAAAAAGTCCAAAAAGTCCTGCCAAAGTAGAAGCAAAAACAACATCTGTCACCCTGCCTGATTTCCCAGGATAATAAGTGCAATGAAATTAAAGGACAAATGTACATTTTGAAATAGATATTTTGTGATTTTTATAATATCTCACCATAATGAAAAAATGCATCCTTTTTTATTTGTTATGGTTTCCATCTCTCTGTCTCTCTGTCTCCCTGTCTCTCTCTTTCTTAGTTTTCATTGGTTTTGGCAATTAGAATCGGATGCTAATAGAAACACATTGAAACAATTGAAACACTTATGAAAAAGTAAAGTAAAACATAAAAAGACATAAAACATAAAACATAAAAAGATTTAGAGGCCTCAATATACTGGGCTGAGAGGACTCGAGAGACCAGGCTCTAGCCTCAAGCATTTCCAAATAAACTTTTGGTCTTCGGAATCCTTCCCAGCACATAGTGAAATTCCACCAGGCTGTATCTTGCTACATCTTGTAAGGAGGACTAGTTTCCATCAGAGCCGAACATTCCAACATTTCAATTGTGTCAAGATAACCACCAGGACCATAATTAGCACTAGTTCCCTTCTTTTCCTAAGTATGTTTGCATATATATATATATATATATATATATATATATATATATATATATGTATTTGGAAAATATCTAGCTGCTTCCCTTCTTACATCAGTGTAAGTCTATGAAGGCGACTGAAGTACTTCTCTTCTTTTGAAGTTTTCACCATTAAATCTTGTTGGAAATGTGCAAGATACAGGAGCACATATTCAGCTTCTTTTGAATGTATGTTTCTTAAATAACAAATCGGATCAGCTGAGATAAACATTATTTATACCTTAATTGATATTTCCCTCATTTCCTTTAAGGCTCAATACCAGAAAACAAACGAACAAACAAACAAACATGGACTTGTTATTCTTATGACAAAATTTGACTGTAATGCTTATGAAATAACCTAGAAATGAAAGACCAGTATCACATGTCATCTCCTGTACCAGACTGTCAAAATATAAACAACTAAGAGAGCAAAAGGTAACAGGAAGTGTGAGAAATGGGTAGGGAGGCTGCTCGGAGATGAGCAGAGGAAGAAAGAAATAGGATGGGAGCATGAAAGGGAGAAGAAAGAGAAGTTTGAAGAAGGTTTTTTATGGGCAACAAGTCTCCAAATTGTGTATAATTGATTTGTTATGCATACATAGTCAAATGAAATTTTAAAAAAAGAAATAGAGGAAAGGTTATGGGAAATCATTCATTGATAAATTGATCAAATTATTGACAAGTTATTCTTGCAACAAATGATCTTTCACTTCTTTCCAGTGAACTTGTGGGTGTTAGGAAATTAATTAACAGTGGAGACCTAGTACAGAGTTTCAAATATCGAAATGGCCCTCTGCCTGCTGTTAACCTTCAGTCAACAACACAATCATACTCTCCCCCGATGGGACAATGGGTTTTAAGGCCCTGGCTGAAGACAAGTTTTTAATTCCTAAAGACATCTGCTGCAAAACAGACACCAACTGTAAACAGGAACAGTTGAAATTTGCAAACAGTATGTGCAGAACAAATTGAATCATTAAGACTTTTGTTAGTTCCCTTAAAGGAGGGGTATATAACGTTTAAGGAAAGATTTGCATCGATTGAATTGTTTTAGGACTAAATTTCTCTTGTAATCTCTCAAGGCAAAAGTAAATTTCCTGTTTAGCTCTCCTAAAAATATTTTCCTTAGACTTTCAAATGCACCTAGGTAACAGGAGATGAGACCACGCACTAGTATTTTTAGGAAGGGCTTATTATTGGTAATGACCAATTTTAATCAAGCTGCTTACAAAATCTGCATCCCACAGATTGCTACACATAGCCTCGATCTGTCATCATGCAGACATGAAAATGCAGCTAGTGTAGTTGACAACTTAAATAAACTATTTCATCTGTGAGGATAGACTTAGAATAAGAAACTTGATCTAGGTCCCGGGAGGTTGTTATAACAGACTTCTACATACATCTAGATGGGTCATAGAGGGATGACGTCGGAATATAGATCTGTTGCTCTGTTCTCCTTCCCAGCAATCACGAACTAGCTGTATTCACCCATGTCCTTCCACCATGATGTTCCTGGTGTAGCTACTAGCCCATAATGGACTGAATTCAAGTTATGACCCAAGTTCAAGTTGAATGACTCCTTCTTTAGGTTGGGAGTGTTGAATATTATGTCTCAGCAACGGGAAACCTAATATACCACCTTTCTAATGCACAGTCTACAATTACATGTCAGATTTGTTACTTTTGCTAAAACTTAACCTACTTGTATTTGCTTTAGGGAAACAAGTCAAGTGAAGGTTTGACCATATCACTTTTATGATGAAGATTTACATCTGGAAAGGATACACTAGTTTTGTAGTATTTCATATGAAACTGTCACTTAGGAAGTATTAAGGAGGATGAAAATTTAAACACAAAAATAAAATTAAAGACACAGAAACACAATCTTTTTTATAATTTCCAAGTTTTCTAAGTTTTCCTTTTAAAAAGCTTTCATCAATAATAAATACTCTCATTAGGCCTGAATTACTACAAGCTCCTTAAACATAGCTGATCAAAATGGTTCCTGCTGTAACTTAATTAATTTTCCCTAAATGTTACAAGATACATATAATAAAGAGGAACGTTTTCAGTTTCTGAAAATCTCAGACAAATTATTTATTTATACCTCCATATGTCTGCTGAATCCTTTTTCTTGTTTTCTGTGAGTCCTGGTTCCTGCAAAATTTGATCCTGCTTGAGGAGTGCTTACAACTGTGAAGAAAGATTTTTATCTAGACAGACCACACTGAAGATACCGTCAGCCTGTATCCTTTTGTAGGCAAATGGATGAAAGTTGAGAGCATCATGCTCAGTGAAGTGAGCCAGAAGTAGGAGGTTAAATGTGGAATGGCTTCTCTACTATGGGAAACCCAGATCACAATTATTTCATAGAACTAATTGAGGGGAATAATGGTAACTGGAGGGGAGAAGGAGACAGTGAGAAGGTCACAAGGGGAGACGGGAAGGATTTGTAATTTTGCCATGATGTGTATATGCACAAAATATTCAAGATCAATGTAAACATTATGTATAAATGAATTTATACATATCAATAAAATGGAGGAAAAACCCTCAAGGGTGGTAAATATTTCAGTAGCGATAATTAGAAACATAGAAGTCATCAGTCTAATTTTCTTACTCCTCCAAACCCTGTATTCTAGAAACTTAGGGTTTTATGATGCCATTTTAGTGCCTCGTTTCCCTGCACTGGATTTAGTGCTGAGGCCACTATCTGGCAGGCATCCTAATGCTCATCTTTTTATGCTAAGTCTCTTCTCATTCTCACAACAACAAACACAACAAAATAAATAAAGATAAAAATCCCCAGCCTAATGTTAATCAAGAGCCCCCTCATAACGTTAAGCATAAAGCTCAAGGGGCTGGAGGAATGACATAGCTGTTAAAGCTCTTGCCTAGCAAGAGCAAGGCCCTGCATTTGATTCCCCAACAACACATAAACTGGGCATGGTAGTGCACACCTGTAATCCCAGCACTGGGGAGGCTGAGGCAGATAGATTGTCGTGAGTGAGTCTGAGGACAGCCTGGGCTACATAGTGAGCTGAGAAGCTCAGGACCAGCCTGGTCTACAGCATCAGATGCTGTTTCAAAAAAATTAAATAAACTACCATTTAATGATATCTAGTTACAATAGCCTAGATGAATAAATAAAAGTCAAAATCCCTAACATGGCCTGCAACATCTTCTGTGACTGGTATTAGTCTTATTAATCAGATTCCTCCCACATCTTCCAACAAATTTCTGTTAACTCAAATCCCACTGTGCAATGAATTTTCCACCCATACCTACAGTTATCTTATTGTATAACTTTTATTCTTTTATTTTCTGCCCAAACACTTCATATTTTGAAATGTTCATAATGTACATCTACTTTTACATTCTTTACATTTTTTATCTTTCATTTCAGGCATCATTTCTGATTGCAATCCTTCCCAGGAATTAGATTGGTCTTTCCTTAAATTGTTCCTAAAGTACTGCAAAAATGACTTGAGCATATTTGCCATCACCCTCTATGGCAATATTCTGTTTAATCTTTCTAAATATGTAATTAACTTTTTTAAACTAAAAGTATCTTTACAAAATATCAGTGAATAAGTTTTAAATTCAATTAAATATTCAATAACATTGATGAATGAAATAATTACCATGATTAAAAAATTAATACATTTTGTATTTCAGTTGTAAAGTGCCTGGAAATATAATCAATTGAAGAGGAATTTGTCATTATTAGAGTAAAAATGCCATTTTCACTAATGATTTAATTTTTAACATATTTCATACTGCTATTATTTTTATGCAGGTAATGCAAAAAATACTTCTGAGAAGTTGACCCTAATCTTTAATGAGCATATTAATAATGAAAACTCCTCTACAAACAATTTGCAATCATATTTTCAGATTAGTTGGTTGTCAAAATAAAAAAATGCACAAAGTTAAATCATGAGACATGAAGCAGATAAGAACAAGCTCTGGGAAGATGCTCCCCAAATCTTACAGATACAGTGGGTTGTCATGGAAACACAGGGAGCCACAGAGGGTGAAAGAGTAAAAGAAACAAACGGAAAAAATCAAAGAACAGATGGTGGAAAGCTGTCTACTGTCCTTCGGTTTATTGCTTACATATATGATAGAGCTTAGGAGAAAACCATGGAAAAGAAGTAGAGTGTGGAAGACCCGCAGTGGAGGAAAGCCACAGCCTAACGTGGTAATTGTTCTCCAAAGAGCTTGTTGGAAGAGAATGGAAGTGGTAAAATTTTCAAAGCATGTTTAATTAGAAAATAAAGTTACATATAGATAAAAAAATTGAAAAGAAACTTAAATTTTTAAATTCATTAAATTTGCTTTTTATAACTCAATTTACTCAATGAATGAAACACGCTATAAAAATACCACAGTGATAATATTAATGTGATAATCCTAAAGAAGAGGCACAAGATGAGTACATCTCAAAAGTGCTTATCCAAAAGTTTTCTCTGAAATGGAAATGAGAAATAGAAAATATTTTTCCTTTTTAACATTTCATTTGCATAACTGATTCACTCTTTTTGTGCTCTATTTTTCACATTAAATCAATATATTAACATATGTATCTTTCCTTAATAAGCCTTGTAATTGTAAGATGAATGTGAAGGTTTTTGCTCATGAAGTCACAGATTTCATTAAAATATTAAACATCCCACTTCAGGGCTTTTCCTCCAAGTTGTTTCCTGTAATAATTTTCTTCTGTGCATCATAATCTTAGAATTATGCCAAGAAATATAAAAAATTGATGAAAATATGAACTCATCCTTATTCTTCAAACAGGTGTTTTACTCTCAGTCATTATCAATATTTTTAAATTATACATTTTTTTTTTCTAAGTCTGAGTTGTAAGCATACCACATGTAAAGCTTCTGATCTCACCTCATGAACACCAAACTTACAGATAGCATTCTTCTGGCTTTCTTGGCTTATTTCATTGTTGTACAAATTCAACATTTCTGGAAGAGGTAAGTCCATTGTAAATTTAAATCACGTAGTTTTCTTCCTCATGGATGGGTGTCAGAATTAGCATTATTGATGTCCTCTGTCTGCTATCTGAAATGTCCCCCTTTTATTTACATCTGAAGTTTCTATTTGGGCATTTTTGTTTTGAAAAAAAAATAGACTTAATATGAATTGGCAAATATATTAGAATTGTGGATAATTTTTCAGTTGATATCTATTGAATCTGCATGCACACACATATAATCCATTGAAGATAGGATGTATCTTGTTATAGTGCATATATCAAAACAAATTTGGATTACAAAGCAATGTAAATTAGTGTATTGTACAGCACAGGTAATTTATTAGTTGTGTCTGTTTTTTTTTTTCTCCATGAATTTTTATTCCTCGATTTTTGCAACAAACATTCATCACTATATGCCTTGTGCTCAGCCCAATCCTGTGATGCCCTCAGGGAGATAATGGGTATTAGGACAGAGTTGATGGATAACAAAAGAAGAGCTTAAGTTCAAGCATGCAATCAGCAGATAAAAAGACTGAGGAATCGAGAAAATGTTGAGATCTTGATTAACCAGCAAATAGAAGGAAGTATTTTAACCAGAGAACAACATTAAAAAAAAGATCGAAAGATATAAGTGTGTGTGTGAGTGTGTGTGTGTTTGTGTGTGTGTGCACAAATGCGCATGTGTTTGTTATGGCTAGCTCAGAATCAGTGAGAGAACACCCATCTGGCTAGGCTAGAATTGCATATTATCAAATTTAAAGGGTTCGCTGTAGAATTAAGACTTCATCCCAAATACCACAGGCAGCCAGTCCAGGAAGGAATGCCAATTTTCAGAACGTTCACTTGGGCTGCTTTCAGGGAAATGATTGAAAACTGTCTTGAACCAAAATGAAAAATAAGAACTGTGTGAAGAATAGATGTGGAAATGGAGGATTGGTAAGAAATGGAGGATTGAGAGTGCTTAAAAGGTGGAGTTATTCTACTTAATATTAATCAATGCTTAATAATGATAGAGCTATCAATGGCTGTCATCGGGTTCCTGACACTAGCAGGTAGATTTTGGTGTTTCCAGTTACTGGGACAGTAAAGAGATGAGGAGGTAAGTTTATTTAATAAGGTGCTGCATTGCCTCCCATTTAAATAAGACATTAAAGACCTTCAAATTCCATTAACAAATTTGCTTATATGTCCATGTAAACCATACGATACAACTATTTCAGACATCTTTCAAATCTCCCGCAAATCGGGATGAGTAATCTCTTATATTGTCATTGCTGGTTAATGCTATGGAAGGGGATAAGTTGGCCTACTTGGCCAGGGATACATGGATATTTTAATTATTCACATGATATGACCCACAAATTATGGTTCAAAAGGTATATTCAAAATCTCCAATTAAAATATCCACATCACGTAAAATGTCTATAAAGTCAAGTGAATAAAAGTTGCATTTTGTGTTTTATATAAAAAACATTACTTAAACAAATTCTTAATTGATCTAAATATAATTAGACTAAAATGCAACTAGTGGATTTACTTTTTTACTCAATTCCAATATGGAATAATATTCTGACAGTGTCATCGTTTCTGCTAAAACAAAGCTAAGAACTTAAAAGTTATGAGTGATTTCAATGACAACAGCAGACTCGGACTCTCAGTATTTACTCTATTTGAGTTAAGGTTTTCTTGTGCATCATAAAGGCTACTGCTTGATGTTAATTTTAGGAAGAATAGCTAAAATATCTTTTTCATAAAAAAATATTGCAAATCTGCCAGGAACTTCATTATAGTCAAACCCCATTATCTCAAGGCTATAAAATTAGAAACAAACTGTGGTAAGTGTGAACATTTCCCCAAAGTTTTCTAATGAAAATTACACTGGCACTATCTAAATTTTCTCTGTATGCTGCTTCAAGGAGATGAAAGAATTTTAGCTTAGATTAACTGTTTATAGAAAGAAATTATAATGTTCATCATATTAAAAATGTTTACTGTAGCTCACTTGCTGCTTACTTTTTGTAGAGTTCAAAGTATTCTATAAGCACGTACGAAAATTTCCCTCACGGTATTGACTGTTCATTATTGAATCAAGAGATTATGAGTATTTTTTTTTATTTTCTCAGAATCAAAGCTTAGCACATATTTTAAATATGATCAGGTAGATATTTAGCAAACAATTATTTCCTAAGAACCTTTTTGCATAAACACATATACACTCATTGCAATGTCAGCATGTTTTAAGTCCAGAAGGGACTTTTGTGAAGCTCTGAAAACAGCTCAAAGAAAACTGTTCTAACAGTTCCCAGAATGGGACTGAACGCATGACTCCAAAGCTGAGGCATGAAAGCAAAACACTCTTTAGCCATTCAGCCTTAACTTTTGCGGGAGTGATGGCTAAAGAAAATGATGGCTTAGTTCAAACTACAATGGTGTGAACCCTTTCTTTTTACTCAACTTATAAATCTGTAATTCTGCCTTCACTAGGGAATGAGAGAGAGAGAGATCTTTAGATTCTCCTTAAGACAGAGATAATAAGAAAAATGAAGAACTCAAAATATTATTAAAATTGGCAATATTCATATCCAGTTGAGGTTTAAAATTTTTAAATGCAGTGACTTTACCTCGTTTATGAAGAATATATATCTAAAGAATAGGGACCACTTTGGGTCTTAAGTGAAAAAGGAGTATTATGCTAATGAATATGTAGAACCTTGTGGAAATGAGAATCAAGTGGATGGAAAACTATGCTAGAGAAACATCTGAAACACAAAGTTTAGTACAGACCTGTGGGCAATTTTTGACTGTATTTTATACTTTATGTACCTGAAACTCTGCCATTCATAAGTCAGCATATTACTGACTCATTAGCATGCTTGATTTGATATCAGGTTTAACCTGTAGCTTGAGTTTCTTGTTTTTTCTACCTTATTTACATTCTTACTTTATACCTCAAACCGCTTACTTTTTAATAAATAGGAAGTAAACAGTAAACTGAATTGGAAGTAAACAGAAGCAAATAGTAAACTGAGTATGTAGACAACATTAGAATTTAAACTACTTGAATGTTTAATGAACTGAATACTGTGTTTAAAACCAATGAAATAATTTTTCTCAGTTTTTAAATATCTAAATGCTGATATTTACCTTAACTTTTGAAACATTCCTTGAACAGTTATCAGCCTGCTTTTTTTCCCTGTATGCTACATAGGTAGAGAGAAAGAGAGAGAGAGAGAGAGAGAGAGAGAGATAGAGAGAGAGAGAGAGAGAGAGAGAGAGAGAGAGAGAGAATGATTATGATAAAGCCTTTCTATACAACATTTCTTCAGGTTGCATGTATTCATTATGTACCACAAACATACACAAGTAAAACAATTTGGAAAGGAAAACTTATCTGCACGACTCTTTAGATCTCTTGAAAACCCATGCATAGCTATATGTTAAGATAGTGTCCGATATTATTTCATGAATAGATTGTGGCATTAATTTTGGTCTTGAGTCATAGCCCAGGCTGGATCTGAACTTACTACGTAACCCAGGCTGGGTTTGGACCCAGGGCAATTCTCTTGCCTCAGCCTCCTGAGTGCTGGGATCACAGGGATGCGGCACCAAGCTCACTTCTTGTGGTGCTGGGGAACTGAACTCAGTGCGTTGCACTTGGAAGGCAAGCGCTTCGACTGCTGTGCCATTCCTCCACCCCTTAGATTACGGTAATTTAAGATGAAGTATTTTCAAATGCCACTGTTTCTATTTAAAATACTGAGACTAATATTCCCAGATACAGTCTATGAAGCTGGAAAAAATGCCTAGCAATGGGCGAGTGCTCTGAAAACCGAATCTGTTAATGAAAAAATAATTCAGAGTTAACAAAATAGTAACGTCATTTCCACTCAGACTAGATGCCGCTATGTGACACTCGCTTCCTATGATATGTACGTTTTAGTCCCTTCCTTGTGCCATGGCAATAGTAATTTAAATACCAGGCAGTTTTCTCAGTAAATACCTGGAAAAAAAAAAAGCCATAGTAACTCAGTACCTGTAGTTCTCTTTTGTTTTTCTATAAACTTAAATCTTGAATTCATACTCTTTGTGAAGTGTGGCACCATGTTGCAATTTGCATAAAGTTAAACTAAATTTAGCAGTCATTTTTTTCTTTTATTATGACACAAATGCCAATGGGTGTTATGATATTGTGCAAGCATTATCTGAAATACTTGATTTGGTTACTAATGTAGCTTATTCAGTATGCTTATGAGAAAAAAATGTTAACTTCACTTATTTAATGATAATAAAAATATTCTTATTTTTTAATTTACAAACCTGAAAGAGAAAAATTCATATAAGAGAACATTTTTTATTGAAGCAACATTAAGTACCAGGTAATTGGAGAAATAAATAATTCTTTTCACTTCATTAATAATTCTAGGATGCTAAAATGTATTAGAATTACACAGATAAAAGTCAACATTAAATTAAAAGATAAGGGAAGTAGTATTGTGAATCTTGTAGTAAGATGAGTTGTTTAGATGAAAGCATATAAGAAATCCTCCATAAGTGCTTCAATTGTTCGCGAGTTTTATAAAATAACATGGTAAACCATCATTTGTAATATTATAAACTAAATAGAAATACTACTATATAAATAACAATGTCAATGCATACAAAAATCCCATTTACAAATAAGTAGAATAAATTTTCTTTTCTATCTAGGATCATTGTTCATCTGGAAAAATTGCATTTTAAATAAACCACATTTCATATTCATTTAGATTAAGATACAGGCTTTACAAAAATTTCTTTCTTAATATTCAAATATGCTAAAATTGCTTAAATTTTATGACCTTAGGTGAATGTGGGTAGAGAAGGAAGAGAAACAAAATCTATTTTTCTCTGTTATGGAAGTAAATGAAATTCTCTAAATGAATGGGTCTTAAAAACTTACGCAATAATAAATCTGTTCAATGGTTGTTCTTTGGATTTTAAACAAAACGGCTGCCTGACATATTTTTAGCTAATTTGAGTGAATGTTGTTCTTCATATCATTTTGTTCTATTGTGGCAAAGGGATACATTTATAAGGGGAGAGCTGATTAGGAGACGCCATCTGTTCTTCTACATAATAGTCTTTTTGTCTGATGTGCTACATGAGGATCAAACCCTCAAACTTGACCTCATGAGCACCGTGATCTAGATAATGCGTCCAGTTAGCACCAATGTAACTCATTCATATTCCATTGTAGAAAACAGTTGAGTCTCAACTCATATTTGATTAAATTTCCATTAATCATTATTAAAGATTCCTCTGTGCAAATGAAATGGCATTTAGTCCATTTAACATATAATTGATTCTAATTGAGTAGCAACTGTTTCATAGAATAGTTAAGTTCGTTTTGAATGTAAAATCACACAGGTACCCATTTGATGACTATAGTTATCTGTACCGTTCTGTTTGGCTGCTAACCTCCATTTCTACCCACTGACCCGATAGTTATTGGATCATGTTGATTAAGACTCTGCCCACCACAAAATTCATTCTATATTCAGTCTTAAGGTGTCCTATTTTCAACAACAAAAGTTATACTTTTCAATTTTTTTCAAGTGTTAATCACGACCCCTTGAATCTGAGCTGCATTCAGATGCCCTTGTCATTGTCTTTTTCTGACAGGCGCGCGCTCCGCGACTAATTTAACAAGACTCGAGTAAACCTTGGTATTCTCCTGGGTCAGCCTCTCAAAATGCTGAGATTACAGGCCTTTGCCACTGAATCCAACTGAATATGTTATTTAAAAATTATAGTTTTTTCAGTTTGCTTGTGGAGATAAGTATGATTATAAAAGAAAGTGTGAGCTCTTCTATTATAGAAAGCATTTTTACAAAGTTGCTGGTCATACTTTGTGAGCAATGTTTTCAAATCGAAAAAAATTAATTCTTACTTAACCTAATCAAAATTATAAGCCAGAGTTTTCTCTTCAATGTTTTCTTGCCTTTTCCCTGTGTGAAAACGGAATCCTTCATACAAATCATTCTGGATGTGTTTTAATTTAAACCATGAAAATTTAAGGCCGAATTTCTTCTTGCTGAATTTTTTAATTATCAATTGATCATGATTATTGACAGAATTTCTATTTGCAATTCAACTGTTCTGTAAGTTGTATTTGTAATTTCAAAATTCATATCAGTGTTTTTGCCATTTTTAAGCACGTGCAAGTTTCCAACAGAAAGTGCAGCAAGGCTAAGATACATTTTCCTGTTTCAACTCTTAATACTATAAGTAAGGATCCCTTTCATGGTATATTTAATGTCATTTTTTAAAGTTTTGTCCTGTTTTGCTTCCACTGTTTCAAATCATGTACAAGAATAATACTGAGATAATGTCCAAGTTTTTTATGCACAGAAGCTAGAATGCCTTACACTGAATACTCATGGATTAGGTAAGCACTTTTTAAGCACACGCTAGACATATCCATTGGCCATAAATCTATGCATGTTATTTAACCTACAAGTTTAATATGCACTAAATAAGATGTGTTTAATCACAAGAGAGTATGCGTTGTTGTCTTATTAAAAACTTTATTTTTCCAAGATCACAGAAACCTAGCAATGTATCTCTCCTATAAATAGTTGTTCAGTATTTATAATTTTATTGTTTGCTTATGAGTATACAGAACAAGATACTAGAAGTGATAAAAATGCATACTGTGACAGTGACTAAGAGGAACTAGAACAATCATCTCTCACTTTATTTTCCAGGACTTGTTCTTTTCTTCTTTGGTTCAGAAATAAACACGAGCCTAAATAGTCAATCACTTTTTTTTTTCTCTACCCTCTTTTTAAGTACATTTTGCAAGTTACACTTCACATTTCCCTGATGACTAATGGTGATGAGCACTTTTTCATACACGAAATGGCAATTTTTATTTCTTCTTTGAAAAAAAAATATGAAGGTCTTTGTCTATTTTTACCTGTTTTCTGCTATTGCTTTTGGTTTTTGCAATATTTTTAAAGTATTAACTCATTTGAAGATAGATGGCTAGCAAATAATTTTCTGAATCTCCTGGAAGCAGTTTATTTTGTTGGTTGCCTCCTTGGTGTGCACAGGCTTTTCTTTAGCTGGAGTACCATTTATTTATTTTTATTTGTTTAGTCTGAGCATCTAGTTTGATTTCCAAAAAGACGTTTGACAAGGCTGGACAAATGGCACAGTGTTAAAGCACTCACTTTGGCGCCGGAGTTCCCCTGCACCACATAACGCTGGCGGTGGTAGTACACGCTTATAATCCCCGTACTCAGAGGCTGAGGCAGAGTGATCGTTCTAAGGCAAGCCTGGGCTACGTAGTGAGTTCAGGACCAGCCTGGGATACAGACAGAAACTCTGTCCCCCCCAAAAAAAATTATAGCTTCAGATATTTTGATAATATTTTCTATCCATTTTGATTTTTGCTTATGGTGCAAGATCTGTGTCCAGTTTCACTCTCCTGCATGTAGAAAACAAGTCTCGTTGGCATCATTCTTCTGAATAAACATCTCCACTGTGACCCTTTTGATGTTCTTGATATGGATTAATTGACTATGTGCATGTGGATTTGTTTCTGGTCTTAATATTTCACTGCCTCATGTGTCTGTTGATAAGTATTTTACTTGAAATCAAATTTAAGAAACCTTTTTCTTCTTGGAGTTTTAACTTTTCATTTTTATGTAAAAATAAAACCAAAAGAAGTTGCAAAAAAATGTACAAAGAAGTCTCATGTCCTGTTCATTAACTAAAGAAGACGAAAGTACCACCGTTGGACATGTGCCTCTAAATTACGATGGGGGGCAGACAAAAGGGTCCCTACTAACTGTTGAGTGCAATTTAAGTCCAGAGGCCTGCCCGTGCCACTGCTGATGCCATAGGCTAGGACGGGAGAAGGGATGGTGCTGCTGGGTGGTGGTGAAATCACGGGCTTTTCACTAGGACTCACTCCACACTGCCTGAGTGAGGAATGGGAGAGGCACTTTCTTACAGCCGTGCCATGATGGGAGTGTGCTAAAATCACCTGTCTCACAAAGGCATTTCTTTACTTACTATTTTACTATATAAAACAGGATTTACTTTGTTTTTTGCTCTTTTGCTGGCCTGTTCTTCCACTGTGTTTAGTTGGTGAAACTTTCCAGTATCATTAAAGAATATATGAGGCAAAAAGAATATCCAACGAATACGCTGCCTTCTCATTCCTCAGGAACAAGGTATTTACCTGATCTACCATCTCCTTTACATTTTTCTCTGCTGTTTTCTATTTTTAAATGTACTTAGCATAAAGAATACTGGAAAGTATGTCTATTCTATTTTGTCTAGACCATGAAATCTGTTTTTCCTTATAAGCCAGATTCAGTATGTAAAAATTAACTTTTAGAAATGTTAACTTGAGTTCAGGTGCATAATTTAAAATAAAAATATTCATCTTGCAAAATAATTCACTGTGGAATTTCAATAATATATCTCAAATGAATTTAATACCTCACTCAATTTCTTTGAATGTAAAGAATTTACATGGATTTCCAATATACATCATTTTTCTAAAAATGATCTATGTGTGTGCCTAAAAATTTGTCAATAAGATGACAGGAGCTCCAAGTGACTGACATTCATAACAACGCTGGTCATGCTTCCATACATGGTCACACCTACCATAAACACTAAAGACATACGGATTTTCTTAATATAAGAAAGTAAGCTTCACAATTTCGTTGATTTCTGGCTGTAAACAAAACTAAAATTCTTTATGTGCTAAAGATAAGCGTTATGGAGCCAGCTATTGCTCAATCTCAATGAATTTGAGAATTATTTATTTTCAATTTTTAAAGAATCCTTCACTTTATAGTTAACCAGCACAATCTAGGAAAATATATTATATAACCTATTAGTAGAAGAAAATTTCTCTTTAACTATTAAGAAATCTCTAAAATGCCAAGATTCTCCCTAAGACGAGAAAACCACTCACAATCATTTGCCATCAAATATTTGGACAGCTTTGATGGTTTGTTGGAATTTTTTCTTCCGTGTCTTCCTCCTTCGTTTTCTAGATGAGTCTTTCCTTTCTTTTGCCCTTACCCTGGACTCCTCACCCCAGAAGATCTCTCCCTTGCCTGGCTCCATCTCAGCCAACTGACAGCACAACTACTTTTGCCTATTTTGAGGGCATGATCATTCGGGTTTCATCACAATGACTAGTTGTAGATTATTTATGTTCCTCTCTGTATTATTTCAACTTTCATAATATTTGGAGTGTAGCTTTTGAAAAATAAACTTACTTATTTAATGTACATAATATGTACATAATGCACACAATGTATATATTATGCATGCATTACATATATCAAAAATATGTCACATATATGATGTTTGTAATGATGACCACATTAAAAATATTTGAGGAAAAGACTGTAGAATTGATTTCTTTACTCTTTTTCAAGTCAAAAAGAAAGACAAAAGGAAGTAAATGTTGAGGTAGAATGAAAAAGATAACTCTTGCCTTGCCATACGTAAGTTAGAATTTTTAACCTGGTCTCAAATGTTGATCTAAGCTAAAGGGTTGTAAGGGTTAGAAACAAGATCTTTGACGTCAGAAGAAATTGTATGCATTCGAACTACATTTAGATTTCCAATTGTTCTTGTATATCAATGTTCCAAAATACAAGATATACAAGAATATGTCAGAAAGACATTCTATATAACCCACGTTATATACATTCATCTTATAGAAATCAGAATCATTATCAGAAATAAATATCACATTTAATTTTAGAAAATATATTTTGCATAAAAAACACGTATACTTAGCTTTTACCAGGGAGTTTTTGAGTTCCTAAAGAAGTCCCTAACAATGTTCTACATGATCTAGAATCAGTAATAAAAATTTTTGGAATAGATTGATTAGGAATAAGAATATAACATCCAGAAAACATGATGGAGGCCAACATTGCCATTTTAACTAGAGCAGAGTTTCTAAAGCATCTATGAAAACCAAAGTGGCAGCGTATATATATTAAAATCTCCTGGAGAAGCAATTCCAACACACTCATGCATACGAAGGAATCTGTGGAGGTGGGAGCTGTCACACAATACAGACCTACAGATATTTCATACTTATTATGCTCAGGGAAAGGACAGATTATTTTGGACTACTGAATTATTCCCGTATAATTTCACTTTTCTGTTCCACTGAAATATTAACTACAATACATTAGATAATCTTTGCTTTGATTTCTTTTTCTTATAAAAAACAATTGTGATGCTTTTCAGTAATTTAATTTATTATTCCAAACATTATTGAAATTGTCATAAATGTGATCTCCAATTTTAAAGTTTTATATTCTAGATTCATGTTTTAATTTGTTGTAGAAATAATTCTGTCAATTTCTCACATTTTCCATGTCCCCAAGTGGATGAGCAGATTCCTACACCATTGTGACCTCTACCTGCAGCTTAGAAAGGCTTTTAGTAAAGCACAATTAGATAATCTTTCCCTGTTATCTGAGAATGAAAGTTAAAACTCATATAACTTTTTATATTTCTCAGGCTAGTCAGCCACATTAATCTGTATGGCTTTATTTCTATATAACTCAAGCAAATTCTGGACTTGCTATTGATCAGATATCTATCTATCTATATCTATATCTATCTATCTATCTATATCCCCACTTTAAATAAACCAATTTAATACAACCTAGAAAATACTAGGATCTTATTAACTAACACAAATTGCTTATAAATTCTGCTATGAGATCTGTTTTTTTTTTTAATGCATGTAATATCCCTATGACTGGATTGCGTTCAAAATAGAAGTTCGTCTCTTTGTCAAATCCTCCTTATAGGCTTGGCCATAGCTTGTGGTTTCAAAAGACAGTTCCACCTGCAATAATACAGTTAATGAAAACTCCTCTTTAGGACAGTTTATGTATGGATGAATTCTTTTCCTGACACCTAAAATATTAGGTTAGTTCAATAATAACTGATATTTTGTATTCTGCATTCTGAAATTTAAATTATTATTAATATTCTCAAACACATAATTATTAGTCAATGGAATAACCATTATAAAATGTTTTAGCAAATGACAAAATCAGTAAATTTATTCTTTGCTTTAAGTTTCATCAGACTCTTAGAAAGTGTTTCCTGCATCTCACTCATTTCTCTTTCTCTGTCTCTTTTTCTCTGTCTCTTCTTTCATTATTCGTTTTTTTTTTTTTTTTTTTTTTTTTTTTTTTTTTTTTTTTTTTTTTTTTTTGAAATAGCATCTCACTCTAGTCCAGTTGGTTCTAAATGCACTGTGTAGCCCAGGCTGGTCTTGAACACACAGCAACCCTCCTGCCTCAGCCTCCTGAGTGCTGAGATTACAGAAGTGCACCATCACCCTGGGCTTATGTGGTGCTGGGAACTGATCTCAGGGTCCTTTGCTTGCTAGGCAAGCAGATTAACCATTGTGCCTTTTCTCCAGCCCTGCATCCCATGTTTGTAAAAGTGTTTTCCCTGAAAAGCTTTGTCAAGTTGTTTGAAGTAGTGGTAGTCTGTTGGCAAGAGGTCTAGTGAATGTTATATGAGGCAAAGCTTTATAGCTGATTTCATTCAACTTTTGAAGCATTTGTTGGGTGGCATCCGATGGGCCATTGTTGTGGTAATAAATAAATAAATAAATGGAATGTTTCTATTATCTGATGCCAGATGCGGGAGTTGCAATGTTCAGTGCATCCTGTCTGCTCATTGAGCATCCTTCTCAGAATTAATGATTACACAATGCCAATGCCTTGGTGGATCAGAGTAACAGCATGCCACCCAATAGTGACTGTGTCATTTTTGGTTCAAGTTTAAGTTTGAAAAGTGCTTCACGGGCTTCTTAGTCCGGCCACTGAGTTGGTTGTTAGCATTCATCTTATAAAATTCATTTTTCGTCAAAATGGTGAATTCTTAAATTTTTGGTCCACTCGTACCAACTTATGAAGGTTTTTTTCACTGCCTTAGCTATTTTCTCACTGATGGGACAGAATATTTGACAACTACAACTTCTGAGAGGAAATATTTATTTTTCTCACAGGGTCAGAAAGTGTCAATCTATTCAGAGGCATCTGGCAATGGTGAAAGAACAAGGCAGGAGAAAAACCTGCTAAAGACATGGTAGAAAGAAGACATGTGTGGGGGTACAGGTAGAACAGGCACACACCCTTCTAGGTCAAGCCCAAGTACCTGCCCTTTCTAGCCAAGCACCATCTACCAATAGTACTTAGTATTCATATGTACATGAGGCTTTTGGGAACACTCCAGATCCAAACCAAAGCATAGATGTTTCCAATTTGCTCTAAATGCTAAGTGGCCATGAGATGACTGATGTTGAGTTCTTCTAACTTCTCCTCTAGTTATAAAAGGATCAGCTTTGATTATTCTTCTCCACTTGTTCTTGTCAACTTCCAATAGCCTGGCACCATGTTCCTCATCTTCAAGTCTCCCATTTTTTTTTTTTTTTTGCAAAACTTCTTGAACCATCACAGCATTGCATGTTTATCTGTGTTAGCATGAAGTAGATATTAAACTTTCTACTCCCATATTAAGCAATACATAAAAGTGAAACAAAAACATTATTGACTAACAATACATATGTGCTTCATATCTTGTCAAGTGGGGTGATTTTCACTTCAGAACATGAAAAGCTCACAAATCATTTTTCTCAGTATATAATCTACATAGTACACTCAAGAATAGAACTAAGAATGAAGAAAGAAGACAGGAGGATGCTGGATATTAGTAAAATTGAACAGAGTGGAAAACATGAGAAACTGAAGAGAAGCTGAAATGCATAAGAGTGAGTAATCATTATGTAATGATAAGAAAAAAAAGGAACAGAAGAAACTAGTGAGTATTTAAGAGATGAAAAGATGCTGCAAATAAGGACAAAAATTCCAGATGAAGAAAGGGGGCACAGAGACAAAAGAAAAGAAAAAATACAGAATGAAATGAAGATCTAAAAAGAATAGTAAGAAAAAAAAACATTTATTTTCTGTAGTTAATTCATTGCAATAATGATGGAATATTTTACTCTTCGTACGTTCAGCGGCAACTGACTTGAAGGTATCACGCAGGCAGTTTGGATATTTCTTGCATATAAGTTACATTGGCAGATCCAAGTGAAGGAGTGTCCACTGTGTGGAATAATATGCTCAAAAATTTAAAGAGTAAGTTCTCGACAGAAACCTGCTGCAATGCAATTACTATCTTACATAACAAACACAGAACTTCCATTAACTCCAATTTAAATCAAACTGACAGGTTTCACTTAAAATTTGTTAGGAGCAGTAAATATTCTTGTAAAATTATGTAAGAAATAAATCTTCCACTATAAGATAGCATTCTTATGCCAAAAATAAAACTCAGATGCCAGTTTTGATTTTTCACTGGGGGTTTATATCCAGTTACAAAATAGCAATGCACAGATATTCATGTATTCATTTAATTTATAAGTACTTGCTGTCTCTCTTCCTCTCTCTTTCTCTCTTTCCCTCTCTCTCTCTCTGTCTCTCTCTTTTTCTCTCTCTCTCCGCCTCTCTCCTTCTCAGGGCTATTATTTTATGCAAGTGATCTTACTAGTTATTGATAAGATTTTCCATTTTCACTAGCACCTGAATTTCTCATTGTTACTAACTTATCCTTTCACTGTCGGAATGCAATGATATCTGATAACAAAAAAAAAAAAAAAAAAAAAAAAAAAAAAAAAAAAAAAAAAAAAAAAAAAAAAAAAAAAAAAAAAAAAAAAAAAAAAAAAAAAAAAAAAACTTCTATGAGTCTCTCTTCCACTTTCCCTATATTCCTTACCAAAATCTGCCACAATTATTTTTAACTAGGAGGAAAATACAAAGTCTCTTTCTCTTGAAAGCTACTATCTGTATTCTTCATTATCGAACCAAAAGAAAAAGTGAGCCCTTTGCAGTCCCTGCCTAGTCCTGCTTGTTTGTAGATCTTGGCCTCCAGCACCCATACAAAATAGCCCAGGGATGACCTTGGTCTCTGTGGATCTAAGTAGCTTTGCTGCACATACAGAAATCCTGAAACCTAAAATTGTCCAAGGTAAAGGAAAAGCGAGCAATTTAGGTCATTATCTCCAGCTCATTGTCATTTTTGAATATGCCTAAGCATGAGTTGTTCATTAATGCCAGAGATTGACAAAGTCTGGACGTGTGCCTGGAAATCAAAATCTAGCATCATGCCATTAAAACAAATAGGATCAGAAGATAATTGCAATTGTGTAGATAAAAATAAGAAATGTTTACGACCATTTCCTGAGCCTTTACTTGAAATGTTTGTAATTATGAAATGACTGGCATTTAAATCATTCTCATCATTTTAGACTGGAATCCACAAGTAAAATTGTATTTGTGTGACCTAGATTGGGACAACACAGTTAGCCGGATCTACACAAGGAAGAAGAGCTTTCATTTCCAATATGTGATCACATTTTGCAACAGCCCAGAGAGCTGCCTTACATTGGGAATAAGGTACAGCAAAGGATGTGGCTAATAACATATCAATCCGTACCTGTAATGGAGCTTACATAATCTCTGATAATTCTGAAAATAAACAAATCATGGTCATTTCGTAGAGTACTTGTTAGATACATAACATAACTAGTTGATTTTCACACATTTAGAATGTTATATTAAATAAAGAATTCCAAGTCATGCTTCTTTCACGAAAAATTAACTTAATCTCTCCTGAATATTTACCTATTCCACACTGAACAATGTCTTTTAATCTTGACCCTTTTCTGCGTTTGAAGTTCTCCCGCTTTCTGGCCCTAAGTCCTTACGTACAAAGTTCCAAAACTCTTAAAACACTTCAGTTTTATTCATGCTATCTGGATTCTTCTTCACTGTTTAATCTCTTCTATGTCCATTCCTTTCCAAGCATACTGCATACTTAAAATCTGATTAGAACAGATACATTATCTAAAGTGTGATTTTGTCCACAATGGGCTTTAATGGATCAAAAAATTCTTCAGTATCACAATGGTTTCTAGTTGTCCAAAGCTTAACAATATATGACAGGCTCTTCCTTTTTATAATGCAAGCAGAAAACAGTGATTAAGAAAAAGAAGCATGAAAAGAATCTTCATGTGGAGAGAAGTGATCATGAGGATGGAGAAACGCTAACACAACTCCCCAGCACTTTCCATGTATTGTTAAAACTCTGTGTCGATACTGATGTTGCTTTTCTCTACCTTGGTATGTCAGGACTCGGTACTGAAGGAACTCTTCTTAGCAAAAATTTTCTATTCTAGATACAGCTCAGGTGTGGATCCAGTTATCAATTTTATGGCTATGTCCGTCCCACCTGAGCCTACGTCTCAAAAACATTTGATGTAATATGCACCAAATGTTTATTTCTACATAGTCTCTGTAGGAAAGTTTTGAAGGTCTTTAGACTGTGATTAATTTGTTTGAGTGAGGCCCTCATGAATGAGATGAATGTTCACAAAAGATGAAGCCAGCCAACTAGCAAGTTTTACCTCTGCTACATGAGAACTCAGTAAGAGGATGATCTCTGCTACACAGACAAGGTCTCTCACCAAAACTTGCGCATGCTGGTAACCTGATCTTGACCTGCAGCCTTACAAATTATGAAAAATGGGGTCCTTTGGAAAAAAAAGGTTATTTTATTTGCAAATCATTAGGTGATTGTATATTTGAACTAATTGTGTGTGTGTGTGTGTGTGTGTATACACATATATATATATATATATATATATATATATATATATATATATATAGTTTTTCTCAGGATAATCTAAATATAATAATGATTAAATTTATAGTTTATTCATTTTGAAATCCCTGGTTGTAAGAGATTTTTAACAGAACAAACCAGATGGTATAAAGATTAGGAAAATAAATTATTATTTAATAAAGAGAAAACAACTGAGATTTGAAAAATGTTTAATGTGGGAGGAATAGGTGCATATATAACTGTATATAATTCTAGATTAGCTATAACCAATTCTATTTCCCAAATATGAAACGGAGCTTTAAAGCCAGGTATAGGATTCCAAAAAAAGAAGTGTAAATTGAGTATAAACTAAGTACAAACATACAAGTTATATTTTTCTTACTGATTTATAAAGTGAACATAAAAGCTTAATATATAGATATCAAAAATAAAAAAATAACTTGAGTATTAATATATTTGTCTATATCTAGTTAATATATTTACTTAAATAATATGCCACATTTAAGTTTATTGTAGATGTACAGTAAAGATACACCATACAACT
>PVKB01003495.1:12603-198193 GCA_004027205.1 Ctenodactylus gundi | reverse complement strand
TATATATATAAACAATAAAGTACTACTATGCTATAATGAAAGATCCACTTGAGTCATTTATAGGAAAATGGAGGCACTTTGTAACCATTATGCTTATCAAAATAAATCATACACAGAAAACCAAATATTGCATGGTTACTCTATTATGAGAAATGCCAATTTAAAATAAGTAAAAGCAAAATTAAATAGTGGTGGTAAGAAACATTATATGGAGAAGGAAAGAGGATGTGGGGAAAACAGGAGTTGAGGGGGTGGTAGGCAAAAGGGAAGCAAAAAATTATTAAGATGTATTATATTTATGTACCAGCTTCCCAGGATGAATATAATATTATGTATCACAAATACATACTAATGAAGATAATATCAAGAAAATATAAATAAAGACCATGAAAAGAATAGTATTAGTGAGAATATAACTAGAGTTATACAGGTGTAACTAGAAAAAGAAATTGATGGATAAAATAGGCTTTTTGTTGCAATGTTTTTATAAAATTTTCAATGTAGAAAAAGTGTAGCATTCTCTTGGTGTTAGTTTCTAATGGAGGAAAATAGAATGAAAAACAGTCTGTATTCGTGCCTGTACCCATTTGTTGCAAAGATGTGTGGTAGTCATTTGTTCTAGGCCTAAGACAGTGCAATATTTCTTATAAAAGGAAATCGTTTTTGATGCTTATGTTGGAGGTATGGGAGAGCAATTTATTACAAACTCATTGAATATTTTGCCTAAATAGGAAAAGAGAGTGAAGCCATTT
This sequence comes from Ctenodactylus gundi, assembly GCA_004027205.1. NCBI lineage: Eukaryota > Metazoa > Chordata > Mammalia > Rodentia > Ctenodactylidae > Ctenodactylus > Ctenodactylus gundi. The sequence continues at coordinate 197,441 of PVKB01003495.1, read as the reverse complement.
CCAGGGAAGCTCTTCCAAGTTTCTTAGGTAATGGATGTTGTGGCCAGTTGACATAGTCACCAGAGAAAGCACCAGAAAGTGAGTGCCCAGATGAACACAGTTGGACAGACCACTCTTTCGGGGATGCACTCCTCAAACTGAGCTAATTTTGCCAAGCCAGCCTCCCCCTAATTTTTAAAGCCCTATGTATTTTTGAAGGAAATTTAATCCATATGTTCCTAAGGCACATTGTGCCTAAGTCATTAAGAAGTTATTTTATAAATGTGACTTCATGTTTAAAAGAGTATTTTTAGTAATTCTCATTCTTCATAATGCTAAGCTTTTCTTGGTGTGTTTTCTTGCTTTATTTAAACATACCGTATATCATCTTAACACATCATGTGGTGAGGCACAAAGGGTATCTTAAACCCAGAAGGAGGGTCCAGTGAGCTAGGTTAATGCATTTGAAACACTCAGTTTCTGTTTGTGGATGCTTGTGTTCCTCCAATTTTGTGTGCTATATATTCTGGGCCATTTTTAGTATATTCATGTTAAACAGGACTCTGGTCCTTTTCCTGTGTTCGCCGAATGAGTGCCTACAGAGAGGAACAGGAAAATGAGAAAAGAGGTAAAAGACTGACATTAAATTGCCTCATAGGGTATATTTTATACTATACTGCATAACCCTGTCTTTTCAAAATTGAGCTCATTTCCCCGTTTTATCTACTACCGTTGCCAGCTGAGAGGATTAAAATGTTTCAGAAAATGTCTGTAAAAGAAATAAAATTGAATTTAAGAATAGTCACTGGCCTCTCATTTTTAGGGTAAATATCAGGTAGTAGTTTATTAGGACTGATGCTGACTGAAAATTTGTTTTATTTGTAACGAAAGTAAGCATTTTTAAAAAGCCAAAATAAAACACCTCTTTTTGGAGTCTCATGGTATAGACCATGTTTTATTTATAATAAGGCATCCTTGTTTGCATGTGAGTTTTACATGAGAAACATCTGTTGGCTGCAGGAGGACAGCAGAACAGCTTTAATTTGGAGTCTGGTGGAGAGCAGTAGTTTCTCTTCTGAGAACCCATACTGCGTGTGTAACAGGTACAGCAGTATTCAGCAGTCAGATGTAGTCACCTCCATGAGGAACAAAGATTTAAGCAGCTAGCACATCTGCTGTTCTTCTCCCTCAGCCATCCTGGAAATACTTTCTGGTCTAGTTTTTATTTGATTCTCAAAACTTTCCTGAGGGCTGTGTTCTGTTCTCATTTTTTTTGTTTGTTTGTTTACATGAGGAAGTTACAGAGGTGTTACTTCTTTTGACATTTCACAAGCCTGTTGTGGCTTTGTGTGTGTGTGTGTGTGTGTGTGTGTGTGTGTGTGTGTGTGTGTGTGCCTCAGTCTCCCCTAGACTACAAACTGTGAGGGTAGGGATGTGCTATATATGAGGTGGGACTATTTTAGGATGTTTGGGACTTTTACTTCAGAAGCTTCACCTCATATCATTTCAAATGAATTGAAACATGTGCCCATGGTATTTCAGTATCTATGTAAGTAAATCACATGATGTAAATAATCATATGTGTGGGTTGAGCCATGACTGGTTGACTATTCCATAAGTGCTTAGATAACTATTTACTTTCAATTTCATGGTGGTTTTTTTCCACTTTGGAGCTAGTTGATTATGCTGAGGTCGCATGCATTTCCACACCTGTTGAGGAAAAGTCCTAGTCTCTCAGCATTGCTCCTCCAGTGGTAGTGGATGGAGACACTTCTGTGCTTCTGTTTACTCCTGTGTCCCTCGCTTCCGTGTGGCGACAGGAAAGGGCTTAGCATTAACTGAATGACTGAGAGAAGGAATAAAGGAGTTAATAGATGAGTGAACATGTAGGTAAAGTCTGGATTAAAGCACAGATAGAGCCCTCATTTCTTGTTTCTTTTACACTGCCTTCGTAGTGAAGCTAGAAATGGTGTCCTCAGGATATATTCCTTACATTTCTCATATTGTTCTCTTTCAGGCCAGAGTTCTTTTTCCCTTGGAACTAACGCACAAGAAAGTAGGCTACAGTATTACTTGACTCTTGATAGCTCCTGTGAAATGCTCGTAGGCAGTTTTCTGTCTGATTGCTGTAGTGTACTTTGTTTTGCCTTACTACTATGGGATAATGTGGCAGTTATTAATATTCAAATTAAGTTTCTTGACAAAACCAAAGGTGTTTTCTGCCTATGTGGTTTTAGTTTGTTTTATTTAAAATTCTAGGTATTTCTCAGGTATTTCTCATGTGATTTGTTTGTTTGGATGAGATGCGGCTTTTTTTTTTTTTTTTTAATTCAGGGATGAACCTTGTGGCCTTTCTTCAAAGCTCAAAAAGATGGTAGCAAAGAATCTGTCAAACCTGGTAGAAAGCTAGGGAGAGAGCCCACTCTTGAGAAGCACGCCTAGCTGGAACAGTCAGTCAAAGGAGCAAAATAAAGAGAATATGTATTAGAGGGGAAGAAGTCAAGCTATCCTTATTTGCAGATGGCATGATTGTCTACGTGGAGGACTGCAAAAACGCTACCATGAAACTCTTGGAACGAATTAACAAATCCACTCAAATTGCAGGTTACAAAAATAATACAAGAATATCAATAGGATTCCTCTGCACTAATAATGAACTCATTGAGAAAGAGCTGGGAAGAACAACCCCATTCTTAATAGTTCCTTAAAGAATTAACATACATAGGAGTAAACCTAACCAACAAAGTAAGGGCCTTTACAAAGAAATCTGTATTTTGGTGGAAAAAAAAAGAAATTGAAGAGGACAATAGAAAATTGAAAGATATCTCTTGTTCTTGGATAGGCAGAATTAATACTTTCAAAATGGTTATACTACCACAATTAATTATGTTTCAGTGCAAATCTTATTTATGAAAGTTTTTCACAGAACTTGAAAAAATAATCCTTAAATTCATATAGAACCAAAAGAGACTCAGAATAGCCAAAGCAGTCCTGAGTAACAAGATAAAAGCAGGAAGCATTAAATTTCAGACATCAAATTATGTTACAAAACACCATTATTATTAAAAACTACTTGGTCCTGGCACAAAAACAGACAGGTTGACCAATGGAACAGAACTGAGGATGCAGAGACAACATCAGGTACCCATAGCTACATGATCTTTGTCAAAGAAGCCAAGAAGCACAGGCAAGCAAAACATACTGGAAAAAGGATAGTCTCTTCAATAAATTATTCTGGGAGAGTTGGTTATCCACATGCAGAAAAATGAATCTAGACACACTCCTATTGCCATGTACCAAAATCAAAACAAAATGGATCAAAGAACTAGATATAAAGAGAGAAACACTGAACCTTCTAGAGGGCAAAATAGGCAAAAATCTAAAGATGTAGACGTGGCAAGAACTTTCTTAATAAGACACCCAATACAAACAAGCCCCCAGAATCAACAAATGGGATCATATCAAATTAAAAAGTTTCTACACAGCAAAGGAAATAATCAGCAGAGTGGAGAAAACCTACACAACAGAAAAAAAAATTTTTACCACCTACACTTTCTGTAGGTCACTAATAACTACAATATATAAGGAACTGAAGAAAGCTAGATCCTTTGAAATCAAAGATCTTATTTAAAAAAAAATAAAATGGGCAACTGAAATAAGTAGGCAGTTCTCCGAGGAAGACGTTCAAATGGATCAGCACATACATGAAAAGCTGTTTAACATCCTTAGTCATTAAAGAAATGCAAATCAAAGCATCACTATGATTTCGTCTTACCCCATCAAGAATGGTGCAAATCAAGAAGGCACATAGATTTGAAGCTTTTGAAAGTAAATGGATGCAACTTGAGAACATCATGCTTAGTGAAGTGAATCAAACTCAGAAGTTTAAATATCACATGGCTTCTTTAATATGAGAAACCCAGAATACAGTTATTTTATAGAACCAGATGGATGTGCTGCTAGAAGTCGAGGGATGAGGAAGAGAGTGGGAGGGCCAAAAGGGTGGAAGAGAAGGGATTGTAGTATGGACGTGATATGTATGTGCACAAAGTACTCAAGGACAATGTAACTGTTGTCTATCACTCATATATATATACAAATAAAAATGAGGGAAGGCAAAGAGGGGATAAGAGAGGAAGCAGGTGTGAGGTGGGCACGATCTCAGCAGACCTGCTCTCATCTTCCTTAGATGTGATTTCAGCCTCAAAGGTGGTGTGCTCCTCTGGGTTAGACTTGATGCCCAGGCATTGCAGACCTTAATGGACCTCTGCGCATGCCTGCGGGGCAGACTTGGGCTCAACTCTACACTTGGAGTGGTACTTCATGGCTCAAGTGTCTTAGTCACAGTGGGAGTTACAAATGATGGAATTCTCCCTCCCTCCATGAAAATGTTTCAGGATTGAGTTGTACAGTACATCCTTATTGGACACCTGCGGGATGACGCCGTAATGAGTAGGACAGACTTGTTCCTGGTCACCAGAGGTCTTTCTGTTCACACTTGGGTCAAGTTCTTGCTTCTTGGAAGTACTTTGAAGTATATTTAAAGTGGTTTGGTTTTTATTTCTCAGTTTTTGAGGTGTGTGCACAAGTTAGACCTGTAATATTCAAAGGATTGAGTCTTTCTGTTTATCACTGAAAGACTGGGGGAAAAAGCCCACAGCATAAAAATTGGCTGTGTGGAACTTCAGTTTCCCCACTGTTATCTTATTTTTGTATTCTTTTAAAATCTTTTGGTAGTCTTCAAAGAATAACAGATGTAAAACTCTTCTTCAATTTGTGTTGTGCCCTCTGGCTCCCATTCTCCCTCACAGAAGTTCCTCCTTGGTTTCCAGTGTACAGTCTCTTGTTCATATACCCTTTTGTGTAGTACAGTGCATTGATTGACTGTGGGGACGTATTTTGAGAACTGCTTCTTTAGCCATTTTTCTCATTGTGAGAACATAGTAGAGCATACTTACACAAACTAAGGCAGCTACATCACTATGTCCCACAGTCTTATGAGACCACCATCGTACATACAGTCTGTCACTGACATGTGTGACAAAGAACTTTGGGGAGTAGAGGGGTGGGTGTGCGTGTGTGCACACACTCGGCTTTTTTTTTTTTTGTCCTTAAATGATCTTTCTCTAAATTAATTTGGACTATTAATTTGTGGCAGAAATCCCAATGTATATTCTCCCAAGGGAACTAGTGATATTTTTATGGCAACAGTTTAAGAAATAATTACTCAAGGAATCTGTGTGATACGTTTTCTTATGCTAGAGATAGATGATGGTGACCATAAAGTGGGTGCCTGGGGGAGACACCTGGCCTCATTGTCTGAGAAAATTGGGAGGATGGTATTTTTCTATTCCTTTTTTTACCCTGCTCCCTCATTTGCTCTGCCATTAACCCAGAGCCACCCCGTTACAGGACTGGTACTTACTTACCAAGAGCAAGGCTCTCGTGCCTTAGTAGTGCTTCATAAAATGATTCTGGAATATAACCTCTCCCATTTACTTTCTCCCAGCCTGGTCCCCTTCAGCAAAGGCTTCCTCTGGCATTTTAAGTTGCTTTCTTTCAGAGAATAAAAGTAAAATCATGAGGAAGCACATCTAAAAATTGTACAGATTTTTTTTCTTCCAAGTATCAGGACATTTGTTATCACTTTTGTTACTGTATGAGCAAATGAGAAAAGCCTTGACCTGCCTCAGTCACTGCAGAATTGAAGTTGACATTGTCTTACAGAATTTTTCTGAGTGTGAGAACAACTCGAGTCAATAGAGTGTTCTGTGGTTTTTTTCCCATTTTATTGATATGCATGGGATCATATGATACATAATGTTTACATTGGACTTGCGTATTTTGTGCACATATATATCGCATCAAAATTACAAAATCTTCCCCTCTCCCTTTTGACCCTTTCCCCACACGTTATTATCCACCACCTCTTAGTTCTATGAAATGACTGTATGCTGCATTTCTCATATTAAAGAAACCATGCAGTATTTAACCTTCTATGTCTGGCTCACTTCACTGAGCATGATGGTCTCAAATTGTATCCATTTACCTACAAAAGCCTCCAAGTTGTCTGTCTTTATAGATGCAAAGTACTCCATTGTGTATATACACTACAATTTGTGTATCTGTTGGTCTGCTATGGGGATTTTGATGTCTTCCACATTTTAGCTATTGTTAGTTACGCTGCTATGAGCATGGGTCTAATGCTTGTCCAGTCTTTAGTATGGTGCTTGACACATAAGCACTCAACAAAACATGAGTAGTATGAGAATGAAGAAGGATAGTCTAGTTAACTAAGGATTGTCATGCTAGGTGGATTGTCACTCCTTGATGACCCTGAGTAGTCAGTGATGACCTGCATCCCTGTGGTATAAAAAGCGATTTTCCATCCATCATGCATGGGATCGTTGTATAATAGGAAAGAGATCTTTAGAGCATTGCCTGTGCAGGTGGCTCAGGCACATGCCAGGAGTCTGTGCTACCTTTTTAGTTTTCAGCAATGCTTATCTTCTAGGCTGTGCTCCTATGGCACAACTGAAGTCCACTCAAGTCCACTGCTTCAGTAGCAGCACTAGTGGTCCCAGCTCACTGTGGTGCCCCAATGGTGGATGTGGAGAGAATTGGGTCTCTTGGCAGTGGCAAGGAAATTGTGCTTGAAGCCACTATTTCTTCCTTTCCTTATAATCTTGTAGATATGAGATCTTACAAAGAGTCTTACAAGGTTTAATATGGTATCAGAATAATAAAGGAGAATTTTTAAAATGCTTTATAGTGGGGCCATAGAATAGGTGCCCTTAAGTAACCTAAATGAGGTAATCCTCTCATCCTTTCTCCATTTCCTCTCATCCTGTCTCCCATTCTGCTCCTTCCTCCCCTCTCATGTACACACACATGTGTACATATTGTATGCTTATACTGTCTTATTTACCAGTAAAGCTAGTGGGAGGGGCAAACTTAGGGACAGAATGCAGTGATCATTGGGGGAGGAAGTTGCTAATGTGAGCCACTTAATTTTTCTGATCCTTTATAATTTTCCCTTGCGTCCCTGAAGAAGCCCGGCCAGTCCCACTCAAGTGGTAAAAAGCCTGGCTAGTCCTCTTAATGAAAGAGGACGCTTTGGGCAGAATGGGAAGATCAGGTTGGGTGCAAAGATGGTGTCAAACTAGTCTGTAGAGAAGTGCATCAGTTTCTGTGTAATAAAGGGAACATTTGAAAATTTTAGGTGTAGGATTTTCGATGATAATCTACATGTAAACCCCTTAAGTATTGCCTCTTATACTGGCATATTAAGAGTTATGGGGATGCTTAGAAGCAACATTTTATTTAGAAAGTAATTGAAAAACAAGATTTTATCATTGCGGATTGGAAGCAAAAGCTAAAACTGTCTCTGGGACTGTGTTGGGTTTGTTTGGCTGCAGAAATAGGCTGAGTGGCCCAGCGCAGTGAGGGTGTTGTGTCTGGAGCAACAGAGGCAAGGTAAGGTAGCTGTCATACCAGTGGTTCCAGTTGGAAATAGTTAGGCTTCCTGTTCCCATTAACATAGCATTACCTGTCTGGTCACAAGTCTCAATTGCTTTGTTTGGAGACTGTGTAGTATGGATTGGAACAGGGATGCCATCCCCAAATCTTTGGTAACAGGGTTGGTGAGAAGAGATGACGGGATACGGTCCTGTCAAGGCCAGACTGGACACAGCATTTAGGCAGGGACTGTGCAGCATCCTGGATACAGAGCTACTGCATTATCACTTGAGTAGCCCATTTGCCACCACATCTGCATCTGCATCTGTATCATCTCATTATGCTATGATCCCCACTCCCCCAGAGGTACCATGAGGCAGAGGGGAAAATGAGGGTGGCCAGTTGGTGATTTCCTAAGTCCAAAGCAAGAGTTTGACATGCAGGAGCATCAAAAAGGAATGTGCCTGTACAGCATCCTAATGTAATAACTCATTTGTTGTAAATTATTAAAATGAGCCTCAATCATACCTCTCCAACTCAATACTCTCCCCTCCCTTCTCTCTGATTGTGCTGTCCATGTTGTTAGAATACCCCCTGCCTCTCACTGATGTGCTGGGTTGAATCTCGTACCTATAGCTCCTCTAGAACATCCATTTTCTTAAAGAGAAGAGAAACCAGTTTGAATTAAAAAAATCAGAAGAGTCAAGAATTACCTTGTTGGTGCCTAGACATTGCTTCTAAACACTGGAGGTACAAAATACCAGACAGGCCTGTTTTAGGTACCTGAAGCATGAGCTTCCTGGCCCTTCGGCACAAGAGCAGAGATTGGTCAGAAACCACAATACTGTTCTCAAAGTTGTTGCTCCTCCCACTTAGTGACATTATATATATAAAACTAGAAGCTTCATGTATTGTTCCTCCCCCCTCCATTTAAAGAGCCATCATCTTTTTTCTGAGAAGCCTCAAACCCAGCGATGGTGGGAGGCCTCTTCTACCATCAGGCTATGATGAGGTTAGCCTTACAAACCAGACTTGCAAACAAGCCACTGCTCTCCTGAATCTCCTGTCTTCAAGGAAAAAGGGCTTTTTGTGATCATCTGGTTTTGTGCCTCTTTTTTTCAAAAAGAGAAATCTGAGGCCCAAATGGGTCAAGGACCATCGCTATAACTGTGACCCAGGTGTCCCAGTTTGGACTCTTTGTCCCCTTCAGCTTGGTTCCTGTTCGTGTGTGTGTGTGTGTGCATGTGCATTCATGTCTGCATGACTGCCACCTGCTTTTTCTCTGTAAAAATTAATGTGAAGTACATTTGCTTTGTTGTCCTTTGCAGTCTTGCCTGCCCTCTATGTCCAAAATAGCTGATTGGAACTCGTGAGACTGTTGCATCTTCAGATGTTTGTAATCCAAAAGAATCCCTTATGGTTTGCTATAATAGAGTGACTTGGATGTTGGTATTCCGTGTTGAAAAGGCAAGCCAAGTTCGTAGTGCAGCAGTCACAATGCAGTGCATTATGCATAATTTGTGTCCTGCACCAGGGGCAATGGTGAGCTGCAAAACACCGTCCTGGTCCTACAGCATAATTAGCAGGATCAAACCCTGCACAGGGAGGAGCACAATGATTGTCATCCGAGGAAAATAAAAGTAAAGTTCTAATAAAAGCAGTACACCCACTATTATAGGAAGAACAGCCCCTCTATCAGTCTGGAAACATGTCAGAAGCCTTCATTGCTAACTGAAACCTTTAACATCTCATAAAATATTTGTACCGGGAGTCACTCTATTGTTCAGAGGTTCTAAGTCTTGTCTTTGAAATTTAGCAGTTGTACTTCTATATTGCATTTCTCCAATAGTAATATTGTAAACATGAAGAGTTTGCATTTTAGTATAAATTCAAACAATGTGGCTTTAAAAGAGTTCACCACATCAAAGAGAGGCTGTTTGGGCATGTTTTATAAATTTTTTTCTGCATAGTTTTTAAAACTACAAATGACTCATAAAGTGTGCTCCATTTAGATTAGTCATGTTGGTATAGTGTCCTTGTTTCAGCTTTGACCAACTTTAATTTTTGTACCCAAAGAGAATTATTTGAAAATAGCTGTAGGCCTTTGGCCAAGTCAAATTTCCTTACTCTACTATTTTCAGATCCATAGAACAATTCTGGAAACAGTGTTTATACTTGCTCTAAACATAACACATTTTGTACCTCTTCATGGTCATTTTTTAAGCTAAAATATTCACTAGATCAATTTACAATCTCTTCTTCCTTTATATCCCAATTACAGCCTCTCCATATCCTTCACAACCTCCACTAAAAAACAAACAACAGCAACAACAAAGTACTCAGTGTTGTGCTGAGCCCCTCCTCGGGGTGAGGCAAGGTTGGATGGCGAAGGGACACAGGCAGGTGCAGTTTCCAGTGCAGTATGATGGAGCATAAAGAACTCTGGGCTTAGACCTGACCACAGGTGTAGGGGCTGAGGTTGTGAGGAGACATCTGAGCTTACCCTGAAGATCAGGCTTTCCATCTGGAAAATTGAGGATGGTGGTTAATACTCCCTTCCATTCCTGTGTTCATTCCTTCTCCCTTCATTCCAGGGACATAAGCTCTTTTCTTGCCCCTATAAAACTTTCCACCTCATGAGGATGCACGTTGTTGAAATAATCAGATTTTTCAACCATAGCATTGTGCACTTTGAAGAAAAGGTATCTTGTGAGAGCGTAAGGCAGAGGAATCTTGTTAAGGTTGATGGGAGACAATCACTTTTGCTGATGTGTCTGTGCCTAACAGATGGGTGAGAGAAGGTGGTAAGAGACGCTGCTGTGCTAGGAAGGCCAGCAGCCACACCACACAAGGTTTTGTTGGGGTAGGGTTTTTTTTTTTATTTTTGTCTTATGATAAGAAGGATACTTTGGAGAGTTTATGCAGAGGGGAAAGTTGATAAGACAATTGTTTTTGAACTTTTTTTGAATGGCTCTTCAAACAGTGAAGTGAACGTGGAGCAGCCCAGATACTGGTCTAGGCTCATGATACAGGTGACATAGAGTTGAAATGCGGGAAATGGAGAATGGACATGAAAATAGTAGATTTTGGTGCTAGATGAAATTGGGTAGGGGTTGCCAAAGAAGAGGAAGGTAACTAGGATGATACATGTGTGAGGAACTGCAGCTGAGCTGGGGCAGCCTGACAAAGGGGTTATTAGCATAGGTTCTACTTGATCTTGGTTGCTTTCAGCTAGGCACTCTAATCCTTTAATCTCTTTATCCTTTGGAATATAGCTATAAATTAGATTTCTGCACTTGCTCAACTAAGAAAATTGAGAAGCAGTGCGAGAAGTTCTTTGTTCTGGGCACAGAATGAGGGGCAGGGCCAGTATTCAGACTCCGCCCTGTCTGCCATTAGAGCCCGGTGTCCTCTGTGCTCCATTCCATAGCCAGGTAGCAGAGGGCCAGCAGTGTACAACACTGATGGCCACTCTAGATTTTGCAGATGAGGTTTAGATCATGCAGAGTGAAATAACTAGCCAGAGAAATGAGGGAGCCACGTGATAAGCACTCCATAAGCAGGCTTGGTTTTTCTCTTAAAAACTCTTAGGAAAACCATTTTCCTTTGTGGACTTAAGTTCTCCAGCTCAGAAATGAGCAGATAGAAGGCACCATCTCAGAGCTCGCCTAGAACAAGGACATCTGTGATTTCATATCTTAGACAGAACCGCCTTTTCACACTGTATCAGATCTTTAGGATTTTCTTCTTTAAACCATAAACACACTTTTTAGTACTAGCTTTTTATCTGGCCCAACTAGATATTTAGATGTTTTCAAAGTTAGAGAGCAATATATACACCCCCTACCCTTATTGAACCTAATTCTAGATTCCTAACTTAGAATTTAAAGTTTAAAAATTTTAATTCTAGTATCATTCTGCATGTTTATAGTAGGGTTTTTTTTACAAAAAAATTATTATGAGACATCTAGGAATGACTTACTTTTCATATTTTTGTTTATATATATATATATATATATATATATATATATATATATATATCCATAGCATAGGCAATTTGAAAATTATTTGTGATTTTAATTCTAAAGTGGCAGTTGGAGGCAAGCTATTACAATGTATGAAAAGTATGAGAAAGCCCAGGTCTTTCTGAAGCAGGAAGACTTGTGTGTAAGAAGTGTTGCCCGTGTAGGCTGGCACACATGTGTGTGCACATGTATGCATGCGCACCCGTGCTCATTTACATGCATCCAAGTCAACACACCTTCTCTGGTGGGATACAAGGTCAGGATGGAGTAGGAGGTGACTTAGCCAGAACTAAACAGGGAAAGCATGGTAATTAGGTTTAGTTAAATCCCACCAAGTATAGAAACAAGCTTGTTTTTTAATGGCTAGCATACTTGTAGAATAGCTTATCATATCATAAAACTTGGCTTCACGCCCATCACACTTCTTGGGTACCTCTGACCCACATAAGCAGTTTCTTGGCTCTGAGGAACAAAGAGCAAGGCTTCTGTTCGTTTGTGTACATTTGCAGATGGCCTCAAAGGCTCTTGTGGTTTTAGAGACACCGCCCATTTATCTTACGGAACTTATCTACTCTGAAAGGATGAAAGGTTGGGTCCTCCTCACCTTCCGCATTATCTAACAGGTCCTTACCCCTTGGAATTTAACAAATATTGCACTTTTGACAACTGTGACTTTCTTCTACACCTTTTTTTTTTTCCCCTCCTGGTCAGCATACATCTGGCTACAAGCCTGGCATGGCTTTTCCTTGTGGTGGGCTTGGGGTGAGTGGCCCTCCCATGGTGCCTTTAACCCTGCCCTGCCCAAGTGGGTGCCTCTGCTGATATTTGTGATTCACATTGCCATTGCCAGTGTTCTACCATATAGAAGGACAAAAAGGCTCTCGGCTTTAGTCAGAGCTTTGACCGCATATTCTCTTTGCCAGTAAGAATCTCGAACAATTTCTTAGGCCAGGGACTGTATGTATAATCATGCACTGTTGTCAGTACTTTTGGAGGAGCAGTTTTGCACTAATCGGGCTTAAGAAATGGAATTGTAGTTATAGAAACTGTATTGTACTGGCACAAAATCAGACAGGTAAACCAGTGGAACAGAACTGAGGATCAAAGACAAACTCAAATGCTCTCAGCTACCTAACCTTTGATAAAAGGACCTAAAAGCATACACTGGACAAAGGATAACCTCTTCAACAAATGGTGCTGGGAATATTGGACATCCATATGAAAAAGAATGAATCTAGACACATACTTGTCACTGTGCACCAAAATTAAATCGAAGTGGGTCAAAGACCTAAATATTAAAACTGAAACACTGAACCTCCTGGTAGACAAATTACGCAAGTATCTATGACATAGATGTAGGCAAGGACTTTCTTAATAAGACACCAAAAACAAAAGAAATACCCTATAATTAACAAATGGGATTATACCAATTTAAAAAGTTTCTGCACGGCAAAGGAAGTTATCAATGGTGCAAAAAGAGAACTGACAGAATGGAAAAAAGATTCACCATAAATACTCCAGACAAGAGACTCACAACCAGAATATACAGGGAACTGAAGAAAAGTCAGCCCCTCAGAATCAAAGATCTGATTGAAAAATGGTCAAAAGAAATGAATAGGCAGTTCTCAGATGAGGAAGTTCAAATGGCCAATAAATATATGAAAAGATGTTCACCATCCTTAGCCATTAGAGAAATGCAAATCTAAACATCACTAAGATACCACCTAACTCCATAGAAAATGGTAAGTATCAAGAACACAAACAGCAATCAGTGCTGGCGAGGCTGTGGGGAGAAAGGAACCCTCCTGCACTGCTGGTGGGAATGTAAATGGTACAATCACTACAGAAAGCAGTATGGAAGTTTCTCAAAAGACTGGAAATAAATATCCCCTTTGATCCAGTGGTACCTTTTCTGGAAATTTTCCCCAAAGAGTTAAAAACAACATATAACAGAGATACATGTTTACCCATGTTTCCAGCAGCACAACTAACAATAGCTAAAATGTGTAAGATATCAAAATACCCATCAACTTGACTAATAGATTCATAAATTGTGGCATACAAGGACAGATAGGTTTGAGACTTTTGTACATAAATAGATGCAACTTGAGACCATCTTGCTCAGTGAAGAAAGTCAGAAGCAGAAGGTTAAATATTGAATAATTTCTCTAATATGAAAAACTCATATTACAATTATTTCATAGAACTAATTAAGGGGAATAATGGGAACTGGAGAAGATGGAGGGGCTGTGGGAGGATGGAAAAAGGAGAGGGGAAGGATTTGTAATTTTGCCATGATATATATAGGCACAGAATACTCAAGATCAAGGTGAACATGTTTTGCATTTATTCGTGTCAATAAAATGGGAACAATATTTTTTTAAAAAAATAGTTGAATTGTAAAGCCCTTATGTCAGCGTTCAGCATAGATGACTGTAGTGCATCTCATGGGTCAGGCTGTTTTTAGCAACTGAATATTCTCTACTATACCCAGAACCCCAGAGTCCAGGCACGTTCCATGGGTTTCATAGAAGAAGCAAGTAGATTAAATTGTTTGCCAAAGCCTGTGGGTTTGCAGCTTCCCTCCCCTCTTCCTCACCCATTTGTGTTCCAGATTGGGCGCTGTTCATTAACTGAGACCTGAAATCAAAAACTTCCTGGGCTTTAACATTCCCCACCTGCCACCACATATTATTCCTCTTAGTGTCCTCTGTCCCCATTGTCCCAGCCTGGCCTGGTTCTCCTTCATGCCTTGCTCTGATAGCATGTTAGTTGGGTCCTGCAGTCAATCATCAAACGTTTATAATGCACCCACCAAGTACGTAGCAGGCACTGAGATCCAGGATTTGTTCCTAGGATTTGATTATAGTGACGGTGGGCCAGTTTTATTTAATTTTATTGCACTTCTCATGACCAGATCTACAGTTACATTCAGGAGAGCTCAACTGTGCTGATATTTTCAAAAATCTGTGCATAGTATAACCTGAGAAAGTACTAGAGTCTTTGGTTCTTAGAAAATGTAGCCCAGAACCTCCTCATATAAAATCAGATGCTATACTGGTGCAGATGGTCAAAGGCCAACATGACCCCAGAATATAATATGACATTCTTCTGACCAAAGTTTCTCTAATATGAGCAACCTGTAATACAGACATTTTATAGAAACAGATGGGTGTGATAGTGGGAATTAGAGGCGATCAGGGGATATGTGAGGGCCAAAAATGGGATGGGGAAGGGATTGCAATGTTTACATGATATATATGTGCACAAAATACTCAAGCTCATTGTAACCACTATGTATTGTATAACATATATATGGAAAACTTTCTCAAAGTAGAGTATATACACTGTTGGTATCATAAACACTTGGGGCTCCTACCATAGACATTGATCTGGAATCTCTCTAAATTAGAACTCTACCTCTTTCCAAACCCTTGTGTAAGTTTGGGACACACCGTTGTAGACCTGGTGCCTAGTCTTTAGCCCTTGGAGGCATGTGGCATAGAAGTCATAAGATAGGTGTGGGCCCTCTTACCTGGTCCACTTTATTTGCTACTAGTCAGTACATCTGCCTTGCTTAGGGAGAGACCAACCCAATCCCTTTTCTCTCCCAGATCAGCAGCTTTGTTTTTCCAGGCACATGGTTACTTGCAACAGCTGTCTGGTATGAGCTGGATGTGACTGCCAGAGGTGGTTGCTCTTAGCAAAAGTTACCAACTCTTTCCAAAGTTATCTTCCTACTGGATCTCCATGTTTTTCCTCATATTCCTTGATTTCTTGAGATAATATTTACCTATACTTTTTCATGTGTAATGATAAAAAATATTTTAAGAAGATTGAGGTTTCTGATGGACATATTGGCTAATCACAAATGGTCTGTGATTTGCGAAGTCAATAAAAGCATGACTTTGATCTCTTATTTGAAAATCCAAAAACTATGGCATCTCTCTTTTGAAATTAAAGTGAGAGGGAATGAGAAGAAAACAATCAGATCTAAATACTTCTTTATACCCTTATCAGAACAGGGAATTTGAAAGCATAGGCAAAAACCAGTGAGTTGGGAAATTCTGTTGTTTGCTAACTGATGGCCCTGCCCCTATCCATGTAAGATGATGTACTTTTTTTTAACTGGCATTGTGGCCCTTGAAGGATGGAAGCTGCTATTCCAGGCAAACATGAAGCCTGTCCTTGAAATGGGAAGGATGTGGTTACATCTTTGTTTATGCCAGGAAGCACATCTGTTCATCCCTCTGCTCAGAAGCCACAGAACCACTACTTGTCAACCTTCTAACATCAGAGATGCTGTTGTGTGAGTTTGGGCTGCTTTAACAAAATAAAATGAGCTGAGTGGCTTAAACAACAGAAATATATTTCTTGTAGCAGATACTACTGTGATTGGGTTTTTGTAAAGTTGTCCTTGGATTAAACCTTCTCACTGCATTCTAACCTTCTGAGAGAGCAAAATCTGGTCTCTTTGTCCTCTTAAAGACACGAGTTCCATTATGGGGCATCACTCTAATGACCTCGCCTAAACCTGACCACATTCCAAATGCCCTATCCTCAGATACCATCACACCAAGAATCAAGACTTAAGCATATGGATCTGGGCCGACATACATTTTAATTTCATAGTAAGTGCTTTTGTAGACTCTCTGAGGCTGGACCCACCAGGCAGGAAAGTAACAGTTGAGTACCTGGGGATTTATATACTGAAAAATTAGAAATACTCTCCTGGAAGGAATCATTGGTAGTGGAAGCCTTTGCAGATTTGGAGGATTCATGGAATATACAGATTATAAAGTGATATCTTGTCACTAGCCAGCATGGATCCATGCTATAGTGATAATGGAAATGAAAACTAAAGGATGATTTTGCAGGAAAACACTTTAATTGAAAAAGGAAAATAGGATATCATCTTGGCTTGTAGCTGGAGGCCCTGCACTCTGGTGAAGAGGTTCAGACTGGCTCATCAGTGGAGCAAAGGAATCAATATAATGTGGTTCATTATCTCTGTTCTGGTTTCACAGCTCAGATTGAATCTTTGTGACTTGAGGAGCAATTCAGTTTCCCTGAAAGGACTCTCCATGATTTGAGGATAGTTTTGTTTTTAAGAGAGGAATCCTTTAGACTTGTGAAGAAATTTGGTTATCATGGGAGGAATCCTTATGATTTGGTTCCTAGGAAGTAACCTTCACGAGTTGAGGGGTAATTTCAATCCCATGATGCTCCGTTGGTATCCAAGGTGATCTAGGTTTAGGATAATAGAAACTTTTAGGGACAGGTATTCCCAGTCTTGAAAGGCGATGAGATAAGTGAGGTAAATTCGAGACTAATAGACACTCCCTAAATTACTAACACACTTACTTTATGCAGACCCAAAAAAGATTTGACCTAGAGTTTCACAAAATAAAGGTCAAGCTTTGTTCTACTTTTATCACCCTTTGGGCATTTGTAGACACAAATGAATCACAGTTTTTAGCAAAAAACACTTTTAAGTCCCTGACTACTTCAGAAGAATCACAAATCATGATTCTGTTTGTTTGTTTGTTTGTTTGTTTGTTTGTTTGTTTGTTTGTTTGTTTGTTTTGAGTAACAGGTTAAGAACCCAGGAATTTGTCTGTCTCTTTGGTGATCTTGACCCATGTCCTAATTATGCCATTCTTGAATATTAGCCCAATTCCTGCCCAGAGAACCCACCAAGTCAACCAAGTTCTCACCATCAGACACCTGTACACACACTCACCCATTGCACTTGCAGCTGGCATAGACATAATGAGAGCTAGAAGGCCTTCCTTTTATCATCCTTTTTCCTAATGTTCTGTTTGAGCAGCTCAAGAAGGACCAGAACCAAAGAAGAGGACTGAGGACAAGTATGAGTAGAAGTTTGGGTGAAAATGTGAACTACTAAATATAGCCATTAGGCTTAAAATGCCTAATTTTAACATTACCTCATCTACAAGTGGTTGTCTTCCTACCAAGTTGAGTCAATCTACCTTCTCTGATTTGGAATTAGAGTGGTACGAGGGCTACTGACAGTAGCCATCACCATTTCCTTGGAAGCACTCAGTATCACAAGGCAGCAGCAAGAGTAAATTCTGAATTTAGAACATCTACATATGCATATCCAAATCTATATCTCTCCCGGTGCCTTGTCATTCTCTGCTCAGGAAGAATTCTGATATGACAGAAAGCTAGATGCTGGCAAATTAACCTCTGGGTTTCAAACCAACTAGACAATAAACAACTCCATAATATTCAGTGAAGCAGCTTCTGTAGAGCCCATCTGTTTCAAAATAACCCTAATTCTGCTTACGATGCGGAATGCTTTGTTGACTGGAATTTGTCCTAGTTTTCTTCAGCAGAGCCATTGTCATAGTCCTCTGGTTCCACCTGCTGGCAAAAGTAAATATTGAAATGAAACCTATGGTGAATATTTTGAATTGAAAGAAAAAAAAATCTGTGGTTCTTAACAGGCAAGCATACATCAGGATCACCCAGCTCAGTCAGTGAAAATGCAAGCCCACCAAATCAGAAACTATTTGTCAAAACACCAGCCTTCCCCCTGCCCCATGGTGATTTTCAGACTTAGCCCAATCCTAGAAAACGACATCATCTGAAATTCAAGGAGCTGGGCACAGTAGAGGTAAGAGGTGGCTCCACCCTCCATGCACTGCATATCCCCAAACAGGATGACCAGGTGACAGAGGCCACTGAAGATGTCCAGCCCCACTGCTTCTACTTCATCCGGATGACTCTTCAAGCTTTATTCCTTTGGAAATCATTTTTAAAATTTAGAAGTAGATAAAACTGGTAAAAACATGGCTTAATCTAGTGTTCAAGGCTTACATCAGTAGTGATAAATCATGTTGATAGCATGTCCCACTGATATGGTGAGAAAGTCCCTTCATTTTTCTGATAGTCTTACTCCAAACCCATAACCCTGTCTAATCATGAGGGCAGATGTCAGACAAGTCTAACTGAAGGTTTCAGC
This sequence comes from Ctenodactylus gundi, assembly GCA_004027205.1. Lineage (NCBI taxonomy): Eukaryota > Metazoa > Chordata > Mammalia > Rodentia > Ctenodactylidae > Ctenodactylus > Ctenodactylus gundi. The sequence continues at coordinate 178,988 of PVKB01003495.1, read as the reverse complement.
TACCACTACTCATGATATTGATCAAGGGCATGAGAGACAAATGCAGACTAGAAAAGACTAAGGAAAAAATGATAATTAAATATATCTTCATCACTTGGATTGGATTCTACAGTAGAAAGAGACAAAGGACATTAATGAGAAAACTGGTGAAATCCAAATAAAGTTTGGAATTTAGTTCCAAGTACTATATCCATGTTAATTTTTTAGACTTGACAAATGCACCATTATAATGTAAGATGTTAACATTAAGGAAATTGAATTATCTATATTATTGCAATTTTTCTCTAACTCTAAAATTATTCCAAAATAAAAAGTTTAAAATCTAAATGTTAGTGGAGGGGAGTGGCACTGAATTAAACCAATGAGTGGGCAACAGTGCCAAGGAAGACAGCACCACTGGTTCTCTGTCCAGCTGCTAAAAGGCTTGGGCAATCTGGCTCATAGGTGGAGGCCAAGCAGCCAGCAGCAAGCAACAGGAGGCAGGTTTGCCAGCCACTGCTGATGTCTCTCTGGGAAACAGTCATGGGCACTTGAAACCTCCGTATGAATGTATCAGATGTCTGATCCAGCCTTCTTGATGTACAGATTAAGGAGCCAGAAACCCAGGGAAGAGAATTCACTTGTAGCAAGGATGGCTTGTTCGATGCAAGCCCACACTTGGTGCAGTGCTATTTCTGTAGCATTCTTAGTGATTTTATTTATCATCAACTGAATTGCCTTGCACTCAATAAAGTGCAGCTTCCTGGACTCCACTCACTGCATAAGAACCTCTGGCAGGAAACCCAGTAATCTACATTTCTAACAAGTTATCCACTCTGAACCCTTATGCTGAAGGGCTACTAGAACAAATTGGGCACCTTTACCTTTCATAGCCTCTCCAAGACTAGCTGGCTTTGCCCGGATCTCCTGCTCTGATGCTGCTGAAGGGCCAGGCCCAGCTTTGACTTCGCCTTCATTGTCCAGCCTGTTGCTGCTTATTGGAAACTATTGTGCAGAAGGCCAAGGCTGCTACAGTCCAGAAAGGGGAAGGTTCAGACACAGCTGCCCTTTTAGGATGCAAGATGTAGCAGACAAGCAGCAGGGCCAAGGCCCACACTATCTCAGGCTTCTGGGTATTCTTACCTTCTTTTTTTTTTTCTTTATCTCAGTTCATTATACCTTAAATACTCCTCTCCTATGTTCTTTCCCTTTTTTTTTTTTTTTTTTTACATTATGATATAAAAACTTACTCAAAGACAACGCCAAAACCAGAAAGCAAGAGGGGGGGAATGGAATTCCTCTCTGTCCCCGAGGAGACCACTAGAAGATGGTTTCTCTCTACTTCTCTGGGCTCCACCTCCCATAATGCCCCACAGTAACTCCTCCAGGAAAACCATGTCCTAAAGAGACATTGGCAAGTTTTTTCCTCCTGGAGAAACAGAAAAGGTCAAAACAGAGATTCCTAAGAAGTCCAGAGCAAGTAACAATTTGTACTTAGGGAATCTTCTGCAGTATCGCCACCTCCCTGCCTGTGAGCTAGTGTAGAATCTCCATCAGAAATTAGGAGAGTCTCAGGGTTGCAGCCACCCCTACCTACTAGGGCAGTCTAGCACATTAACTCTCAGGCCTATAAATGGGATGTAACATTCTGAAGGGTTTTCAGCTCTTTTCTAGCATCTTTTAGACTTGTGTGTATGTCTGATTGCCAACCCCTCACCTGCTAATGTCTTCTGTACATAGTCTGCCCTTTTCATTTTTCAGGTATAAAGTATGACCGCAGACCTGTGCCTCAATACAGGGCTTAGTTCCCAGTGCTCTTCTGTGACCCAGTCAGGCATGCAGGACCCTCATGTGTGAACACAGAAGGGAAGAATGGTCTTTTTTTTTTTTTCAAGAAGCCTGTGTCTAGTTTTCCAAGAGTTTTTGTATATTTTTGCAGGTTATTCCTAGATTAAATATATTATAAAGAAAAATAGAAAAGTCCTTTACATTAAAATATATATATATATTTTAATTTCACATTAACAATGATTCCTCATGAGAAATGGCTAGTCTCTTCCTCAAATCCTGCTTTGTTCCTGGATGCTTCTCCAGGAAGCATAGAGGACTATTTTAGGAAGAAGTTTCATATAAACAATTTTCTGATGATTAACTACCAGGGCTGATGTTTGTGGGTGGGTCTGTTGTTAACCCTTCTTGTCAAAGAGACATTCAGTGGTCCAAAATAAAATCTCACTGTTTGCAGTGAACATTATCTAAGGCAGAAGGCTAATTGTTTTTGCTATATTTAAACAGATTCTGTCTCCAAGTCATGATTAAGACCTTGATGCCCATCAGGTATATAGATTCTGAGGTTCAGGAGAATGGATCACACCTGTGTCTGAGGCATAATAGGAAGGAATATGGACTTGAGTCTTGACCCACCACTGACCAGCCATATGATTATGAGAGTTACTTAAAATCTTCAAAACTCAACTCTATATCTGTAAAACAGAAAAAGAAGTTCTACCTAGAGGGATTAGTCAGATAAAAACTGCATGTAGCCATAGGGATGAATCTCACAAACATAATTAAAGCAACTCAAAAAGCATACATATCATATAAATCTGTTTATGGAGAAAACTAGTGAAAATGTATCTGTGAGAAGCCAGCATAATAGGAACTCTTAGATAGTAATTGGGAGGGGATGTGGGGTTTATATGTATTGGGAATATTCTATATCTTTACCTGGATGTTGGTCTCTTGTGTTCAGTTCATGAATATTAATCAAGTAATAGACTCCAAAAAGAAGGAAGAGCATGTCTGATAAATATTGTGCCTCTTTGTCTTCCTTGGAAATTCTAGGATGTGGGCCATATGTTGTTGACATTTACAGGAAACATCAGACCTGTCACAGAAGGCTTGACATTTTAGATTACTCAAGTTACTAACCAGATCATAGCTTGCTGATTTCAGGTAATTTCTATCTATTAAAAGTCCTTAAAATTAACTGTCTGGAAGGGAAAGAAAGTAAAAGGGGTAAGGTAGGGACCCCCCATTCCAAAGATTCTGTCCATGAGATTTCACATAACATTTCAGAGTTAGGAAATCCATGATTGATTGAAGGGATGAAATGTGAATTCTCTCTCTCTCTCTCGGGTCATACCTATCTGTGAGCTGTACATCTTGTGAGCCATAATGTGACTTCATTGGTATGAAATTCATCAAGTTTTAGGTGAATTTTAAAATGTTTTCAAAGACAGAGATAGGTACAGTCTTCTAAGTAGTGATTCAGAAAGTAAAGTGAGCTTCTTGTCCTTCAGTGTCTCTTTTCCAAGCCCATCTTTCTGAGTTGACCTTTTTGGTCATTGTCAGTACGTGACTTAGCGACCATCCTTTCAGGAGGTTTTGCATTTCATGAAATTCTAATAAAGTAGCATTCCTGGAAGAGAATCTGGGTTCCATGCTGCTGCCTTCTTTTGACGATAGATATCCCAGAGAATGCTGATTTATTTAGAAATTCCGTTTTCTTTCTTTCTTTCTTTTTTCTTTTTTTTTTTTAGTAATTTCCTCATTAGCTGTCTAACTTAAGGGAAAGGTACGCCATTCTGAAACTTCACTTTAGCATAATTTTACTGAATGCCATAGCGTGCTCATCATCAGATCAAGGGCAAATCTATGAATACCAGCAAATCAAGCACCTCTATTTACATGGATAGCAGATAGTAGGGACAATGGCCATCAATGTGTGGCACTTTTTTCAGCAATTCTTATCTAGAGAAAACTGCTTCTTATCCCTTAGCAGTAAAATGCAGAGGTTATTTACTGCATTATACATAAGGGTAGAAAACTGAAAATTTTTCCATCAAGAACCACAAATCAATAAATCTTATGATCTCACCACTGATGCTATAATTAAGCTAAATTGACTTAAGCTGGGCAGTGTTCCTGAAGTTCTTTGAAGCATGGTCACTGTTTCTTTGAATGAAATTGAGGGCTGACCTCCATTTAGAAGAACACAGAAACAAGTCCCATAAGTATTTTCTACCAAGTTCTTTAGAATCTGACCAATTTACCGAGGCTTGTAAATTTTCAGTGTATGATTTAACTAAACAAAAAAAGAAGGTTTTGGCTAAGTGCTTCAGTTTTGTTTTGTTTTGTTTTGTTTTGTTTCACTGACCTGTAGGTGCCTTCAAGTTACAAAAATGTGTCACTCAATGAAAGTTGTTAATTACTTTTTTTGATTTTGCTTTCTTGGCAAATTTTTAGTAACTACCAACACCGAAGTTTGTACAAAACACTGCTAAAATAATCTGCATAGTTGGGCTCTCTCTCTTAACAAGTCACTGATTTTGTTTGTATCTTATGCATAGTTAATGATAGAAATAAATATATACATGTAAAACACAATTCTTGATAATTTTAGAGATTAAAAAATCATAATATCCAGTGTTCCACCTCCAACGATTGCACGTATGACACTCAACTACACATTTTATGTGCATTTTCTCTTTCAATCCTCTCTCAACTCAGCAAAGGAACTGCTTTTCATTCCCGCTTATGGATAAGAAAATGAATACTAAAAGAAAGTAGTCAATTTATTCAGGGATGTGTAACCGAAAAGTAGAGGAGTTGGGACTTGATACAATATGGTCCAACTTCAGAGTCGTGAAAGAGACTCTGCAGTTCTCTTATTCAGAGTAATCAAAACCTCCCAAAACAAAGAGTCTTCTCTGTGGTCTGTCCTCTAGTTCTAGAAGAGATAGGAGCCTGCTCGGGATTCCCCACTGGCTCCCATTCTATTTTACCCTTAAGGAACTCCGTCGTCTTGTCCCCAGTAGAGACTTGCTCAGGTCCTCTACTGTGTGCTTTGTAACTTAGGTGCATATCAGAAACACAGGGGCAGGACCCTTTCAGAGAGGCTTACAGAGGATCCTGCAGCTGTGGGGAGTAGGAATAGATGATGGGACCACTCCCCTGTGGAAAATAGAGGGTGGTTTTAAAAATAAATATGAAATCAGGAAATTAGAAGAGCTTAGATGAAACAACTAAGGGGCCTCGTCCCTGTGGAGCACTGACACAAAGTACACACATAGCAGGAGCAGCTAAGTGGCTAAGCATCCAATTTGATAGTGGCTTTGAAATAGAAAAGATTATTTTACACTTTAAAGCTTTGCTAAAAAAAAAATTAGGATTCAGAACCGTGTTGTGTTCAGAGCCTAAAATGAAGCAATTCAGCGATTCCTCGGACAATAGTGTGACTTTGCAATTATCAGAAGCATGATTCTCAATTATTTAAAATACCAAGATAGTCAAGTCTGATTTCAGACTTGTCACTACTGTTTTGGGGCTGATTCATGTGACCCTGTTGATGCTCTTAGAAAGCCTAGCCCCTCTATGAAGCAATGGATTTGAGAAGACCCAAGTTGGAATTTCAAAAGTCATATGTTTGGTAACTAGTTCCTTAGAGTTGAGGGTTTAACGTAGACTGTGTTTTCATTTTCAAGTAGTAGTGAGCTCCCGTACATCCATGAAGAAAGGAGATACACTAAGCTTTGATGAGAAGTTCGGGGGTGTGAGAGGGTAAGCTTCATAAATTCAGTGTTCTGTAAATGATGATAGCTGGGGAAGTGGGGAGGACCTAGGTTGAAGTTCTTTTTCCCTTTGTGCTAGCTTTGTGCCTTAGGTATGTTTCTAACACTCTCTAAATCTTACTTCCTCCTCTGTAAAATAGGGATGATCAGCTTGGGAATGAAAGCTAAGTGTCATAGAAAGAGCGGTAGCAGTGACAGAGCACGTATTGTTCCTGCTTGGCATGACTTTTCCGCTTTAGCATGCAGCATCTCTTCTGTTGGCTCAGTCTGGTTCTCCTTGAATGCCCTGCACATGGGCCCAGGGAGCATGTGTGCCAGCTGCTCATTCTGAGGGCTGGACCTGAGAAACTTTCCCAGTCTGCCATTTCTGATTCCTCCCTGCCTCTCCCTTCATGAAAACATTAATCCTTCCAAAGAGAATCATAGTGTCCTTTCTGAGATTCCCTTTGGGAGCCTGAGGACTCTTCCAGCTTTCCTGGGTTTGTGCCTTGTGGCTTGGAGTCAGCAAGCCGCGTTGAGCTTGCTTCTGATTGTGCCCACAGCTAGTTCTATCAGAGTTCCCTTCCTATCTGGAGCATAGTGTTAAAATACTGGCCTGTCCTCATAAATGCAATTAAAAATGGTCTTCATATTAAAAAAAAAAACTGTTAAAGGCAAAGTAGAATTTGAATCTGATTACATAAAGCAATTTTAAGTAATAAGTTAGTGGTGATTTGATACATCAGTCTTCATTTCAAAGCATTTACCATCTTATAGAAAGAGGAATCTATAAATATATAAATATATATATAGCAAAAAATATATCCAATGAAACTTTCAATCTTACAGTGTTCATAAAACTTCTGGGGAAAGCTTATAATGTGTTGAATATTATCTTTAACATCAGTTGATAAGTTGACGCATATGTCACTGTACCAACAAGGCTTGAGCTGGAGATGAACCCGGCAGGAGCAAGCAGAGGCAAAGGCCTGCCTTGTTCTCTTAGGTGCCCTAGTCATAAAGGCTTAACAGGGGATCAGAAGGTGTTATCCTTCCATGGGCTGATCAGAAGAGAAGAACCATTGAGCTTACTGAGGTCCCTTAAACAGTGAGTAAGCAAAATCAAAAAGGGTTGCCTTTTGACTATTTTGAATTTCCCCATCTCTGACAGCTAATATTCCAACCATGAATTGAACAGTGACTTAGTTTCCCACTGCTTTCTCTAGCCTCTTTTTATTATAGCCTTAACAATTGCCATGATACATGTAAATAAAACGTCTTTGAAATGCTGTCACTAGATCAGATGTTCACTTGCTTTCCTTCCTGAGAAAGCAATTATCTTTGCCACACTCACTCATCCATCCCAGCTAGGTCATTACCACCAGAACCAGAATATTGGCCCCTGGGATCAACCAAGCCAAACTTCAGTGAGAGTGTTAGATAATAATGTCTAGCTTTAACAATGCACTAATGAAGTTAGTGGCCAATACTGTTAAGTCCCTATGTTTATTAGACAGGCATTGGGTGTTAGGACTCTTCTAGGCACTGGGGAACAGGGAGAAGTGTCAGAGATGTCCCCTGCCATTATAGAGCTTGTGATCCAAGCAAGAGAGGGAAGAATGGTGTACTATACGAAGGGCAACTTTGGCTGTCAGGAGGTGATGGCCACCCAGTGAGGACAGCCAGCAGGAAGGTGGTAAAAACTGAAGAGTTTGATTTTGGAGAGAGTTCTTCCATGCGAGGTAGCTAGACACTGAAAAAGGAAGTAAGACTTGACTGATGGAAGTGATAAAAGAGGGAGTTCAGAGAAAATTAGCAGAGTTTGCAGAATCATAGGAGTGGTAAAGTGCAGCCTTTTTGGTCCATATACTTAAAAGTGAACTGGCTACTTATCCAGGTGAGCTAGTGGTGCTTCTGCCTGGCTGTCTCACAGAAGATATAGAAGCTCTTTTGTTTGCTTTAGATTACAGATTCCTGACATGAAGAATATTTTATCACTCTCTGCAAGTATGAGGAGAGTGTTTTTTTATGTAGTGACTCAAGTGTTTAAGTCATTACAAACTATATTTTTGATCTACTTGTAGACCCAGGAAACCCTTCTCAGTATGGTCCTTCGTGTGGCCTGTGAATAGTGGTCCTGCATTTATGTCAGTCTTTTCAGGTGTCAGCCAGCAGAGTTCATTCTTGCTGTGTGGCCCTGGCTTTCCACCTTCCCCCAGGCATGTATGTGTCTCATTCGGGTATGATTCTGACTGCTGGAGTGGGGCCAGAGAGGAAGGAAGCAGGCAGCCCCAAAGGAGAAGCAGGAGAAGCCAACCACTTTAGTTGAGGGGGGGGGAAGTTGGTCGAGATGGATGTAAAGAAACAAAACAAAAAAGCAATGCTAAGCCATTGTGACGTATGGAAAGTTACATGATTCAAATTATGGAGCATGGTGGGAGAAAATAAAAGTAGAATTACCGAGAACATCAAATCAAATTAAACTCATAGATGGAACCACACTAAAAATATTTACTTGATGTTGAAATGAAGAATTGACAGCTTAAATTGAAATAGGTTTGTTATATATCTTTTTCATGTTAAAATGATGGTGACACCAAAGCTGCCCCCCCCCCTTTGCAATCTTAAGGTGCACAATATCTTATAAATGTCAGAACCATAGACAGGCTGTGTTTGATTTTCCTTTTGCTTTGGTACCATAGGAAATACCAGAAGTAGTCCACCACCCTATGGATTTCGTCTCTCACCAGGAGAAATGAGGAGACAGCGGCTTTACAGATTTGATGGCCAGTGACGGGGCACAGCATCTTGAGGAGACGTGGTCCAGTGGCATTGGTGTTGCCCATGTGGTTCACTCCCCAAGCCTCTAATTAGTTTTAAACAAAAGCGAAGTACACACTTGTCATCCTATATTGCTCATGTCTGGCGTGGTGCGTCGCCCTATGGCCCCGTGAGTCCAGACTCACAGGCCAGATTGATTGCCTGAGAAACCAGGTTTGTTGAAGTCTGCTCACAGCCGTCCGGGACTGGCTGTTCTCCGGGCTTTGTTCTCTTTCTGAACAGAAGGCCGTGTCCTCAGTGTTGGGACCAGTTTCCCTTCCCTTTCCCCCTCTCCTGCCTCAGTGGTGCCTCCACCTTATTTAGATTTTAAAGACTGCGACCTTTACCAGGAGGTTTTGTTGTCGCCACTTTGGAAGATCACTGCCTCGTTCAGCCTGGAGAGCTGAATGCTTGACTTGGCAGGAAGTGCGAGGCACTGTTCCTTCGTCCTGCTGGCACGTTGCTGTGGTGACTTTCCAAGAAGGGACTGCGGCTGGCTGCTTTTCCATGTGTCTGCCTTTCCATGTGTTTGTTCTTCTTCACGCAGGCATCTTGGCAACTCAGCCCCTTTGCATCTCGGGCCCCTGGCCATGATGTACTTCACTTGCTCCCATGTGGTTCTCCCTAGAGAATAAATTGAAGAATACTGAAGCAGCTTAAGAAAGACTCATCCTAGAGAAAATGCCTACACACTCCATTAGCTGTCAGGCAGCACCAGCAATTAAGGCTCACAGCCACCCCTCCACTGGCAATAAGTATACCCAGGAGGGCGGACTTTCTGTAACTAACCAGCAAAACAGCAGCAGGTGGCTCATACAGAGTTTAACGAAGGCATTCAGTGGGCTGATCACTAGAAATCCTTCCTGTAGGAAGTATTTTTTTTTTCCTCACAAAAGTGCCTTTTAACTGGCCACTGTAACAGATATTTGTCTTGTACACGTGTCCAAAACATGCCCCAAGGCTCTGCAGTATTACAATACATAGATTGTCTGTCAAGTCACTTGAGGCATTTCCTAGTGCCTGTGTTTCATGAAAAAAAGGGCCAAGCCACAACACCACTACTGGCTTATTGTCATGAGTTATTTATTTTTAATGAGAGAAGCAGGAAAGGGTCTTTTTATTTTGACTTATCTGTCATTTATATATAGCTTTCTGATTATGAAAGTGAAGGATACACTTTCTGTATGTGCAAAACAAACATCTGGAAGAAAATATATCAAATGCTAACATGTTATCTTTGGAGGGAGTACATGGGATTTTGTGTTCCTTTTTACAACTTTATATTGCTGTTTTTAAATACACATTGCTGTGACTATATTAATTTTGCAGTCAGGAAATAAATAATGGGTTAAGACACACTTTAAAATAAGTATTACATATCAATTCAGAAAATTTACATCATAAATAGAAATACTATTAAATACAGTTTTAAAAGTCACCAATCGCATGTATTCCTGCCACTTTGAGGTACCCCTGGTGAACATTTTGGGGGAGGATACTTGTCTTCTCGGGGGTTTTTCTTTTATACATTGACAAGTGTGAGGCATAATTACTATGTAGTTCTATATACACTTCCTAATCTGAATTAACTTGAAAGAGGCGTTGACACTTGCATGTAAATGAGCTAAGAAAACCACTGGAGTGGTGGTGGGGGGGGGGGGGAGCACCCTGACCTGCTGGTTGGCACAATGAGCCCTGAGCTCTTTGGTTTAATTTATAATTGGTTATAAAACCAGCTTGTTGATAACCTGAATTGGACTTGTGAGTCTTACAACTTTAAACATATTTAAATTTAAATGTTCTTGCTAAATCATTTCTTTCTGTCAAACTGTACATTTGACTTTCATTTCCTTAATTAGAAATAACCTTTTTCTTATATAAGATCTTTTTATAGTGCATGAAAATTCTGTTGTAAGCCTTGTGTCCTGGGATTAGCATTGTTTGTGCGTAACCACACCAAGACGTGCCTTCTGCCTTGGAGTATGGATTGTAAGTGACCCTGGAACAAGGCCTGTGGCTTATTTATCTTCCCACGCTCTCCCCATCTCCCTACTCTGCCGTCCAAAGGCTCGTGATAGGGGCTATTAAATGTTACTAACCCACCAAAGTGTTCTTTTTCAAATGCACTAATTGAAATTTTTACTATATATTGGAAGTATTTTATATTTTATTGCTTGTGTCCATTAGTAGTACTTCCTTGTTCTGGGTGACTCACTAGATACTAAGACAGTAGAATCAGATTTTTGGATGACATAGCTTTAATATACATGTTTTATTTATGGAATGGAGTATCACCAAACATTTATTGATGTGAGAAGGGTCACTTTAGTTACAAATATAAACCAATTATTTTTGCATAACAATAAAGATGTTCTGGAAATTATTATAATTATTTCGTTCAGTTGATGGCTTGCCTATAACCACTGCTTATTGTTTGCAATGTCCTTTATTCCCCTCTGTAATTCAGAGACCCCAAAGTATGCCAACAAACTAGAATGGGGCTGGGAAAGACAAACAAAAGCAAGTGCATTAGACTAATTATCTGTAATAGGGAATAAGCATTGAGAGCTGGTTGGCAATTTGGTTTCTTTGTTTAGCAGTCATTTTCTGGTCATCTGTTATGCATCCAGTTTCCACAGTTTGGTGTGGTCAGTCAACCTAAAAATCCTTAATTCAGAATCTCTTGGTTCTCAGAATGCAGGAGTAATTGAAATTTCTCTTTTAATGTCTCTGAATATATTGTGTGTGTTTCCAAGCTGTATACAATAATGTTCAAATTTCTTCTATCTTTTAAAGTGCCTGCTGGTAAAGCTCAAGCTAAGCGGTAAACAACTAGTTTTAGTAACACCAGGACTAGTGTACACACTCCACCTGTGTTCTGCTACCAGGGAAATTAGCCACAGGAAGGAGAGGAGTGACGCCCAACACACGCACGCACGCGCGACTGCATAGATGGCGAGGGGGGTGGCAGCCTGGCAGCCATTTCCAGCTGTACTTTCAAGAGATTCAGTATTCCATAGAGAAATGTATGACAGCTGGACAAAGTGGCCCAGAGTCCCAGCTCCATGGGAAGTTGAGGCAGGAGGATTCCAAGTTTAAAGACAGTTTGGGCAATTTAGCAAGACCCTGCAAGATAGAAAAGGACTGGGGGTGTACCTGAGTAGTAGAGTATTTGCCTATCATTTGCAAGTCCTGAGTTCAATTTCCTGTTGCTACAAAAAAAAAAAAGTCATTTAAAAAACTGTCCTGTTTTAGGGACAGGGTCTTGGGAAAAGGGGTGTGGTGGGAAAGGGGGTGACCTTTCCGGCCAAACCATTCCTGAAGGACCTGCTTCTGGGTCAGAGTTTCATAAGTAGCAGAGCAGCTCTCTTGCTTGATTTACTGAAATCCCTTGACCCGGGGTTTGTGAAATAAAAAATAGAGAAATAGTTTTTTTCCTAAAAGATGAAAAACCCTATCATACCTTGCTTTCTCTTCCCATGGATCACTACAGTCATTTCTGCATTTTTTTTCTCCTTCTCTCTATACACACGAACACTTTAGAATCACTCTCCAAGGGAACTGAAAGTCTCTTCTCCATATTTAATTTTTCAAATGCTGCCAGGTACAATTTTTTTTTTTACAATGCCACTGACCATCTCACCTTTCTATGGTCTGTCGCCAAAAGCAAAAGGTCCGAGTCCATTAGTGTCCACAGTGTGGTTCTCACCAGCATCGCGTCCTCACCTCCTTTATGCATGACAGAACCTGCCCCCTGATCCTGCCACCCCTTTGTGGGTGGTCCTTACCACAGGAGCTTTTCTGTGCAGGACTTTTCTGGCACAGCCCTTCTCTCTGGGCCAGGTCCCATCCTCATCCTGCCTGCTGCTCAGGCCTTTCCCAGGTGGGAGGGCCCTGAATGATCTTGCCCCATCAGACCCACTGCTCCCATCGGTTCTGCGCTGTATGGTTTCCGCGTGTCACTGGCTTGCTGGTAACTCCCTGTAGTAAGAGAATGCCTTCCTCTTTAGATGGTAAGTTTTACCAAGGACTGTGAAACTTAAAATGTCTCTTTTTCTCACTGTGCCTTTAGCCACGCTTTGGAAAGTCTGAAACAATTAGTAAACTTGAAGATCGAAGTAGACAAGGGTTCACTTACACCCTGATCGGTGGCACACGAAAGTGCTTTCCAGATGTCAGTGTGTTCAAGTACATTTACACAGTCTGTCTATTGTGTGCGTGATAACACGGAGTGATTGCCTTGGGACCAAGAAAAAATTCTACTATTTTTAAACATTTTTCTTTCTCCAAACAAAAAGATAAAAGTAATTATTGATTGAAAATTTCATCTTTAGCTTGATAAAATTATAAACACAAAGTATATAATTATTAAGACTGTAGGCCATACCCTAGAAATAACATATGGCAGGAAGTTCCTTCAGGAGCCTTCAAGCCAGGATCAAGACGGGCTTCCAGATTGTTCTTATGCCAGCTCAGAGCAGTTTCTCCAGGTGGCTGACCTTGAGTATTTAGGGGCTAAGGAGGCCCAGCAGGGGTTCAGGTGATGGGGAGGCAGGCCTTCTGAGCACCTCCATAGTAGACCTGTCTCTGAGCAGTTTAAGAAATGTATTTATTATTTTTTCTTCTTTCCCAAATTAACTATCCTTTTGAACTACATGCTTATTATTATTTTCTAGTGTGAACTGGTGGGTAAGGCCAGGTTTAACAATAACAACAAAGATGTAGGAAAATATGGAAAAAAAAAAACTTTTGGTGAATATCCCAGTGAAAGGATAGGTTGGATTCAGAGAGGAGATATCAAGATTTGACTCCTGTGAACCCATTAGAGGAACAGGAAGCTGGGGTAGAGTGATGACTTGAGTGAAATGACTTAGGTGCGGAAGATTAACATGTTAAACACTGCATGGTTTCTCGGACTTGGAAAACCCAGAACACAGACATTCTCTGGAACCATATGAAGTAACAGCCAGAGCCGGGGGAAGGGGCGGGGAGGGGTTGGGAGGGTAAAAGATGGGAAGGGATTGTGAAGTCGATGCGATACATAGATGTACGAAACACCCAAATTCATTGTAAATACTATGTATTACATTTGTATATTAATAAAAATAGTGGGGGGAAAAAGAGTCTACAGGATGAGCTGGGTACACAACTCATGACATGGGACTTTTCAGGGACAGCAGAATTCAGGGCACCAAAGTGATGGCTGTGTTGAACTCTGTTTTCTAACCTATTCCTAAATAGGTTAGAAAGCTCTGGGGAGGTGACAGTATCAGTGGGTGAGAGAATTCTCTTTAACGGCAGGCAGAACAGGGCTCAAGTTACAGGTACTTGAGCAAGTCACTTAATTCTCTCTAAAACTCATTGTGAGTAAAATAAGAGGGAAGGTTGGTAAGGAGCACACATGGCAGGTTTAGTATACAACCTTTCCATAGCAGGTAAGAAATATTGAATATTCTGATTTTTCTGTCAAGTGGACTATTGGTCCAAATACCACTCAAGTTCCCTTTCACTTAAAAATCCTAAGTCCATGGCACTTGAGAGGCTGAGGCAGAAGGATTGCTGTGAGTTCGAGGGCAGCCTGGGCTACATAGTGACTTCAGAAGTACCCTGGACTACAGAGCAAGACTTTGTCTCCAAAAATAGAAAAATTAAAAGTCCATGAAGCAAGTATGAGTATCTGCTCATTGCCTATTTCCCATGCCCAGCAACCCAGGAGCAAGGAGAACAGGACATTTTACCTCTCTGTAGTTGACTCTTAACACCTTTAATCTTTCTGATACTGTGGTGAAGCAGGTGGTCTCCATTCTTGCTCAACTAGAGACAGCTGAAGCCCAGCGGGTCTGCGACTTGTGCTCTCTGATGGGTAATGCAGCCCTTGTGCTCCTGAGCCAGTTTTCCTTTTTCCCTTTTGCCTTGCCCCTCATCCCTGTGTGTAGAGCTGTGCTTCCCGAGCCTTAGAATTTCACTCTTCCCAGCCTAGGTTCCTTTTGTTCTTTTTTTGTTTGTTTGTTTGTTTTTTTTAAATTCACAGGTCCATCACAGAAGACTCCTCGTTTCCCCTGCCAACACAGCTTCAGCTCCAGGCATATGCCACGTAACAAGGTAGGTTTAGAAAGTATCCACTTTGGCTCGAAAGAAAAACACAATTGTTTTTGGAAGTCATCAGAGAATTTTATAGATAATGAATTATTATCATAAATCATAATACAGTAAAGGTTTAGGTGTCAGTGGCAAACCAGGCATCTTGCAAAGGTTGCATATTCAGAGTCTTTGACTTTACAACCATAGGTTAGAGACAGGGATGCAAATTATTGGACATGTTTCACATTTTTTTTCCCAAGAAGGAATCATTAAATATTTAAGCAGCATAAAATTCAAGTATTTCACATGGATGTGGCAGCCAGTGTTGGTGTTTTAAAATACATTATGCAGAGTTTCTGGCGGACAATAACAGTGACAATTGTGGGGTACTGGTTTTTAACGTCAGTTGTTCGTTCCCTGCAGAACTTACTGATAATGTCCCTGCAGGAAACTGCAATACTTTTTTGTGCTACAGTAACTGCGAGAATTGAAATAAAACATTCCTAAAGACGTTAAGAATTGGCCAGATATAAATAATTCAAATCAGTAATTTGCATGCCCTGTGAGAATCATAATTTTGTGTTTAAAAAAACTCCAAAGAATTTTTTTTCATATTAAATACTTCATTTTAAATAGATGTGACTTAAATATGTGTGATAACTGCTATGTGCTAAAAAGATAATCTAACTTTAATTTGCAACTCTAGAGTAGTGCTATATCCTATTTTATAAACAAGGGAAATAGTTTGGAGAAGTTGGTGGAACTCACTAGGAGAACACAGCTGAAAAGTGATAGAATTAAGGCAAATCTGGATTCAGCAAACTCTAAAGTCCTCTCTTTTTTTAAACTTTTTTTAGTCATACAAAGTAGAAGTTATGAAATTATTCCAGTGGACTGATGGACACTAATTTACTGGACCACAGAATATTTTGTTCTATATGAAACTCAAAATCTTTAATAAAGCCCAATTTTTTTAATAAAGCCCATGAGCCATTCCATTGGCTATTTGTTGAAGCAGTGGTAACATATCCAAACTTTGAGACAATTTTGTGCTCAGAAGGTCTAAATCGTGATGGAACATGAATTACAGTGTGTGTTGTTACATCACCTTTCGAAGGATGTCTTCTATCAATCAAATTTTTCAAACCGTCATTTCTGAAATTTCAGCTTATAGAAAAGTCAGAATATATCTGAGAGGAGATGAGTTAAAGCTTATCAACTGGCTTTCTGGCTTTCTGGGTGTGCAGATAAGTTGAACATTTTGTTACTTTGAAGTTTAAAAATGATTGTATACTTTCCTGAAAGAGGACCTCATGTACAACCTAACATAGAATGCCTAGTGAAGCTTAGGAAACTGTCATGAAGAAAATAAGAAAGCACCAATATGTTCTTTTATGCTAGCACTGGGCGCACGAGGATGAGTAAGGCGTGGTCCCTGCCCTCCGGGGGCTTTCATTTTCACCAGCGAATGAAGAAAGGGTGCTGAGACGCTGGAGAAGTAATGGGGCAAGAGAGAGAGACCATCCCCGTTAATTGTACTGGGAGCAGCCACAGGGAGTCCAGTTCTGCCGTGGGGAATCACAGGAACACGTGCCACTGATTCACTCTTGAAAGATGAACAGGCGTCTGCCGAGTTAACGGACCTGAGGGAGGTCACCACGGGCAAAAAGAGAGGAAAGGCAAAACCACAGAGGTTCCGTGAGCATTTGCAGAAGTGCACGCAGCTCACCCTAACGAAGTGCCCCTAGACACAAGCCGTGGCCTGTTCATACAGACCTCTTACCCCAGGAGAACTCTTTCAGAATCCATTGTCAGTACAGTCAAAAAGCAACAAAGGCAATGTTGGATGGAACTTAGATGGCAACTGGTATTTGAAACTAGTGGAACCAACTGGGAGATGCCTACTGCCAGAGAATACGTGAATAGGGGACATCCAGCTGTACTAGGTACTGGGAGACTACAGGCGAGGTAATGATCCACAAGAAATCGTAACTCAAGGATTGGTCTGAAAGCTGGGCCTGGTGATGCCAGCCTGTAAGCCCATCACTCTGGGAGGCTGAGGCAGGAGGATCACAAGTATGAACCCAGCTTGGGTAACTTAGCATCTTAGCTAGACCTGTCTCAAAATTCAAAACTGAAAATAGGTAGTGGATGTAGCTCAGTGTGCAAGCTCTGTGCTTGATCCCTAGTACCTCCAAAAAATAAAAAAATAAAGGTTCAGTCTAGGGAGTTCAAGAGCAAAAGGGAATAAAGGCATATACCATTCACAGCATGGAGGTCCACCTAGATGAATGGACTGCACCCACCATAAATGATAAGCCAGAATGGACTATGCCAGTCCTCTAGCATGGCCTTAGGGAAGTTCCCATTAGGCAGTCCGTGTAGGTGTATTCCCCTCACCCAGAGGGAATGTCTTTGGAAGATCTGATAATTACCAAAAATGGATTGGGAGAGCAACTTCAAAGCTTTGTTCATGGCCTTCATAGAGAAAAAGTATTTTAAAGTGCATTGCTGCATAACCAGGTAAAGAAAATAAAGTCCCTTGGTTTTCTTATTCCTAGAAGTTATTTTCCTGTTGTGTTCCCACTTTGACCATTTGAAATACTTTGATTTCAAAATCTGAAGGCAGTACTTTAATTGTGTTTAGAAAGGGATCTTAGGGGATGGGTCTTTTGAACTTACTGTTCCAGACTCCCTGTGAGATAAACTGTCCACTTAATTTATCCTGCTTTAAAAAAAAAAAAAAACTTGTCTATAAAGCTTATTAAGATAAGTCTAATACTAAAGTTAAAGGGTTTTAAATAAGCTAACAAGCAGGATATGTTTCCAACATGCCATCTGTGATGCTTACCTCTTCCCAGAAAGTGTTCTCAGACTAAGTTTACGACAGATTTTTAGGAAGCTTGACTTTTGGTAATATATAAAAGTTTCAAGAAGAGAAGTGTAATTACAAATAAGGTAGAAACTGGGTTAGATTTCAGACAATCAAAACATTTAACATGCCTGTTGAGTGCAGTGACCTAGAAAATACTCTACACCCAGAAAATATTTCATTTTAAAATATATTTTTTCTTTTTATGAGAAGATGCTCAAAATAAAATGTTATTACATGAGCAGCACATAGAAATACTCACTTGAAATGTATTCTGCATAGAAGGGGTCAGAGTAATCAAAGCTGAGGAAGAAAAAACAGTTCTTATAAACAAAAATTTAATTGAGTTTTTCCTCTCAATTATTTTTAAGTGCACTGAAACTAAGCCCTAAAATGAATGACATTCTCATGAGAAATTTCTTTGGTTTTCTCTAAAATGACATTTTCTTTAGATGAGGAAGGTGCATTTTCAAAAAATATTTTCTAACAAATCTTTTGTTTTGTGGGATAAGACCTACTCCTTACAAATTGGCACATGTCCTAAACTTTTATAGAAACACCAAAAATCAAACCACTGTGTTAGTTACAACACTAACATAGATTACAAAAAAATGTTTTTTGTTTTTTCTTTTTTCAATCGGCATAATGGGATGTTCCCTTAGAAACCAATCGCAGAACACAGAAATTCAATTTTTAGATTGTCTTGTTGGGTTTTGTCCTTTTAAAAAAAACAATAGTCCCAAGGCTTCCTGGTGGGGTGACCCTGACTTAAATGAATCTTCTCACCTAGGTTTAATTAAGTCGGCCCTTAATTTTCTCCCGAGTGCATAATGATAGCTCTGTCATGTCCCTGCGTGAGCTGCCAGCATGTGTGTGGAGGAAAGGCGTCCATTGTGAGGGGTGAGTAAGCTGCGGGTCCTCCCAGGGCGGGGCCTGCGATGCTTTGTGTGAACCATGTGCCCTCCTGAGTGAGCCCCATCTGCCTTCCGTCCCATTAGCACCGAGGACATGCTGGACCCCAACTGGGGAAAAGCAGTCTATTTGGACTTTGCTGCAATGGACAGTCAATTTTTGTGAATCACTACCTTAATACTCATTAATAGCTTTTCGACCTCTAATCCCTTATTGAATATATTTTTCCATAATGACTACTTTTCAAAAGGGTGCCAAAGTAGGCATTTCTGTTCTCTGAAAAATGCAGAAGAGAACATAATGTTTTATATTCATCTGTGCTGTGTTTATGCTAATGTCGCAGCTCTGGAACACAGTGGCAGTGGGCTCTCCTGGCATAATGATTCATTCTGCTTTGAAATGAACTGTTAATGTGGGCAGTGTGCATTGCTTTCTTCTCTTTTTAATCTCTTTGGGTCATGGTTTTACAGTTGTTTAAAGTGCATGGAAAGAATAGATTACAGAGGAAATCATCTTGAAATGTTGAAAATCTCTACTTTCCAGTTTCATTTGTTGGCCAATTTTCTTTCTGTAAAATGTAGCCAGAAGCCCATTGCATCACACAATAATTGACTTCCATTGTTTGAGGTACCATTAACCAATGAATGAATTTTTCAGTAATGTAATTTGTAATCTGGCCTTTATCATCTACATACCTTCCTGCCAATTAGCATATTTTTAAATAAAGCCTATTCTTCCGTCACCCTCAATAAAATCAGAATGTGTGGGTTTCATCTAAATTGGTGGGTCTAAACCCACACGTGTAGCATTTGCTGAAGCTGTGGGGAACGGAGGGGAGGCGCAGAGTCCTATGGGAATAGCCTTGGTGAGCAGGGGATAGCCGGAAGTGGAGTCTGTGGTGAGCACCATTGAATCTCTTCACACAGCCCCGGGTGCCTTAGCAGCCCAGGAAGTTTCTCTTGGCACATGCTGGTGAATTCTGAATTCCCTAGGTGTACCTCACACAGACTTGGCACCTGCTAATTTTCTGGCGTTGGGCATGGCCATCTTTCAAGGTGTCTGGTGATGGTACAGAGGAAAACTGCAAGTCTGGTTTCACAGTGGTCAGCCAGAAGCTGTACTCATTTGCAAAGAAGTGACAAGTTCCCTGCCGGCCTTGGCATTCAAGGAATGGTGCTGCTCTGAAATCTTCCAGGCAGCTGCCAGGTGACATGAGGGCCTGCCCTCCTCCTTGGTCCCCAGCTCCTGTGTGCTGTAAAGACAAAAGAGAATTAGCACTCCGACGCATGCAGACAAGCCAGGTCCAGCCCTGCTTCTAGTAATTTTCCTCAAATCATTCTATCAAGAGCAAAACACAGTCTGAAGAGGAGGAAGGAACAGGTGTGTGTGCATAACATATAGCTGACAGTTTGGGGCTGGGACAAATCCACCCTGCAAATTCTACCAAAGTGACTTTAAAAAGCGATTTGCAACAATTCCCATGTCCTCGTGCTGACTGCACAGAGAACACAGAATTATCGTCCAACCCAGAAAGAAAGGTTAAGATGAGATGCCAGGAAGCAGCGGAGCCACAGAACAACGCGGGGGCGAGACGCACCATCAGGAACGAGTACCCGGTCCACAGGCTCCTCCAGTGGCGTGGGCAGGGAGGAATGGACTGGTCCTGGCTGTGCACCGCCGCTGCCTGTGCGGGGGCCTCGCACACCGCACAGCGGCTGATGTACGGGCGGATCTCCTCCTCCGACAGGGGCATCATGGGGAGCGGCGCGGCGCTGGCCAGCCAGTAGGACCTGTCATTCCTCTGGGCGTAGTGGCACACTTGGTGGATGTTGCAGTAGGCGAAGGGCAGTGTGCTGAACACGGGAAGGCAAGACCCCGCCAGTCCTCGGAGGGAAGAAGAGACGGGGGATGCAGAGCAGCCTCCGCTGCGCACACTGACCTTTCCCGCGTGCGGAGGGCGCACACTCCGGCTCTGGCCCTCAGTCCTCCAGCTGAAGCCCACTGCAGCTGCTTCCCTAGGCCGACGGGCTAATTCTCACCCACTCACCCCTCCCTTGTGAGACCAGCGATAGGTCAGGTGCTGGAGGTGCACAGTGAGTGACACACCTGTCCTCACAGAGCTCAGAACCCAGGACAGAGGACCAGCAGACAGCGACGGGCCGTGCGAATCTACCCGGCCGCCTCTGTGTGGAGGTGCGGGGGGCCTGGACATCCAGGAAGCATGACTAGGAGGAGTTCTTTTAACTGGAATATGAAATACACCAAAGCCTGAGCCAGCTTTGGAGACGGTGACTATTTGAAGGAAAAGGGATAGCCACGGAGAAACAGAGGCACACAGCACGGGCTCAGACAACTCAGAACTCAGGGAGGGGCAGAGAGACCCCAGGGACAGTGACCATCTCTGCGTGGTTACTCATCTTAGAGCTATCCAGGGATAAATAAGACCAGAGGATGTCGGCCTTGGCTGACTTTGTTAAGGGACTGGTATTCTATCCCAATGGTTTTTCAGGGCTCTAGGTTGAGTGTTCTGGTGCAACCAGGGCAGGAAAAGGAAGACTGTTGGTACGGAGGCCAAGTGGGAGAGAGACTAAGAGTGGAAGGCGGAGGGGAGGAGGAGAGAAGGAAATCAGTGCAAGATACTAGTCTTTCCTTCTTCCTTTCTTCTGTGTTCCAAGAAATTGGGCTCCTGTAATGGGGAGGACTTGGCTGGGCTCAAGGGAGACATGGCGATGGCGATGTGAGCAGGCCCGCACCTGTGACCCCTCTTACTAACAGCGAGAGTCATGTGGTCTTGTGTGACGTGACTCACCATCATCTGTTGCCATATCTTTCCCTCATTCACCTTCCTAATCATCACCTTTTAAATCCTTGTGTTAATACTGATTCCTGCAGCTTAAAAACCGCTTATTCAAAGTAGACAAGGAAACATGGCAACGTGGGGGGCCCTGTTATGCCAGCACTCGGGAAGGCTGAGGCAAGAGGAGCAAATCTTCTAGCCCAGCCTGGGCAACTTAGCAAAACGCTGGTTCCAAAAGGAAAGGTAAAAAGGAAAATGGCTGGGGACGTAGCTCAGTGCAAAGGTGCTGGATTAGACTCCAGTACTGAAAGAAACAGAAAGGATGCCGAGGGCACCCAGGGGTGATCCTCAAAACGGAATCCTGGAAGTTAAACTGGAGTTCATCAAGAAGTTAAGGCTGGCAAGTGCCATAACAAAAGCACCGGGAGCTGCCATGCCCCGTTCCGCGTGTCAACACAGGAACTCACCGTGTTCTCACTAAGTAAGTTTCATTTAGTAGAATTTTATAGCACAGGTATCACTAGCCAATTGAGAAAGAATCTTTTAAAAAAAAAACAAACTATAAGCCAGATAGTAACCACATCCGGACTGCAATTCTTTGGTACCTCATAAATCCAAGGTTTAATAGAATTAGTTGGGAATTAGCATATTAGCTTTTCAAAGTAATCATAATTCCACAAAGATTAGCGATAATTTGAGTGTTGGTAAATCTTAAAACTTAACCTCAAGGTTTTACACTCAAAGCACTAAAGAGGGGATCATGTTATATATCCATACCGAGGTCCTGGTTGTGTGCTTTTTCTTGCCCTTCCAGGTAGAGCAGACTGTATCCAGTCCAGAGCTGAGGCATGCCCTTGGGGCAGGCAGGTTCCTGATCAGTCTGACTGTGGAGCACTAGGAGGAAGCCACTGAGGTATCCAGGACCAAGTCCTTTGGGCCCTGGATCACCAGTTGGACCAGAGGGACCTAGGGGAATAAAGTAAACACACACACACACACACACACACACACACACACAAATACACACGAGTTTAGGGAATTCTGTCTAAAAAATTTTTTCAAGTATCTCTACCCTGGCACTGTGCCAAGCACTCAGGGAACAGAGGAAAGCAGGCCACCACCCATCTCCAAGAACATTTCCCTCACACCCCCAAAGTGTGTACAACGCAATTTGTGCAGTTCATAGTCAGCCTCCTGAATCTGCAGGTTCTACACTGAAGGTTTAACACAATAGTGGATGGAAAATATTCTAAAAATTTTGCATCTGTAATGAATATACAGATATTTTCCGTCATTAATTTCTCAACAATACAATCTAACAAATACATAAATAGCTATATTAGGTGCTATGATTAGAGATGATTTAATGTATATAGGAGACTGTGTTTAAGTTATATGCAAATACTATGCCCATTTATATAAAAGATTTTAGCAGGGTGAGATTTTGGAATCGACAGGGGATCCTGGAACCAAATCCAATGGATACTGAAGGAGGACTTTTTGATTCAAGGAACTTCTAGCATTCTTGTATACATTAACATACAACAGAAAAACAGAAAAATCTCTGGCCTCTCTGAGTTTATATTCCCCTTGAGGAAGAGAAATAACAATCAGCATAAGAAAAAAGGAAATTATCAAGTAACATAAATGCTGACAGGAAAGGAACAGGGAGACCATAGCAGCACCTAGGGTGGGCTCCCTTCCTTCTAGACTAGACTAGGCTGCAGGCAGGCAGTCCTGAAAGTCAGGCTGCCCTACACCCAGCAGACCTCTCTCAAGGGCCCAGAGCATGGTCAGAACCATTCTAAGAAGACCTTGGGGCCCCTAAGTATTACTTCACATCCCTTCTTTTATTAAGGGACAGAAGAGGACGTAAGGCCTAGCTCTAGAATTACTGCTGGCAGACCAGGAATGAACGGTTCTACAAAATGTGAGCTAGGTATGTCTCCCTCAACACTGCCAAAGGCTGACCTGCTCATGAAAGCCAACGATCATTCCTCATTTCCAAGAGCAAAAGATAATGTTAGACTTTGAAATGGAAGGATGTTTAGTTGCTGCTTTTCTCTACAGGCTGGTTTAACTGATAGGCTCTCCCGATCTACACCCTAAAACAGAGACACAGGTAGCTTGTGGACTGAATTAGGTATGTTCTTGGGTTTTATTAGACCTGCAAAGATTTTAAAATTAAAAATTTTGGGCTTAAAAAAGGAGTGTAGGAAACACTGGGCTTGTTTTACTACAGGTAACAACTGGCTGAAGCTGAGCTGCATCTTAGACACAAGCTCCATTTTCCAGCAGACCCCACCTACCACTCCTTGCTCATTAATCCTTGTTACCAACCTGGCCTTAGACTTTACACCCCTGCCCAGGTATTCTGCAAAAATGCTGCTGAGAGTCTACGTCTCTTTTGGCTAACATGCTACCAGGTGTTTTTTCTTCCTTTCTTCCTTCTTTCATTCCCTCCCTCTCTCCTTCCCTCCCTTCTGCCTTCCTTCCTTCCTTCTCTCTTTTCCTATATTTTTGTTTTCCTGGGGATCAAATCCAAGGCCTTGCATATTCTAGGTAAGTACATGCCACTGAGCTACATCCTGCATTGTATTTCAAATTTCTATTCCAAAGAGTCATACCTCTCCCCTTCCCCACTTCCCTCTTTTTCTTAAATAAATCAGCAGTCTACATAAATGCACTACTGACTGAAAGTCACGGTAAGTTCGGAACCCAGAGTCCATGCAATCCAGCCAGGTGCAGAGAGTGAGAACACATCCCCACCCCCCAAGATCGTCAGCACAGCCCCTGAACGGCAGTCACCACATGAGCAAGGTCAAAGGACCTTCAGGGCATTGAAAAGTGAAGAGCCACCATGGCTGAGCCTGTCATGATGTTGTAGAGCAATCGGGGCTTGGGACCCACAGGTACTTGGAGTAGGGCATGACCTGAACTAATCTTCTGGTGGGTTAGTACCCACTGGAATGTGAGAGATGTACTCTGATCTCTTCTTACTGCTCTTGTCTCCATCACACCTGATGAGCTGGTATCTGAGGCAAAAGCTTTTAGTACTACCAGCCTGGAAAGCTGCTTCACAGGCAGAGCTTTGGTCTGCAGTGCCTAGGTCTGCTGTGCCAGGAAAAAGAGGAGAAACAGAAACATTTTACCTGGTGCTCCAGGGCAGCCGGCTTCTCCAATGTCACCCTTGTGTCCAGGAGGCCCAGGAGGCCCAGGGATACCATCCTTGCCCCTCCTGCCATCCAGCCCAGGCTCGCCTTTGCACCCTACACAAAAGTTCACAACAGTGGAGAACATTGCACGCTCAGAGATTTCTTCCTCTCCTCTTGCACCCGCTAACTTAGTCTTCCTTACTGAGTGAAGTTGCGGTTTTGCCATCTCCACTTTGCAGCTGGGGTAACTGAGGCTTTAAGAGATCAGGTACCTCAACTTTAATTACGTCAATGAGCCAGTAAATTGCTGAGCCAGATATCAAGCAACGGACTGAGGAGAGAAGTGAGGGGTGGGGGTGTCTCATTTTTTCTTACTATTCTATTTTTGTCTTATAAAATATTAAGCAATATTTAAAATTAATTATTATCCATCACAATAGTTTTTTAAAAGCCCAAATGGAAGAATAAGCAAAATTTAATGGGATTCAGCTGGGGAGCAAGTTAAATTTGGAGGCATATCAGAGCAGTGATTTTTAAAAATAGCTTTGTACAGAGCGTTTACAATATGCTAGGTGCCATGCTACTCCCTTTACATGGGCAGTCTTCATAGTAACCTTACGACTATGTCTGCTTATGCACCCAAGGCAGAGAGATGCAGGAAAAATCACAGACCCAGAGGTGTAGAGAGCAAACTTGGCCCCGGGCCTATGTGCTTGGATTTCAGCCCATGAAATACATGAATTAAAGAAGACATTGACCCAAATCTTGTGCTTAAACACCAGCCCCATCATGCAAAGGATGCAGGATGCTCGAGGAGATTCAGTCTGTGTTGGGCAGAAATCAAGGGTTTCCCACGCAGCTTCCTTCTGAGAGGCCAGGCCCTAACTTTGCATTCACACTTGGTCCTGAGCTAATCAGTCTAGAGGCCCGCTGGGCTCCCATCCTCCACCCAGCCCCAAACCCAGCCCAGCAACATCCCTATGACTCAGGTGCTGCTGCTCTAGAGAACTGATGCCCAAAGAAGTCCTGAATAACCAGTGGTCCTCCAACTGCCAAAAAATCAGCATCTGCCTCAGCAGGACTGGGGCAAGGCCTTGGAATCTGCATTCCTTACATCAGACGGATACTGCTGGCTCCAGGATCAATCACACTTTGAGAATAACTGTTCCAGATTATAAGTTAAAATTTAAAACTTTCTGGAAATAAACTATAGTTTGAAAATCTTACATTTATTCCTATTCTTTTGACTTCTTGAAAGTATTGTTTTATCTTATTTATGTCTATTCTTTAGAAATTCTACTCAGGAAATCTTAAGAAAACAATTATGATAGCAAATGGACTTACTCTTTATTCTATCAATGATGTTTGTGATGTTAAGTCAAATAAGTACTTACGGAAACTGAGTCATAGATTAAGGGTAGCCTAGTTTCAGAACCTCCGTGTGTAAGCATCACCTTTTTTCTCTATTATGATGGAGGATGCTGATGGGTAAGACATTCACTAACCCAAAAGATATTCATCACCAGTTGATTATTATAGTGAAAAAGGGCCAACATCTTAAGTCAGAGTGGTTCCTTGAAGTAATTCTCCAGCCAGCAGCAGCAGCACCTAGAACTTGCTAGAAATGGAGAATCTCAAGATCTCATTCCACACCTAGCAAGCCAGGAAGTCTAGGGGGATGGCCCAGTAATCTGTGCTTTTTAACATGCTCTCATGGGGATTCAGATGCCCCGCCAAGCTTGAAGGTCCTTCAAAGTCCCTTGCAACTTTCCTCCTTACTTTTTTGTTAAGTTTTGCTGTTACTGATTCTCCTATCACCCTTTGGTGACACTCAAGACAACTGTACTGATTTGGTCCATCCCTTTAATTGCTCCATTTCTTTTGAAGGCTGTTGCTCCAAAGGGCAGGGCCTAGTTGGATTAATTTATTGTCTTTCAGCTGGCACCAAAGCAATCAATTATTTATGAATGTGGTTAAATTATGGCACAAATAATGCAATATTCTGTAGCCACTGACAATAACATTGTCAGAAAATATGAAATTATATAGAAGCAATGGCATGCTGAGAAGGGCCATTTACAAAATAAAAGTGCCCATAGGATGATCAATTTTTAAAAACATGTATAGGTAAGACTGGAAATTACAGAATCAATGCTGTTTTTTAAATATGTTGGCTTTTACTTGTGCAATAAGGATTTGTTTCTCCTTTACCAAAATACTTAGACTAGCACTGCCATCTTCCATCCCCTAAAACACTTCTTTCTACGCAAGTAGTTCTCAACATTAAGCTGAGTAGTCACGACAGAGACCATTTGGCTCCAGCTTATGCTAGTTACTATCTGGATCATTACAGAAAATGTTTTTGATCCCTGATCTAGTAAGATGTACACTTTAAACAAGCAGAGAAGAGAGGACAAAAGACAGTCATTGCTGGAGAGCAGGCATACAGCCAGGCAAAAGGAGCCCCAAGGACACTGGGTCACAGGGCAATGCAGCCCACACTGTGGGACCTTGGGGACAAAGTGGTGCTGCATCAAGAAGACTGAGCAACTTTCGTGTTATTTCATTTTGGCAATAATCACATTCTACGGGACAGAGGAGACCACTGTAAGTCCCAATTGCCAGCTGGCTGTGTCTGGCACCAATAAGGAGAGGGGTCAGGAAGCCAGAGAAGGACTTCTATGGCCACTGGCAGCTAACTGGCCCTTCTGATGTAGGTCAAGATGAACTAGACAGCACAGCCTATTGTACCTAGACACATGTGGCAAGTACAACCTCTTCGAGAAGCTTACAACCAAGGAAAAAGAACCCTGTATGTGCCAAGATCGCTGTCAGACTCAAGTGTTTAGAATCAACTCAATGATATTTTTTCTTAGTTACTTTCTTTTGTTGCTTTCCAAAGCCACAATGATGGCTGAACTCAGCCATCTATCAGGTCTCGGTGATGTTCGGGTGAGGCAGGGGGTCTCAACTTTGACTACTTGCTGTGGTCATCTGCATGGCTTTTCAAAACACTGATACTCAGGCTCCACGCCCTTCGTGCTCAGTTGGTCTGGCATGAGTCCAAGGTAGCAGTAACTTTCCAAGGGTCTCTGGATGATGAACCTACAGCTAGGATTGAGCCACTGTGAATCTCTTAATGATAGCATTCATAAAATGCAACTAGGGTCGCTCAAACTCGAATGTCTATATGAATATCCTGGAGCTCTTACTTAAATTCAGATTTTGATTCAGTAGTCCCAAGGGTGGGGCTAAGTTGCTTTGGATACCTGAGCCACCCTTAGAGTAGCAAGATGCAACTGATTCTAGTTGCCAGGTTATTAAGCCACCTTCTCCATACTATACTCCTCTACCTCTCTGTCGGGCAATCTGGCTTCATCAAGTCTAAAACGCCAGCTCTGCAATCTTCCCCACGGACATAACCTATCCCTGTTCCACTCTCCTAAGGCCCGTGGTTTGCAACTCCATTAAAACATGAATGAAGATGTACCATTAAGTTACTTATGTTCTCCTAGCTATTTCCATCATGAGATCTCAGGATCCAGAGTTTGAAAACACTTCTCATCGTCCTTGTATTGCCCACAACAATAAAATACTTTATGAGGACTAGAGAAAATCTGGAAATATTGACAGATTTTTGTAGAACCCAGTTTATGCCATTTCAACTTTTTCTTGAGCCAGGGAAAGTGGTACAGGCCTTTATTTTCTATTTATTCGTTTATTTTCTATGGGCGCATCATGTGGTGCTATTTGGCGCTGAGGAACTGAACTCAGGGTGCCACACTTGCCAAGCAAGTGCTCTTGACCACCTAGCTACGCCTCCAGCCCATAAGCCAGTTAACTAAGGGACACACAGGGAGTGACTGGATCACGGGCCCCGATGCTCATCCGCTGATTAATTCACTGATGTTCACTGCTGAATGTACTTGGCAGGTGGGCCCGGCATGGGGGGAGGCAGGTCACGGGGAGAGCTGCCTTTGGATGGTATATCTCCACGTGCGTTTCTTCCTGTGCCCTCTGCTCCTGTCTCAGGTGCCCTTCTTCCCTGTGCTCTGATCCCCAGCTGCCACCAAATCAGCACTTGCTCCACCACATCCTGTCATGTTTCTCCCTTGGAGCCAGCCAAGGACTGAAAACTCTGGGGAAAAAAATAAGCTTCATCCTTTAAGTTGTCTCAGATATTTTTTTCCATGCAATGGAAAAGCTCCCCAGTACATCATCATAAGTCACATCGTCTATTTGCGAATTATTTTCTTTTAAAGCTGGGAGTTCTAACTTTAAATATTTCAAATACATACATAATATGACAAGCTTGGTTTTAAAACAGGGGTAGGGAATGTCCAGCTGGCCAGCTGTGTACAGCTCATGAAATCATTAATCTGGCTCAGCCAAGAGAACAATACTTTAAGGGTGAGTTCAATATGTAATAATTAAATGTTTAGCAAATATAGAAGGGTAATTTTTGTGTTGATAATTTTGTATACTCTAAAAATGATGTCATAAATATCCAAATGGTCCCTGGTAGAAAAGTCTCCCCACCCTGTTTTTAAAATGAGCTTGAGTGACCAGTTACATTGACTGACAGAAAATTTTATCCATGCAATGAGTGCCAAAAAAAGAATGTAAGAAGGCACTGACCTAATTCCCACGGCTCATGGGCTATTAAAGGAAGTCACTACAACTTACACCCACTTAACATTGTGCACAAAAACAGATGTAGTGCAGCAAACACCAACATCAAAAACCCAAGTTAATTTGACAAAAGCTTCAGAGCCGAGGTGGCCTGTCCTTGAGAACACTCAGGCTCCATGATGCTTAGCTTCTTGGTTCTGAGAAAACATGAAAAAAATTTTTTAAAAGACTCTTGGGCTTTTGGGTGCGTAGCTTCTTGAATGTGAGGAACCATGAGATAAACAGGTGGTAAAAGATTCAATTCTATTACCAAAAAGAACTCAAATCACAGCTGGGTGGTAGAGGAAAAGGGGAAAGATCCACAGCCTTGTGCATCCTTTTCCAATTATTTGTGCATTAGTTTTCTGGACTCACAAGCAGAACCGATCAGCCTGAAGAGAGCAACGCCTTCTGAACACCCAGGCCTAGACTTCCTGATCTAGCTATAGATTACCTGCTGTGGAGGGAGAAGTCACTTGCAGAATATTTTTTTAAAAGGACAGTTTGGTCTAAATACTAAATGTTGTGTCGTCCAACAGTGATGGAACAATGCTCGTGTTGATTAAAGGAATATTCCAATCATTGACAAAATTTAGACCAACCCTGCCTGGACTCTCGCCTATGTGACTCATCCTCTCTCCCTTCTTGCAGGCTCTGTTTCTGTTCACTGTGTCCCCATTCAATTGTTTTTAAATTCAAAACCAAGTTCACAGTTATTAGGGATTATTAACAGGGCACCTACTCTGTTGTGCTAACCCCACAAAACCCCACATCCAGGAGCAGGCCCAGTCTAGAAGATTTAGGTAGAAATTCAACATAAAAATAGAAGCAATCTGCAGATCCAGTTAGAACATGATTAAACCTTTGGTTCTTTGTCAAAAAACATGTAAAAGGGAAAGGAAATTTTCACTGTTTCAATAGCTGAGTTGGCTCCATACAAAAAGCTATATAATAAAATGATTTTGATTTCAGCAATATATGAAGCAAATAACAAAGTAAGTTTCCTCACCTGGTCCTGGGGGACCTCTGTTTCCAGGGATCCCCATGGGTCCTTCTGGTCCTCGTGGGCCTGGCACCCCAGGGAGCCCAGGGATTCGTGGGCAGGCTTCCACATCTGCAGGAGGTCCAGGTTCACCTGAAATTAAAATGTCTCTTTGTGTGATGGGTTTAAATGTTCCTTAAGCATCATTTCCCAAAGGAGAGACTTCTGACACCACACTGAACTACTAACAAGAACGTTCAACAGTCCACTGTAAATTCTGTAAAGGCAGGAACTGGCCTTGCTCATTGCAAGGACACATAAACACCTTCCAGAAAGCATTTGTTGAAAAAATGAATGAAGACTGCTGGAATGAGCGAATAAAGTACCATAGTGACAGTTGGGTGGAGAAACAATAGTTTAATGACTTTGGCAACATTTCCAATCTTTAAGCTATTTGGGGGGGAGAGGGGGTGGTAAGTAGGATGTCAGCCACAGGTGACATCAGGAGAGGGACCAGTAGACGCCTAGTGCTCAGTTTACTGTGTCCCTAATTCAT
Organism: Ctenodactylus gundi; assembly: GCA_004027205.1. Taxonomy (NCBI): domain Eukaryota; kingdom Metazoa; phylum Chordata; class Mammalia; order Rodentia; family Ctenodactylidae; genus Ctenodactylus; species Ctenodactylus gundi. The sequence continues at coordinate 148,611 of PVKB01003495.1, read as the reverse complement.
TACTCTATATATATCAGTTAGATAGGTTTCTATACTACAAGTTACTCAAGTAGAATTTCAGGATTGCCACCAGCTGTAATGCAATGACTTTTCACCTCGCATGAACATTGGAATGTGCCAAAGGAGTTGTAAAAGGCACTAATATCTGTATACACCCTGAAGAAATACTGGTCTACTTGGTGACACGAGGTGGCCTGCATACTGCCTTTAATTTTGGCTGCAAAATAAATTGAGGTGGGGAACTTCGAAGAGTACTGCTGCTGGGACCTCCTCTAGACTTATTAATTAGAAATTTCTGGGGCAAGACCCCAATATCAGTATGATTCCAACATCAAGCAGGGCTGAGAAGCACAATTTAAGACTTTGTTCTGATGCTAGCACTTCTGAATCTGGCCAGTTTGTTAGAAATTCAAGTTTCTGAGTAAAGAGGTCTGATGTGGGGCCTGAACTTTCCTTTCTAACGTGTGAGGCAGATGATGTTGGCTTGGGACTCTCATCTTTAGAACTACTTCACTAAGGATGTGACATTTTTAAAAAGTTCTAGGCTACATTTTTATCTTCAAGACATTTTTATTTTTCTAGCAGGTCATTTAGTTGGCCTGATAACATTCCACAAAGGCTAAGAAGCAACACTGAAGAGTAATGGTAACAACTAACACCAAAAGCTTTTGTATGCACCAGGCTCTATGCTAAGTGCTGTACTGTAAGATCCTCTCAACAGCACAATGTGTGTGCTATGTTACTAGGCTGTGTGCAGGCAAGATTACTCAGTAAACAGTGGCATCTTTAAGGTGACACACCTGAAACATGCAAAGCCTAGGTTAAAATCAGAATATTCTGGATCCAGATCCTTTGCTCTTAATGGCCACATCATACTTCATACTGTCTCAATTTAATTTAACTTAATTTTATTTTATTGATTTTTTTGTGGTACTGGTGAGCCTCACACATGCTAGGCAAGTGCTTTACCACTGAGCTACACCTCCAGCCCAAGAACTAATATGTATGAGATGAATTCCCAGAAATAAAACATGTTTTAAAACATACCCTTTGATTAGCTATGGTTTTCTTGAAATTCACACAAATGTGCATAATAATTTTAATAATTGTAATGATAAAGTGGCAAGAAAATCCTGGAAAAATGTGCCCATAACCACAAAAATATTAGCTACGGAATATTTATATGCCTGTGCAAAATTGTCTTGAACTCCATAAGCTATTTGGAATTTAACCCCTTATGAAATATAGTGTGAAACCACAAACAACCCAGTGAGAGATACAGTTTCATAATATGTCTATTTTAATGTAAAACGGCTTCTTCACCATGGGGGACTGGAGAGAGAAGCAAGAGATCTCTTCTCATTTCCCTTGAATAACGTGGCTTTTCCTGGGTGGTGTGGAGGTGGGGGGGTACACTTAACCCTCACATGAATCTCTACATACAATCGTAGAATTGAAATGAAAACATTAAATATACAACTTTGATTTTTAAAGATGACCATTTAAAATAGCATAATTATATATGTACATATATATATATTTGTGTGTGTGTGTGTGTGTGTGTGTGTGTGTGTGTGTGTGTTTATGTTTGCTTTCTTTACTTTTTAATGAACTAGACCTGAAAGACAGAGGCCAAGGCATTTCTAAGGACTCTAAAAATAATATATTACCTCTGCATTCGGGGCAGTTTTCATTAGCACTACTAACAGATGCCTAGAGGAAAATAAATGCAAGTATTCAAGATGTTTCCTTACCCTTTTTGAGAAATACTTTTTTGTCCTCTTTGCAAATGACAGACAAAAAATAATATGCTGCTTTTGCACCACGTGGTGTGAATTGAATGTCTTCTTTTTGACTCACCTAAGAAAATGTGCTCTGTGTACATGGACACAGGAGTGTGATAGGGAAGGTGGGTCCCAGCTCCTTACTGGACGGCAGGGGCCAGCCATGCAGCTGGGTTAAAGCTACTTCCTTTAGGAATGTTCCATGTCTTTGTATTGCAGAATTCTTTAAAGGAATTTACATGAGTGGGTGCTAGCATTTGACAGAGAACGCACTCGTGCTTGGTACCTCAATTGAAATGACACAAGCTAAGCACACCACCTTGACAACCTATCATGTGGAGTAGCATTAGGGCACGTTAATCGGAGGTCACTATGTCAGTAACTGGGAAGCAAAGGCATTAAGATCTTAATATAGTTACTACAATCCATCTATGCAAATGTAACAGTTCAACTTGCAAATGCAGAGAAAAGGGAAGGAAGGCATGAGAAAGGAGAGGGGAAATCATCACTTACCTCTGGGGCCTGGAGAGATGAAAACCAAACAGGAAGTCCGGGCACCGATTTTTCCCATGGTAGAAAGAGATATTTAAAGTTGTGAATTAGGACAAAAAATGAAATACATTGTTTGAGAACATAAATAATAATTTGGGACTGCTTTGATGACAAGCAGGATGACAGCATCTTATTTACATAAAAACGTCTGCATCGATGTGACTGACAGAAACAGCGACGATTTAGTACTAATGGCGTTTCCATCTCCAGAAAGACGTGAAGTGAACCTCTCTTGAGAAATATAAAATTCTACCGGAATACTGTGGTAAATTTGTCCTGAATTAATGTATGTGAGAATTCTGTATATTTAAAAGTTTCTGAAGATTTTTGTCTTAATTTGTCGCTGTTTTATAGGTTATACAAAGAAAAATCTATCAATAAATTAAGTATGTGTCTTTTGTCCTGCTGGACTATGATTTCTCATAAAATAGGAAATTTATTTGTTCTCTATAAGGCTAATTTAGAAGACTGAGAAAATATTCTGAATTATCACTATATTATCATGATATTGGTTTAGGATCTTAAAATGTGCCACTTCTGACATTATTTCATATATGTCAAATGCACACATCTCTTTTCCTTTTTTCCCCAATTCTTCCTTGGCTGATTTGGAGTATGTGATTTTTTTAAAAAGCATTGTTAATAGAGCTAAATATTTAGCCTGTCACCTTCACAGGAACTAAGGTACTTTACAGAAATGGTTAAATAAAGCACAAAGGAAAAGCCACAGAAATTCACGGATAAGATATGAATTATACAATTCTAACAATAATCAAATCTTTGTCTCTTGTGGGAAGGAACATAGAAGTATATCCTTTAGAAATAGTATATGTAACGTTATCATTTAATTTTCAAACTTACTTTTTCTGATACTATGCATTAGTTTAACCATCATGAAACTTCATGACACAGTCTGAAATAAAATATCCTCTTTATACCAATTAGAAAGGGCTTAATTCATAGAAGAATGTATTAATAATTTCAGAATAATTAACTGGTTTCTGAAAGATTATCCTCATGTTAAATATTTAAAATAAAATGCCATGTATAGGTTGCTTAGGAGATGGTCATGAATTAAAAGCTCACCTGCAGGACCTGTGGGCCCTTTCCTGCCTGGAGGTCCAGGTAAACCCTTCTCTCCAGGTGCCCCAGGAAGGCCAGGTGGCCCTGGAGGCCCAGGAAACCCCATTGGTCCTAAAAGATACATAAAAATAAGGACACTGGAATGAAGCAATTTGAAGACAATGATTGATTGCAGAGTTTTATTTCATGAAAAAGCAGGACAAAGTTGGCATTAGGGTCAAAGTCAGTCTCACTTCAGGGTATAAGGCCAAGATGAGTTGCCTGAAGGAAACACAATGTTTGGTCGAAGAGACTAGGGAAAACACACCCGTGCTCAAGGTACAACTCAACTGAAGTGAAAAATTCTGTAATCCTGAAGTGTCTCTAGAGCCAAGGATAGGGATTGAGGGGAAATTAAGTTAACAGGTTTGATATCAAGATACAAGGTGCCTCCTGAAGTTTCTATCTCTCTGTTCTTCACTTTCTTAGCCATAGTTCCAGGGCCACCAACAGCCCGGGTTTCCTGAGCTACCTTGTTCCTCCCCCTCTTCCTAGTGTATTAAATCCTTTCCTTGTTAGGGTCCAGACCCTCCTGGGGGAGCACAGGCGAGGTACAGCAGCTCCTCGGGACACCTGGCTCGGAGCACTGAGCTCCAGTTACAGCCATGGCTACCCTCCTATGAATGGCTGCCGGCCTTTGTGGAGCTCAGTGCTGAATGACAGTGGGAACTGTTCACTTCCGCTCACCACAAAATTCCTGCGAGTGCCTGAAACATGGTGGTGAGGTGGATAAAATATTTCCCACTGTGTGTATTATGCAAGCTAATTTCTCACCCTGTTTACAGGACGGCTCAGACTGGACCTCACACCTCCTGAGGGGAAAAGAAAAAGAGTGCCTGGTGGTTCCACCAGTATTTCTAATGTTGTTCAGAATTTCCCCGTGTATCTTTCAGAAGGTCATTGTCATTCAGGTGGCAGCTGTCTCTCCAGTCCTGAACCTCAGGTCCAGACAGAGCCCCCTTCTTCCTTCCTCTCGTCAACTAGATCATCAGCATGCCTGTCCAGTTCTGAGGTTCAGTAACTGAAGGCTCACATACCTGCATGTAGATATAAGCCACATCACCCAAAATGAATATTCTTGTTAATAAAGATGAAGAAGGTGGTTGGCACTCTGGTGTATAGAAGCCACTTACACTGTGGGCATGACAGCATGCCAGCGATTTTAGTCTCTTCTTTGCCCTAACCTTTTGGCGTATCTCATGGTATTCAGAGGTCAGGCAGAGGACTAGTTATGGTGTTCCTTTTCTAAACTTTAGCATTATCTTTCTGATATCCACCTTCCTTATTTATGAAATAGAGAACTTCAAGTGGATAACCAGCATTGGACTCTTTACAACAAAAACATCCTATGAACCCAATAATTCTCTGAAATTCTGGTATAGAAGCTGTGAACCACATACGACTGCTACGGATTTGAGATGTGCCCAGCCCTTACTACTTCAAATTCAAAGGCAAGAGGAGTGGCTAACTGGAGAGAGTAAATAGGTTTGTTCAATCAACCGCATGATCTCAAAATCATCTTATATTGATTATATTTTAAAACAATATTTGAATGCATTATGCTAAATAAAGTCTGAAGCAGTCTGGAGGCTGAGGTAAGAAGATTATGTGATAGAGATGATTGAGCCTGAGCTATGTAGTGAGTTGAGGATAAGCCTGGACTATAGAGTGAGTTATTGTCTCAAAAAAAAGAAAGGAAGAAGAAAGAAAGAAAAAAGAAAGAAAGAAAGAAAGAAAAACATTTTAGTGAACGTTTACCTCATCTTTATACTTTTGAAAAATGTGACTCCTACATTTTTGAATTATGTGTGACTTATAAAATGCTTCTGTTGGTCAGCTCTGGCCAAGAAGAATGTCCCAAGTATCGTCAGTGGCTAAAGATAAGCTTTGTGTGGCAGTTTCACTTGTCCAATTTGCCCTATCCCATTTTATTAGTATATACACATATACATATGTATGTACTAATAGGATATACACAATGGTTACACTGAGCTTGAAAATGTTATGCACATAAATATCATACCAACTTCACATCTCCTTCTACTTCTCCTTTTTTCTCCCTCTTTCCCCCTCCTTCATCCTTCACGATTCCCAAAACCTCACCCAGCTGATTTTATTACTTACTCATATTCTGGATTTTTCATAATAGAGAAACTTTATTATTTAAACTTCTGAGTCTAACTTCACTAAGTATGATGGTCTTGGGTTGTGTCCATTTACTTACAAATGGCTCAGATCTGTCTTTACGGCACAGTAGTACTCCACTGTGTACATATACCACATTTTTTGTATCCACTGGTTCATTGATGGACATTTTGGCATCTCCCAAAATTTAGCTATTGTTAGTTGTGCTGCTATAAACATTCAAAAATGTATCTCTGTTATATGCTGCTTTTAATTCTTGCAAATAGGTAAAACTCTTCAAGATATAGGCCTGGGCAAAGACTTTCTTAATAGGACACTTTATGTAAAAGAAATAAACTCCAGAAGCAACACATAGGATTATATCAAATTAAAAAGCTTCTTATGGCAAAGAAATCAATTAACAGTGTAAAGAGAGAACCAACAGAATGGGGAAGGAGGTTAATAACCAGACTAGGCAAAGAACTGAAGAAAAATAGACCCCTCAAAGTCAAAGATCTGATTAAAAATGGGCAACTGAAATGAATAGGTAGACGAAGAAGTGCAACCAGCCAGCAAAAACTTGAGAAAATGTCCAACATCCTTAACCATCTGAGAAATGTAATTCAAAACAACACTGAGATATCATCTTACCCCAGGGAGAATGCCATTTACCAAGAATTCGAATAGCAATAGATGCTGGCAAGGTTGCAGGGGAAAGGGAATGTTTTTGCATTGCTGGTGGGACTGTAACTGGTGCAATAACGTGTCCAATTTGTACCCAAACTTGAAGAGTCTTTGGAGAAGTGACATTACGGAAGAACAATACCCCAGACCTTCAAATGTGAGATAAAAAAAAAAAGCCTTCATATATGCTTAAGAAGTAACTTCCATTCGTACCTTTATGCCCATCTTTCCCATCACATCCTGGAGCACCCTGGCACCCAGGGGGGCCTGGTGGACCTGGTAGACCTGGTGGCCCTGGCAGACCACAATCGCCTGGCTCTCCTTTCAGAAGGTCGACACTTCCCGGGTGTCCTGGAGGCCCAGGTTCTCCTGGCCACAGAGAGGAGGCAAAAAACGTTCTATCAGTCAAAGACAAATAGGCATACTATCTGTATGACAGCTTCTAAAAAAAAGTAATTTTAACGGCTTAAAAGCAAGGGGGTCTAGGAAATGAGGAAAATTAAAAGTCAGTAGTATCAGAAGTGGAACAGAAAATGTGTTCAGTGAAGCCCAAGTGGAGAAATGATGTAGGCCACATAATGAGCTAATATCTGTTGGACCCAAGCCAAACCTTCCTCCCCTTTGGAGCCATTCCTTCTGGAAACGTTCTGCGGGTTTTGTTTGCATTACCATCTCGCTGTTTTAATAGTGTGGGTGAATGGTGCATGGATACACAGAAGACAGCTTTTGAGAAAATATCCCATCAGCCAAAGGGAAAGGAATTTTCATTCAATTTATAATGATATTGGAAAGCAAATGTCTTAGAGAAATAAGTTGACCTCCATATTACTCTTACTTCGCTTCTATGCTTCTGAGTACGTGTCTCACTGCTCATACTTCCCTCCGTGTGTGATCCCACCTTACTAAAGTCTTGGAAATTCCAAGATAGTGGGTCTGTGTCTCAGCCAGTGTGACTGTGGCTGTCTACACCGAGAAAGTTACGGTCCTGGCCTATACTCTTCTCCTGACTTCTGATCAACTCTACTCTGCCGCAACTCTGTTACCCTGTAACTTCTAAAATCTTGCCCTGTCATAATTCATTTTCACAAAGCAGTGAGAACAACATGCACTGTTAGCACCCAATGAGGAGACTGTTTCTAGCACAGGCCTGCATCTTGTCACTCTGGTCCAGTAAACAGGTGCTAGAAACTAACTAAACAATGTAATTTCCTCCTGGTGGGCATTTCCAAAGCCTCACAGGCAGCATCAAGATAGTGATGGGAAATTCTTTCTTTATATCAGATTTTGTGTCTCAGCACTTGTAGTCTGATAGAACTGACAGCTACCTGGGCATTGGTCCTGAGAGCCCACCAGTACCACCCATATTTCCACCTAAATGGGTCTCACTAATCACTTGGCCAATTGCTGGAGCTGCTCAGGCACTTCTACTCTGCCGTTCTCTGGTCTGAAGGGCCCAACCGAGCTGGCAATATCTAATGAAGGGAGTGTTTTCATCCTCTGCCAGGATGCTCTCCTACCTCTTGGGCCGTCAGGGCCAGGAGGCCCCTGGTCTCCTGGTGGACCCATGTCAGGTGTGTCAGCCACAGGAGCTCTTCCTGGGGCACCTGCAGGACCAGGGGGACCCGGTCGCCCTGTAAGCACATGTTCACACATTAGCTACATCACATTTAGAAGATTTTGAATTCATTACTGAAAAAAGATTGAAGTATGCCATTTCTTACCTGGGGGCCCTGGAGGACCTTGTTCTCCAAAAAGGCCTGGAGGAGAAATTCCTGGGCTCCCAGGGTCTCCCATCTCTCCTTTTAGCCCAGGTATTCCCATTGGACCTGGGGGCCCCATTTCATGCACACCTTGATGAGAAAAACATCAACAGTACTTCACCTTCTTCTTTGTCCCTTGCGTTATGCTTGAGAAAGAATTGCTTCCCAAGGGAAGTGTGATAGAGCAGTGGGTGGGTCTGCAGAGATCAGCCTGTCACCATGGTGATCCAAATGGCTGCATACTAATCCCAGGTCACTATTTCTCTTATGACCATCACCCTAGTCAACCATAGGTTCAAGTTCTTTTATGATAATGTTCTATATTGAAAAATACAAGAGCTACTGACAATACCAAATTATGACCATCACAATGATGGTCATAATCCATCACAAAGGAGACAGAACAATAAATGATTACGAACAAACTTTTAAATAGCTTATAATGGGAAAAAATTGTAGAGTTCCCCACTGGGAAGCGAGAACATCATTGGTTTCTGAGAAGAGGCACACATTTAGTCAAGCAATTTGGAAGAGCCGCTAAGTGAATTCTAAGTTATTTTTGATCTTCCAAATGATATAAAGATTTCATCTCTCCCCAGCAACAGTTTCATACCTAGCAGCATAACCCCACCTTTGGCTCATAGCCATTCAATGTACATATCAGATTAAACTTGCTTTGTCTAAGTCATTTATTGATTACCCATGCCGGTTTAAAATCTAACCCCATTTAACCAATTATGCTGAGTAGTTTCAGTAGATAGTCCCAAGCAACTCCAACAAAAAGACACTCTAAACCAAACATTGATTCTTAAATAAGGCTTTCTAAATTGCCATTTTTATTTGTCATGATCAGCACTAAACATGGTCCTCACACTGAGTTTCTACCCTAAGCTAGTTTTTCAGTGTCATGTGTCTCTGAAAATGAGGAAACACCAGGGGCAAGGCACTACTTCATCTCATGATCCAATGAAAAAAACTTGGTCTTTTACAGGTGTTTTTTCACCTTACCTGAGGCACCTTTGGCTCCTTTCTCACCCTTCAAGCCATGCAAGCCATCCAGGCCAGGAGATCCAGCGGGACCTGAAACATACCATGAGGCCTGTTTCCCAGAGGCAAGACCAGCGGCTGATACCCCTGGTAGTCACCGTTGGGGAGGTGAGCGCTGGTATCAAATCTCACTGTCTGGGGTCTTTATCAAGGTGGGAATTCAGGCTAATGGTTATTTGCCAAGAGAGCATAATGCATAGTTTCTCTGCTTTAAAACAGCTCTGTAGGTTTATAACCATTTTGTAACTAGATGCAGTCTAGAACTATTAGATCATGGTACAGGAAGGACTTTCACCTTAATGGAAATAAAATTATTGTAGACAAGGAAAGAAATCAGATGTAAGCAAATACATCTGTGATCTATACCTTCTGGGCTTGGAATCTTCCCTCTCCATTCAGTTCTGCAGATTCTTGTTCCTGCTAGTTCTAGTCATGTTGCTGTTGTAGGGCATCGGGACAGCTGGCCGCTGTGGTACCCTGGGGAATGTGTGCTCTCTCTTTCCTATTTTAAGCATTGTGATACCCTGGACCAATAGGACTGCAGGTCAAGTTAGGCTACAGCTAGTTCTCTGCAACAATTTCATTCAGAACAATTTTGCCACCTTTTTACAGCAACCAAATGTATGTTGAAAACTCCAGGCTCCGCAGTCAGACATTATTCAGCTAATACCTGTGCCTTCTTGAGAGCCTTGCATCAGGCATCAATACAGTTCTCTAAGGAGACATTTACCACCCTGGCTTTACTGAAATTATCACTAAACACTCCAGGGAGAAATTTTCCTATAGGATTTCATCAGTAGACTTTGGGCCATATCTAACTTTTCTAAAAGAGCATCTATCTTTTCAAAGAAGAAATTCCTGATTGTTTGGGGTAGATTTGGAGGAAGAAGAAGAGAAAAAAGAAAGTAAGGAAAGGAACGAAAGGAAAAGGACCAGCCAGACACCCTTAGGGCTGTCTTGTCTCACTCCGTGATGTGGGGAGTAGAGTTTCAGCACCTGGCTACGCCTGGTAGACTTCCAGTCTTCTTGATGGGTCTTCTATCCAGTAGCTGTTCTCTGCCATTCAAGGCTCGGAGGTTTTTCACAAGTGGCCAACTTTTTGCTAGCTTAGGTTCGTTCATATGTCCCCAGTCTGGGATAGTAACACTCTTACTTACATGACTGACCACACAGAAAGAGCCCCTCATCTCTGCCTCTGGCGCCCTCTACAGGACCCACTTGTCAGCTATGCCTGCCCACACTGTACAACACACATCTTAGGTCAGCTGTCTCCCCGCCTCAAAGATAAATGAGAGGAAAAGACCAGGCCCTATTAGTCTTCCTATCCCTACGCTTAGCGTATTCCTGACACATAGTAGGTGTTCAATAAATGCTGCATGAGCAAATGACGAAGCAAGTGTCTTATGAGGTTGAGGGATAGAGCCAGTGAAAAGAAAGCTTTATCAAAAAGCAGACTATGATTTCCACCGATGTGCCACATCTTTGATAGATTTGTAGATAGATATGATTCAGAGAATTTAGAAGAATCCATTTGGGTATACATAATTTCAGTGCTAATTATCATCTGTCGATGAAAGCAAGTCCTTTGTGGACTCTGTGCTGGAGAATGGCACTGTTGGTTCCATTCTGTTTCTCATCAGCTCTCGAAACAGACAGTTGCTATTCTTTCAAGATCTCAACTTTTGATCGATTCAAATGAGCCATATTTTCTTATACCAAAGAACAAAATGGGTTTGCACCCTTCTTTCCCCTAAATTTCTGATTCCCTAACCACTTTTCACAGTTCTGGCTCGGTTTGTTTTCCAACCCTCTCTCCTCTTTTATGAGCCAGTATTTCAAATTTGCACCAAAAGAACACAAAGACCTTCTTCACCTGCCAAATCTGGATATTTATTGCAATCTATCTGAAATGATAATAAATTTTGAAGCCACTTTGCTATTTCCATGTGTTTTGATCTCCAGCTTAGCCACCAAGATTGATGGCTTGGGCGACTTGGCTAAGGGTGGAATGTCCCAGCCCCTGCCAACTCTCCATTGTCACATCAACAAATCCAGATCCTGGGCTGTCACAGCCCAGCCCCTTGCCATTGTTGAACTGGCCGACCCTTATCTGACCCAGTGTTATCTTTCTAAATTGAATGCAGCTACATCTGGGTAGGATTTTAAGGGTAATTTTTCCTTTTTACTGAAAGCTTTTTATCAATCCCATCTCTAAATCAGAAAGTTGTTCATGCATGAAATATATACAGTGCAGATGAGAGGCAATTAGGCTAACAAAGCACATTCCTGGGTAATGAGAAATTTTTATTCACCTCTCTGATTGTTCGCCTGCTTAACAACCACCATTTAAGGCTGCATCTAGCCAAGTGCCTTTCCTCTAGCCGATGGGTCTCAAGTCTAGCACAGTTGTTCGTCCTCTGGAATAGCCGGCCAACTCTTTGGGACTGCGTTCACACTCTCACATCGTATTTTGCTTTAAAGTCTGACAGGTCTGTACCACTAGTGCTGTTTAAGAATTTGCACTTGTAATAGGGTGTTTAATCCCTTCCTGTTTGCTTGGGACGCTCCTGGTTTTATCACCAAAAGTTCTGCATCCTAAGACATCACCCTGCATGTCCATGAACAATGGGACACTGGCCACCCTGACTTCAAAGCAGATGGAAAATGCAAAGAGTTCCAGCCTCCAAAGGTGTCTCATGACAGGTGCTGATGAGTCAATAGAGAGCGAGAGAGAAACAATCCTGCTGTGATGGCACAAACAAGCAAACCCATCACATGTGGAAAGTGCCGGGGGCAGGAGAGTGGAGCAGTCAGATTATTAAAAAGAGGAAAATATTTCTGACTTTCATGGCTGTAAGGCACACGATATTTCTTTCCTTAAAAAAAGACATTTCAAAGTGTGTATGGTGTATGTGTGCTGTTTTATTTTGTTTTTCAAAATGTTTACTTGCCACCAGCCTAAATACCCAGTCCATACTCTTCATAATGTGGTCTTGCTGCAGATAATTTCTTTAGATTTCTGTCATTCCATCCTTAAGTTAACATCTAACCAAGAACTGGGTGTTTTCTGTCTAGAAGGCATATATACTTAGAAATTTCTATCTAGGAATCAAGCCACGTTTAGCATATGTTGAAGTGAAAGTTTCCATCTGATTGAACACAAACAAGACCCAAATCTGTACGCCCTGTTCTAGCAGGGAAAAGGACTTTGAGGCAGCAGCTGACTTGCTCAAACAACACCATCCGTCCCCTTGACTCAGTTAGCACATACTTCAAATGTTTAGTTTCTCAGTTCAAAGTGTTTCTGCTGGCATGTGGTTCATTTTTATAGCAGCATGATACACTGTAACAATGTATTTATACTGTAGATGCTTTATTATTGAGGAATGTATTTCACCACTCTGTTTTGTATAGACCAAGCCTTGGCTGGGCTGTTTGCAGTGAAACAGTGTCACTGCATGGTCAGGAGGCACCACTGCAGATGGGTCTGCACAGGGCAGGAACACCTGCATAGCCATTCTGTCCTTCACCATCTTTTCTTACCAAACTCACATTTCATTTCACAGAATTGTGATGCAACTAGAGGTATTTTTGAGGACTTTTGTTATGGATCAAATCAGCATGATTAGCACTAATCTTGTCATTTTTGGTTAAACGGAATATATGGCACAAAGACACTAAAAAATCCTTGTTTTTACTGAATGGAGATGGTAGGAAGTGGTGATGAGCAGGAATGGCTATTAAAGGATTTTTTTTTTTTTCTTGGTTTATCACCAAATCCTTCCAGGCACATACACACATCAAAAGATTTCCTAGGGATCGTTACAGACAGGAAACGGCCAGTCACTAGGGAAACTTTTAAAACAATGGATCATTTTGTTTACTTATTAATTAGTAGTAACAAATGTCTCTCCCTAACACCTTCTTTACCCTTCCCCCCTTTTTTCATGATCACTGAATGTATTTTTATTTACACAAGGATTTTTAATGTCTGGCTCTCCTACTAGACAGCCCCACGAAGGCAGGGACTGCACCTATTTTCTCAAAAACTCTGCATTCAGCATCTAACATGGAATCTAAGATGTCCTAGAAGCCAGTTTGTCTGAACAGAAATAGGTAGATAGACCTGAATCTCGTGGAGATCACTGGCTAAAGTCTGAGAACTGAGATGAACATGCCACCACTGTAAATCTTCCCAGGTAGAAGGCAGGCTGAGGCAGGTGTTGCCTCAGGTAATACGTGAGGATAGGTTAGGAAGACTCTTATTGTATCCTTTGTCGAGGGGCACAGCCAAAAGCAGAGTTATTCCTAAAAATTTGTCTTTCCCAGGCTGCCTCTGTCTGATAGACTGAGCATCTATTTTGCTTACCCTTTGGTCCTGGAAGACCTGGCATTCCTGGATCCCCTGGAAGGCCTCTGGGCCCAGGATCTCCCATTTCTCCTTGATGGCCCTTCAGCCCAGGCATCCCCCGATCACCTGAGGGCAACAGAAAAGTATGCAGACAGCCTGATGATATTTGAACAGCATTCACCCGAGAAGTCACCTGAACTCTTAGCGTATGGGTATCCAGAGATAACGTCATTATTTTTTCTTCTTAGATTTATTAACACTAAAGATAAAAAATATAATTGACTTCAGAAGAAAACAAAAACACTTCCAAATGACTGAAGTTGCCAATTACATTTTTATTTTTTTTTTTACTTTCTCTTTTTTCTCAATCTGCAGAAAAAAGAATCATTAGAACAACAGGTTGTGGGCCTGACGGTGTTTTAGGTTTAAAGCAAGACAGAAAAGGGAGACATCCCAAGTGGTGGGAGGGACAAGGAGGGCTGCAGACAAACTTCTACTGTCTGATCTTCTCCATGCCTGGTTCCATGTTGCCTCTTTCCAAGTGGTATCTTAGTTACTCCCAGTCACTAATGGAGCCCCATAAAGACAGGACTAGCTGAGGAAGATGGAAGTTTACGTGGCCTATCTAAAGGCATAGATCTGGGAAGTGGAAGAGCCTTATTTGAATCTAAGCAAAGACTGGCTGTCTGTGATGCACCAGGAGACACATGCAACCAAGTCAAGTGGTAGATAAAGGCCTGTAATCTCAACTCTCTGAGAGACTGAGGCAGAGGAGGAGGAAGAGCAGGAGGAGAAGACAAAGATGAACATGAAGATGAAGATGAAGACAGAGAAAAAGAGAGAGAGAGAGAGAGAGAGAGAGAGAGAGAGAGAGAGAGAGAGCACTCAGAAAGTTTAGTTTCAAGATGTCCGTTCAAGGTACCTGGACATCCTGGTGGTCCTGCAGAGCCAGGCTGTCCTGGTCTTCCTGGTGATCCTCTCAGCCCTTGTGCTCCTGGCAAACCTGGCTCTCCAGGGACTCCAAAATGTCCTAAAGAGGCAAAGATCAAAATCCAAGTAGCTGTGGATTGTTCTTTGGGACAAAAAACTATGAAGCTGCCAACTTCAGCCCTTGTTAGTTTCTCCTAGTCTTACATTCTTATATTTAATTTTTTTCCACTAAAAAGGAAAATACCATTATGAAAAAGGACCACAGTCCCAACCACTGTGACATGATTTTTCCATATGTATACACATATATAAATAATAGCTATATTCTATGTTCTGAAAAATTAGTATTGTATCATAGGTAATTTTCTAAGTTTGTCTTCATTTTTTCTAATTATTATTTTTGAATGATTGGTAGTTGCTTTTTTGAATCAGTCTTTTAAATTAATCTAGTTCTCTCCTGGCATTGGTCATTCATCTCTCTTTGCTATTATGCAAAATGATATTTATACATCTTTCATCATTTTGTTCTATTAAATGATTTCCCTATGGGGAAACAATCCTAGGAGTAGAATTTCTAGGTAAATAATATGATATTCTGGTTCTTCTAAATATATTTTTAAGTGCTTAAGTACTTAAAGGAAATCACAGCCGTTATGGAATTCTATCCCTGAATACAGGGGCGAGCCTGAAGAAATAAGAACATTTTCTTATGTTGCCAAAATAACATCATTGAATCCAGAAAAATGAATAAGAATCCCCCATGTTATTATGTGTTCACGGGATGCCTGAAAGGGTCCCATTATCCCCCAAATATCCTTCACAGTTGGCTAGTTCACACCTACTTCCCTGCCAGATTGACACTGTAGATATGTCTCTTCCATTAATAAATAAATAAATAAACAAACACAAAAACTACAACAATCCTCTTCTCATGACAGTAGCATCCGGAGACAATAATAGTGCCGCTTTTCTCTGCCTTCCACAAAAGACCACTTAGCAGTTGTGTCTTGACACAGGCTGCCTGTGGCTTAGAGGAAGTGTCCCACCCACTCAACCTTCCCGCAGCTCCCTGCCTACAATTCCAAGAGCGGGTTTTTACTGGAGACTTTTTTTTTTTTTTTTTGGCTTGTTGGCTTGCTAATTTTGTAAGAATGAAAGGATACTTCAGACATTTTAAGTTATATTTCTTTCGTTACTAGAGAGAAGGAATATAACTCCCTGTGTTTATTTACTATGTATGACTTAAATTCACGTTTCTAGGATACACAGGTGGTCTGTGAAAATCAATGGCTGGATCTGCAAATAGCACATATGGCCTCGTATTGACAACCCCAGTGGTGGGGAGAGCTGTTACTTAGTGTAACACACATGTAAGCCTGCATCTGTATCTGCTCCCTGATCAAATTCAACATCTATTAGCCTTGTTCTGTGAAATTTATCCTGAGACACCTGCTGCTGTAAAAGTACAGGGCAAAGGGTCATTCTGGCTCCAATGAAATAGCGAGCTTCCCGAGACTTCTCTCCCAAATCTGTGGTTCTGTGAAGAACAAAATTTCTGAGACAATCTGTACTGCATTTCCTCTCTGAATTGAAGGGATCAGAAGGGCAAGGACTGACTTCAGTAGAGTCACTCCAAATCTAGGGCACACGTAGGACATCTAGAATTATTCATCAGGCTCATTCGAGTTCAAGGCAGTGGTGGGTTTTTTTTTCCCAGTCAGTAAAAATCACATATTTTGGTAAATTTGGTGCTGTTGAATAATATATCATTTTAAAATTCTAAGCTGAAAACATGGCATATGAGAAGACCAAGAACAACCTAAATGGTGATAACTGTAGACCAGGCCAATTAGCCCATGGCAAAATTTTTTAAAAAGTTAGCTTAAGAGTGAAGTAATTTATACTTAGATTATTTTAACTTAAAACACTGGATTTATATTTATGTGGGTATTCTGTGAATTAAAGGGCTCCAGCTTGGACTACTTTCAGCTCATAGAAATTTCTATCTTTGGGGTTTACCATAAAAACACCAGCAAGTGTGGAAAAAGACCTGATGATGTATTTTTGACTGCACTTCATGTTTGGGTAGGAATTTTCAGCTTGCACATTTATTTTAAGGTATCTCACATGCTCCTCAGAACAATCCTATAATAAGCAAAGGGCCAGTTCAGAGGAGAGAAAAACTGAGCCCAGAAAGGACGACTCCAGTGACTAAGACCAGACACTCAGTAATAACACCAATTGACTTTGTCACTGTTTTTCCCTTCCTGAGACTTCTCACTCCTATATTCGTGAACCCCCAGAGTGCTGACCACAAAACTATTTTCCTTGCCAGCTGCATATGCAAATTATGTTTCATTTAAAACATGACATTATCCAAGTACATGTCCACATGAAAGAGCACGGAAAGAAGGTCTTCCTAAGGTTGTATCTTCTTTTTCTCACAGACTTCCATTTTAACAATCCTATGTAAAAAAATGAAATAAAATTTTCCCTAGCAGTTCTTCCTAGTTTGCTTTTTTTTTTTTTTTTTTTTTTTCCGGTTACATGAAATGAGACCTGGCTATTGCCAGAGGTAATTTAAGGTAATGTACAAAATTATTAATATGAAATCTTTTAACTTACAAAAGACCCATGTAAATACAAATCCAGTTTTCAATGTGACCACCACCATCAGCTGACTGCTCTTGGACAAAAGCCACTCAACCGGTCATCTGTGATGCATATCAGTTCTACGCACTCAGCTCTGCACTTGTGTGACTATTGATTTAGGACAAATTCCTAGGCGTAGAATTTCTAAGTCAGAGGGTGTGTGTATTTTAAACACTGATGCACGTTGCTATAAGACCCAGACACAGAATATAAATTTATATCTGCAACATGGTCTGAAAGGTAAACATATATTAGTGCAAAACAGTGAAACAAAATGCCCTAAGACCAATTTCCCCTCTAGGAGTCCTGCTTTGTTGGCTTGAACTCAAATGGTTTCCCTTTCTCTGTGACGAGTGGAGTTGCACAAAGCCCCGGGTGCCCCTTCCGCTGGGTCACCCTTCCAAGCTGTCAGTGGCTTCCATGGAGGACAAGAACTTACTGGCATATTACAGTTCATTTTGATCGATTCGTGTTACCCTTCAGTAATAGAGGAGTGTTGTTTTGAACAACTTGGATTGTGTTTTAGCAATGAGAGTTTATGTTTGTTTGATCTGGTTTGATATCCAGTACATCAGATACATGCAGTGACCAGTCTGCAGGACTTCACTTGTGTTCTCATGTGCCAGTTTTATTTATTTATTTATTTATTTATTTATTTATTTAGGGAGAGAAAGTGCTACAAAGACATTCTGCAGCCACTTTAAATTGTAGATATTGCAAAATATCACAGTTGCAAAATGGCCACACTGTTAGCCATTTTCATTGCTTGCAATATTCTTTTGACATGGTCAAAACATGGATATGGCTGGGGGAGGGCTTGTTATGTCAGTGTTGCCATGTGAATCACGGGAGAAAAAATACTTAGAAGGCTTGGTGTATGATCTGCTTGTTCTGCTAGGCCAGGCTGTCCGAGCCGGTGATGCACATAAGTCTTTCGGTAACTATCTTAAAAGGGAAGGAACATACCGATACACTCACGGCCATCTAGAAGGACAACAGGAATTGTTTTATTTTTCAAACTAAACTACTCTTTCTTATGACAATAAGCAAAATGCATAGCTATACCTTGACATCCAGGGAGTCCTGGTTCACCCTTGGGACCAGGTCGACCAAACGGACTAGCTGCATCACCTTTGTTTCCTGTAAGTGAAAAAAAAAAAAAAAAAAATGCATGCGACATTTTAAGAAGATTTAATTTAGTCTCATACAAGTGACTTAAAGTTTTCAAGATATTTGTCTCTATAAGCTATCTTTAAATTTTCCAGCAAAAAAAAATCTACATTTTTTTTCCAAAAAAGATATAAAAATATAGGTGCAAGGTATAATTTAAATACCATGCCCATAGACAAATTTTTACAGCTAATAATGATCATAAGAAAGTATAGATATTGATAAGCCTGAGTTTATAACTCCCTAAAATTTTTTGAGGTGGGGTCTTGCTCTGCTGTCCAGGCTGGTCCTAACCTCACTGTGTAGCCCAGACCTGCCTCAGCCTCTTGAGTGCTGAAATTACAATTGTGTGCTACCACACCAGCTTATATAGTGGTGCTGAGGAACTGAACCCAGAGCCTTGATCTTTCTGGGCAAGAACTCTAAGCACTAAGCTATGACCCCAGTCCCTAAAATTTCTCTGAATGTAGAGTTCTTATTAAAAAATTACTTGACTATAGGAAAATGAAACTACAGTGCAAAGTAAAATAAATCAGATAGCAAATATTGTATGGTTTCTCATATGAAAAACTGAAAAGATAAGTAACTTAAAAAGCAAAATAAAAGAAAGATGACAGAAAACAGAGGAGTAAGTGACAAAGATCCAATGTTTAAATACAGCAGCTCCCCAAGCTGAATGTAACTGTTATGTATCCCCAACACAGACCAATAAAAAATAATCACAAGGAAAACTCTAAAAAGAAATTACTTAGTTTTGACTGATTCAATACTTTTAGAAATAAAACCAGAAGTTATCCTTGTTTCAGCTGCTGCAATCACATTTCAGACTCCTGCACGGGAGGTCAACTCAGTGTCCTCCAAACAACAGTATCACAAAGGTGTACTTTATGGAAGACTGGACGACAGATGCCCACTCCAAGGGCACTGTAGACAACAGCTTCTGAAGTCACACAAAGCTATTCAATGATCGTGCATATTTCCAGGAACAAAGACCTATTGTATTGTTGTGAGCTGGAGGGCCCAAAATGGAGTGGAAAGGAAGGGCAAAACAAGAGATGGGGGCTCAGCAGAAGAAGGGTAATAAATGAGGCATGTTTTAGAACCTGCACGCCCATATTGTCTTCTATGAGGTCCCCTCATGCCCTCTGGAAGTGACATTTCACTGGACTCTACTCATATAAGTGACATATTGCCTGAAGAGTAGGAATCTGTCCATCCCTAGTCAACCAGTGAGAATTTGAAATCCATGGCTTTTGGGGCAGAAACCAAATAAATTATAATGAGTCGTTCATTTGGTAAACATGTTAGCATACAGTCTAGACATACACAGAAAAACACTCAGAAAAGACAGTAAGTCAAGAGCGATGAAGCCAGTGGTAGAGAGGAAGTAAAGAAAGAGAAAGCCCGGGTTGCCCCAGGGGTGGCTCCATCAGCTCTACGTCCTAGCAAGGCTCTGTCTCCTGTCTCCTTGTATCTGGGCACTCTGAGTGCATTTTAATCTCTTGAAAATAGGGCCCAACCCAAGTATAAGGGAGATGAGAAGAGTAGTTTTGTACAACAAGAGAGGCTCTAATGAATTCCTAAATAGGCAGAAAAGGAGTAAGTTTAATGCTTAAGCTATGCAATGCCAATACCAAATATGAAGCCTCTCTGATTTTAATCATTTCTGAAAACAGACTGAAATTATTTGTGCTCAATAAAAAGTATGTACGATTCCTGTTTTCTACAGCAGTTATCCTATTTCCAGAATGTCTCTCAAAAAGCATATAATACTAGTGGAAAGAGAATTTTAGGTGGCTTGTTATTAGTGTCATATTTTAAAGCTATTTATTTTAATTTGCATAAAAATAATATATACACATTAAACCTGTGAATTCACAGATAGTGAGGCTAAGACTAAGTTCAAAATATGAATCATTTATAAATAGATTTGAGGAAAAATATTAACTCAATATTCCATGACAGTGAAGCTATAAAAGGTTTTATGCAAACATTATAATTTAAGATACTCTGATTTTTGTTCATTTGCTTACTTGTCTGGATAATAAAACCTCTCTTTCTTTAAGAATGCTTTTTTACCTTGGATTAACACTCTACTTCAGTTTCCCTGGAAGCCTGATAAAGGTAGAATGTCAGTTATATTTACAAGGCAACATTATTTTTGGCACAAGATAAACAAAGACCTGTGGGGCCAACTCCAGCCTCCAGCTTAATTTGTGGCCGTTTCACTGGGCCTTAGCCGCATGCCTTTGTGCACATAGCTGCTTCATGCCACAACAGCACAGTGCGGGAGCTGTGGCGGAGGCCATATGTCCCACAAAGCTGAACATTTTTATCATCTGGCCATTTAGGAAAAAAGAAACTGCTGACCCTTGGCTTATGATAAAAATAATTTAATTATAAATGACATTTGGCTTGAGAATTCTTCAATAGACTATCAATGCTTGTTGGGAAGTCCTGTCTTTGGCCTTTGTGTCTATGATTCTAGTAATTAGGACCCTAATAACCAAACTTAAACATTCTCAGAATAGAGACTGGATTTTGTGGAACACGGAGTTTCTAAGCCAAGGTGGACAATGCCCACACACGTGGATCTGGTTCCTTCACACCTGAGCTGTAATTTGAGAGGCTATGGTTACCACAGGCATATTTTCTAAGACTCCCACCGAAGAGGGAGGCCTGAGGAATCTTTAGATACTCTGCTACCTACCTGGTACCTTTGGATCTGAGTGCCAAAGAAGAGCCTGTTAGATCTTAAGTGTTTGTCTTAGAAGAACCTCTCAGGTGTTTCAGTTGGTTCAACATGCAAAAAAAATCACTGACTTGTGATGTTACAAACACCAAGAATTACGCCTTTGACAGGTATCTACTATATTTCTGATTCCTACCTTTAGGTCCTCTTGCTCCGTCAGTTCCTGAAAATCCAGGGAGGCCTGGAATACCTGGTTCACCCTAACAATTGAATAAAACAAAATGAAGACCTTCACTGGGTTTCCAATACAGGCGACACATGTATGACATGATCCAGTTATAATCTTTTACAACAAATTTGTTTTTTTTTCAAATATGCAGTGAAAATTGGAAATGCATCATAGGCACATTACTACACATATATAGCTTTGTTGCTTTGGCTGTTTTGTGAGACAGGTCTTATTATATAGCCCAGGCTGGCCCTGAACTTGCAATCCTCCTGCCTCAACCTGGAATTATAGGCTGGTACTACCATACCTAGTCCACATATGTCTAGTTTTCTAATGTTGGTAAAACTTCCCTAATACTATTAACAAGTTGTTACCCTTCTCCAAACACAGTTGCCACGGAGTAAATGTATCACATACATTTTAAGTTTTAATGCATAAGTTGACACTAAATAAAATATTAAGAATCTTATTATACCATAAGCTATTCCAAAAGATGAGTAAAGAACTACATTTTCCAGAAGTATGATGTAGATTATTACATTTATGGGACAGTTACTTATGATTATGAAGACAAAATACATTTAAAGCAAAGTCTATGGTATGTTCAATTGGATGAAAAGCCTAAAAATTAGATTTGAGTAGTTTGTCAGGATGACTTTTCATTCCAGTAAAGCAGCAATCACATGACAAGTCTCCATGGCGGTGTTGAAGACCGAGCTGGAATGTGTGGATTGAGGGCTGCTCACTTAGGTGAGACTGAGGAACTAGGCACAAACTCTGGTCAGAAATCTCAATCAATCACATCCTGGCCTTCAGAGGGCTTCATTCTTACCTTGGGCTGCCCCTTCACTTCCATTTCCAGAGAAGGGTAATTAATCATCACCCAAATGATGACTCCTTACCCGTAAAGCAGGAAGGAGTATTTATTCCCTCGTGCAATAGTCGCTCCTTCTTACCTGGTCACCAGGAATTCCT
The DNA here is from genome assembly GCA_004027205.1 of Ctenodactylus gundi. Lineage (NCBI taxonomy): Eukaryota > Metazoa > Chordata > Mammalia > Rodentia > Ctenodactylidae > Ctenodactylus > Ctenodactylus gundi. The sequence continues at coordinate 126,539 of PVKB01003495.1, read as the reverse complement.
GGAAAACCAATGATCCCTCTTAGCCCAGGTGGGCCAGGAGGGCCAGGGGACCCAGGAAGCCCACGCTGTCCATTTCTGCCAGGTTCTCCTCTCTGAAATCCAGGTGGGCCATGTCTTCCCGGTTCTCCTCTTCTCCCTGGCATCCCAGGAATTCCTTTATCACCTGGCGAAGATGGAAGTGTTAGACCTCTTGGCTGGAGTCTTGGGCTAGGCAGTAGTTATACTAAAGGACTTGGTTGTACTTTAAAAAAATAAAGTCAACGTATTGAGAAATCCTGGTAGCTGCCTTATTCTACATCTTGGGGAGTTTGACTCAGGTAAAAGTAGCTGCCCAGGAACAGACTCAAAACTATGAGAGCAATAGATATAATGGCATACTTAGTTATTTCAGAATTTTTTAACTTTCATAAATTATTTACTCACATTTCACTAATTACTAGCCTTTTTCCAGATCTAGTTTTCATTTTATCTACTTATCAATCCATAAATTCATGCATACGTCTTTTTTTAAAGATCTTATGCCATTATATCTATTGTTTTTGTATAATTTAGTCTTGTGATATAGACATAAGTTCATTTAATGTGGCAATTAACTTATTTAGCATTAATGCAAGTTAATCCTAAGAAAGTGGATCGATGTAATGATAACCTGAATATCTTCTGAATGTGCAAACATTTACCTTTTAGTGTTCAGCTAAGGAATTTGAAATTTAATTCCTCTCTTTTTCTTTCTCACATTTTCTAGCCTTATGAATTTCATTGTTACAGTTTTTTTCGTATGTGCACTGGTGGGTAAAGCCATGTTAAAGAATCTGAACAAAGATAAACTAAGATAGAAAAAAAAAAAAGAACTTTCAGCAAATCACTCCAAAAAAGGGCTCTGCTTGGACCCAGAGAAGAGGCATCAAGATTCGGCCACTGCAGCCTATTCTAGGGGTGGGAATCTGAGCTGAAGAGTGGTGATTTTAGTGGTGAAGTGAGTCAGATGCAGAAGATTAAGTATGTTAAATATAGCAGGGTTTCTCTGATTTGGGAAACCAGAATACAGGCATTCTATAGAACCAAATGGGTTCTCCAGCATGTCCAGGTTCCCCAGCCTCCCCTCTTTTGGAAATGATAGCCATTTCTCCTTCGTCTCCAGGAGGTCCTCTGGCTCCTGTAAATATCAACTGCATGTGAGTGAGAAAGGATGGGGAGAGTGCAGGAGGGCCAAAAATGGAAAGGAATTGTAAAGTTGATGTGATATATATGTGCACCAAATACTCAAGTTCATTGTAAACATATGTATCATATACATACATACATATATATATATATATATATATATGGGGAAAAATAAAATGTTAAAAAAAACCTACAAGAGCAAGGCAAGAGTGTACAGTCATTTACTCGCTTCACAAATGAAGAGAAAACTTGTCCAGAGAAGTTAACGTATCCCACCCCAATGACTATTTACAGAGAAAGCAAAGCCAAGAGCTCAGGTCTCATGTGGATTAAGCCTGAACTTGGAGAGAATACAAATATAGTTGTAAAAAGGCTTGCTCTTCTGTTTTTCTGAGGACCAGCAGCAGCACAGCACAGGCCCCCACTCCAGACCTATGGAGGCAGAATCTGCATTGTAACAGAATCCCCAACTCATTCATATGCACCTTGAAGTCAGGGAAACACTGATCAAAATCACTGTCACAGTCTGTGTGTCATCCATTTAAATACCAACCACCCAACACAGAGCGAGAACTGGTGTGTTATTTATATCTTATATACACAAATTTCAGTTACATTTTAGCATGGTAAAGCCAAAAACTGTACCTCAAAGTCCATTTATGTGTAATATATCTAAGGAATTACCCTTCCCCATGCCTATAATAGTGGGAAAATTGCCTACTACACATGTTTACTTGCTCAAATGATCTGTAAAGATGGCAACTTATTCAATACAGTAAACACAATTATAAGTGCTTACCTCTTTCTCCTACGAACCCACCATCTCCAGGAGGTCCAGGTTCACCAGCTTCCCCTCTTTTGGAAATGATAGCCGTTTCTCCTTCATCTCCAGGAGGCCCTCTGGCTCCTGTCAATATTAATTAAATGAGAGAAGAAAAAACACACACAGCACACATATAACCCACCATCGACCACACTTCACCTCCAGCTTACAGATCCCCATCTGATCTACTGAACTGTGCGCATGTAGACGCACGGCACAGTATCAACACTGTTGCCGTGTGGTTGTGTAAGGGCTGTACCTTTTATACCCTCCTGGTATGATGTGCCCTGAGTGCTCAGTGAGTGTTTGCTCAATTCAATCAAGCTGCTCTGAGTCTTCATTGTGGTAAGACAAGCTTGAAAAAATTCCCATCCACAATCTGTTTAACCTGTAAGATGTGAGTTGCTCATCTTGCGTTTGCAATTCTGTCCTCCCCTAACTTGTCACCCTTGTTATTTCCCTTTCTTTTACCTCAACATGGCTCTCCTTATACAGACATCCACAAAGGAGGAAAGGAATGCCATTGTTCTGCCTACTCCTGTAAACACTGTCCACCTGCAGCGGTGTAATGTCAGGAGCTGCCACATCGGTGTGGGGAAAGCTGGTTATTAAAAATTCAAGAATGTTGCCAAGCATGAGGACAGAGGCCTGTAATCCCAGCACTAACAGAAGCTGAGGTGGGAGGATCACAAGAAATTCCACCTGGGCAACTTTGTGAGCTTCTGTCTCAAAATACAAAAAGGGGCAGGGGATCTAGGTAATAGAGTACTCCTGGGTTTAATTCCCAGTACTGCGGCCTGGGTGGTGGTGGGGAGAATTTTGTAAAGCAGATGTTAAACCATTGGTAGTTTTAAACCAACTGTGGTAAGAGGTTGTGTGGTATGATAGGAGCATTTATACCATGATAAGTAGCAAAAACTACAAATCAAAGCATTAAAAAAAATTAGGAAAACTAGCATATGATCACATCACTTGAATTGATCCAATTTTTAATTTTTAGTGAGATAATGGTACGGTAGCATAATAACACATAAATATCACTTACGTAAGGAAGCAAAATGACTGATTCTTTGCTTCCATGTAAATACTTTACAAACAAGTAAAACAAACAAAGAATAGAAAAATCAATCGACTAAGAGGAAAAGATAACTTAAATTCTATATAAGGCCCACAGAGTATTAAGGGCAAAACTTTGCTTCTAAAAATTATCAAATTTATTCTCAACACTAAAAATATGTCATTTATTCACTGCTGGCTCGGGGATAAGACTTCAGCAAATGTTTACCAGGATGTGCACAGAATATTTAAAGTGGTAGTCTTGGAAGATTATTTTTGTAGTAACAAAAATTTTTTAATAAAATTTGAGGTAATTCACGATCCAGATGCGAGTGGGTTATTCTGGTTTAGAAGTCCACAAACTACAGCCCACAGGCCACTTTCTCCAGCCACCAGTTCTTTTTTGCTTTTTGATAATCTGACATCTATGAGTGATCTCCGTATATCTAAGTAACCGAGGGGAAACTCAAAACGCAACACAATACCTTGCAAAAATAATATATTTGTGAAACTTAGGCGAAATTTAAATTTCAGTGTCCATAAAGAGGAATGAGGAACACATGCTATAGAAAAGCCCCATTTTATTTTGCAGAAACCATATGAGTAAGTTCCTATTAAACACTGAAAACAAACACGTGTTGCCTTGTTATACAGATAAACGCCCTTACCTTTGGCACCTCGTGTTCCCGGGTCTCCCTGAAAGCCGGGCCAGCCCTTCTCTCCAGCTGTGCCCTTTCTGCCAGGTTGTCCCACTGGGCCTGCCCTTCCTCTCTCTCCAGGAAAACCTGGGAAACCAGGAAGCCCCGGGAGTCCTGGTGGAATGAGAACATAAATTTTTGAGGGAATGCTTAAAAGGCTGGCAAGGTTCTTACATCCATCTTCCCTGTGGTCCCCTGAGAGATGAAACTCCTGCCTAACACTGAGGCTGTCCAGAAAGTAAACAGCAATTGTCAGCCCCAGTGCCTTAACACCCGTGTTCTTCCAGTCCTAGTCTCCACCCTCCAGATCAGCCCTGATGCTTCTGGTCCTAAACCCACATGCCTTAAGGTCAGAAGATGGAACAGGGTAAAGGCTGTCCAAAGAAATGTACTAGCCCTTACCCTAGAACTCTATGGTTGTTTTCCGGACATCTGAGCTCACAAGCGTTTGTGGTCCTGTGGACCCAACCCCTCCAAATAGCTTTTGCCATTGATCTAGACTGAAATATTGTGCAATTGGAAATAACTCTGCAGGAATAAGAAAGGACAGAATCATGCTAAAAGAACTGTACATTCTATTAGTATAGACGCCCTTAGCTAGTTTCACTTGTCAGTGATTTCAAATTTATAAAAGGAGGAGAAAAGTACCACTTACCCTTTGGGCCTGGAATACCAGGTAGCCCATCTTTCCCAGAGGGACCTGGGATTCCTGGAGGTCCTGGGAGTCCATATGCCCCTGGAGGTCCTGGGAGTCCCGGGAGGCCTTTCATTCCAGCTGGTCCCGGAGTTCCCACATCTCCTTGCTGCCCTTTCTGACCTGGGGCACCTGAAACAAACCGTGGTGTTAACGAGGTATGAATAATGAAAATGAACTTCCCACACAGGCAGAAAAAACAGCCTTGCAGAAGCTCAAATTATGGATCTATGGCTCGCAAAACAAAAACCAAGCAACACTTACTGGCAAATGTAATAGTTGTCTAAGAGTATATTTTTCTAAATATTGTAAAAGGAAGGGCAGATCATTTGAGTAAATATTTTCCAGTAAGGATAGAGGAAGATTATAAAGATTTTTTTTAATGGAACATAGATAGATGGGGGTAAAACACATAACAGTTGTTTGCATTTGCTCTTTGAGAAGAAAAACTGATAGAAGGCAATTTTCCAGATGCTTCCTGAGACTCTGGCCAAGTAAAGGTCAAGTTAGGCTGTTAATGGTGAGGAGAGAACTTGAAACTCCAAGCAGAAACATCTAGTACTAGCAGTGCTAGAAATGAGATGGTCACAGAAAGTTTTGCCCCAGCCTTGCTTAGATTTTTCAAGTGAGTGTATTTTTGCATTTGGCTAAATGCAACAACAGACTTAGGCAGCAGAATTGCCAATCTGAGTCACAAAATGAGGGTTCTATTAGAAACAACTCCTGCTGAAGTATGAATTTGTCTTGCTCACATTTGTATGCTGAAATTCAACCAACAATGAGCTAGTACTAAGGGGTAGATAATTTAAAAGGCCATTAAGGCATGAGGGAGGGTAGGACCCTCTGAAGGTATCGGTGTCCTTGTAGGAGAGATGTAAGGCAGCTGTTCACTCCTCTGCCATGTGAATGGGTTCTCAGAGTCATCAATCTCTGGTGATGCGGTCTTGGGCTTCCTAGCCTTCTGAACCAAAAATAAATAAATAAATTTTTATTGTATATGCATTATCCATTCTGAGATATTTGGTTGCAGCAGCCCCAAAAAACTAAAAGAGCCCTTTAACACCTAGCAGGGTATTGGGAGACTCTCCTTCATGGGTCACTCTTTTGTGTCTTGCTGGGTATGTTAAGAATGCAAGGACTTGCTATCCTTTCTCAAGATTGTGTTTGCACTAAGATAATAGCACCTCTCCCACAACATAAAGCACATTTGCTTACTGGATGTTTAAGTCAGGGGTTTCGAGTTGCAAAATCTCTATTATGCAGCCTGTTACGTGCAGCAGTAGCTAGCCTCACATACATACATGCGCCATGGGACTTAGGTGGCATAGGGAAATGACACAACCAATATGGATCTCGTGAGCATTAAGTCCTTTGTATTTGGCTCAGGATTCATGCTTCTGCCACCAGCCATAGGAGATCAAGATATAAGCCTATTAGTTTCTAAGTAAGGTAAGCTCGTTGGGTTCCTGAAACCTGCTGACACTTACCTGGACTACCTGGAGTTCCAGGGAGTCCTGGATGGCCTGGTGTCCCTGGAATGCCTCTTTCACAGGACTGGCCTGGAGGACCAGGGATGCCTGGAAACCCAGCACTTCCCATTTTGCCTTTGGGACCTTTCAGACCTGGAGACCCAGGAAGGCCAGCTGTCCCTAAAACGATATAGAGTACCCATAACATTCATGGCTTGAAAGTAGATGGATGGCCTAGAGCAAAATATTCATTCATTTCAATAACAGAAGGAAACATTTTGATCCCGACACAGGGCTCAAATGAGCTAAATTTCTGAATGTATATCCTTGTATCCAAATAAATGGGAAAACGTGAATTGCTAAGTAAGTTACTTGATAAGGTTATGTGGATGACAAAGATGTTGCTATGCAAATAAGAAACCATGCGGTTCTCCCTGATTCTAATTAACCTCTATCACGGCAGCAGGCCTTACACCAATCACTATGACACAAACCTAATTTGTACTGTATGAATTTACATTTTGTAAGAGATGCTATCACTTATACTCTCAAATTTCTATCTATTGGGAACATTGTCACAATCCTCAGGAAGAAAAATAAATCCACCGTAATTCCACACCCCTTTTCTGTTTTCATTTAGTTTTGATTCATTGTTCTATATCTTAAAAATAGTAATCATAATGCACTGTCGTTGGGTTATTTCATGTTGTATGTCAATCTGCAAGTGTATTCTATTTGCTGTAATCTTTACAAGTCTGATTTTTGTTGCTCATAGCCAAGTGCTATTCTGGAGTGTGTGTGTGTGTGTGTGTGTGTGTGTGTGTGTGTGTGTGTGTGGTCACACTTTGATTATCATCACCCAAGGGACTTAATTCCATTGTTCACTTCACTGTGGATAACACAACAGTATTTTTTCTTTTTTTTCACAACAGTGTTTTGATATATATATATATCCATAATCTTCTGTTGCACACTTCTTCACATTGTCTAAAGGAGATTACTAGATTGAAATTATTTTCATTGACTTATGTAATATATTATCTTAATGCTTTTTAATTAGGTGCTTCTTTATACATGACTCTTTGACATCAAATTAATATACAAGCTCCTCCAAGGCAAAGAGATGGGACCCTGTCCCCCTCATTCCTGCTTACCCTGCATAGTTATTCCTCAGGGGTCGGTTCAGAGACCCTGAGTGGATATCAATTCACAGATGCTTAAGTCCCTTGCATAAAATGGCATTGTATTTTCATATATCTTGTACACATCTTCTTCTTTAAACATCTCTGTATTATATAATACAGAGATAAATTATAATACAATGTTATGTCAATGACTGGCATGCTTTATTAAGTATGGTATGTGTTCCATAGACATATAGGGTTTTTTTTCTGAATATTTTTGGCTATGGGTTGATTAAATCTGAGAATGTGGAACTCATGGATAGAGAGTCAAAGTACTAATCTGCTTTACTGTCAACAGTCGCCAACCTTCCTGACACCCCAGACAGCTTATGGTGGAAGTCCACTCTCCCAGGGATGGGAGGCATTACTTGTTATGCACTAGATTGTTAGAGGACAGCTGTGGCAGCAGGAGGAGGGGGCGGGGAGCAAGGCTCCACCTCTTGTCAGATCAGCAATGTCTTTATTGTAGAACCTAAAAGGAGCGTGCTGAGATGAGGCAGACCATCTCTCACCTCTCAGCCCTTTCTCCTTTCATCAATCCTGGAGGTCTGGCCCTTCCAAGGCCACAGACAACAATCAAAGCCTGGGAGTTGTGGGACTCCTGTTCTAGTGTGTACTTAACACATAAATACGGACCCATCCACTGTTAGGGAAGATTAAAACAGTGGCTGTCCTGAGGTCCACACTTTGATCACTGTTACCCAAAGACCCACTGGATCTCATACTACTTGCTGGGCCCTTCTCTAGATGTAACAGATCCTGAAGACATTAATTTTAATAACACACCACTCCCTGGAGTTATTTTTAAGCGCATTAAAATAAAAAAGTCCCACTGTGGAGCAATGAAAATTCCTCAGTAATTTCAGAAAAAGATGTCACTCAGTGTACAGTCCATGTTCTGATTTTCAGTTTCACTGCCTCACCTGCTACCTTGACTGGAGCAAATGTCCCTCGCCCTGCCACTTGTCCAAGACAGCCTACCTTCTAGGGCTCGCTGCTACTCGGTGTCACACAGACCTTTCCCTGTACAAACTCCACTCTGACCTTTGAGCTGCCTGTCCTTGATATAGTCTGTCCTGGTCACATTCAGACTGGCATTAGCAGCAGGCAGGTTACACAAGCTCTGTTGTCTTTTTGGGGCTGACATACTAGCCCAAGCATGAAGCAGGCAGAGACCCACTGCTGCCATATTGAATTGAGTTGGTTGCGCCACAGTGAGATGCCCTGCACTTGAAACCAACAAATGAAATGTCAAGGCCATACAGGTTGTTGGAATTGTAATCAATATCTACATATGAGTAAAGGCCCTTGGGTGAAACATTTATATTCTGTCTGTCCAAAGCAGTACAGCTAAACATTCTTCAAGGACCTGCTCTAATTCTGGGCTGGCTTTCTGGACCACAGAAGTAGCAGAACCCTCATACCTTCAGGCCCTGGGCATCCTGGACCACCTTTGGATCCTTTCATCCCAGGAATTCCTGGAAGACCCCTATTTCCAGGGGGCCCTGGGTGACCAAATGCAGGTTCTCCCGGGATTCCTTTCTGACCAGTCATTCCACGTGACCCAGGAGGACCTGGGGGTCCAACAGGGGAGGACCCTTTTTCACCTCCAAAACCTGGATCTCCCATGTCACCATGAAAACCTGTTTAACAGCAAAAACATCCTAGAAGTTATGTGTATACATACGGAACCAATACATTAAAATTAAAAAAATCCACGACTCCTTTGAAAGCACATTTTTAAAATATAGGAGTACACACTATTTAAGAGATGCTTAATAGTTGTTATTGTTGCCAACTTTAGTGGAGACAAATTATAACTTTGTATTTCCTATAGGCCAATGATCTTTCCCTAATTGCTTTCTTTCTCTGGAAAATGTTTTGTCTGGACTGACAAAACGAGCAGTTTCAACCACACGATAAACTAGTAATAGCCTATTATTCATGCTCCAGGCAGCTAGCAAGATTATTATCATCTGCAAGTTATCACAACACAGCTAAGGGTCTCGTGCATCAGGAAAAATCATTTCCCCATTTTCTGGGCTCCCTAGGCTATTCCCTTCAATCCATCCATATTTAGAAATATTGAAAGGTCCCCAAAGACAGTCTCACAGCAGGAAAGCACTTCATTTACCAGGGGGGCCTGGCATTCCTGGCATTCCTGGTTTTCCCTGTTGGCCTTTCTGTCCATCCAAACATCTCAATCCGGGGGCACCTCTGGGACCTGGAAATCCCTTTGGACCTAAATAATAACAAAACACAGATTCAGTACAAAACAAGTCAAAAGGAACCAACATAAGGTATTTTTAAGGGTCTATGCTAAGACTATCTTCAAGTAATGCTATATCATGCTTAGGCTATTTTACAAGAGCATTTTACGAGTCATGAACTACAAGTGTTCTACATAGTGATTTTGATAAGGGAGTTTCTCACAAACTATACCATAAAGGATTTTCCTGAAAGCCTTTGATATATGCTTTTCATTCAAATGGAGAAAAAGATTGGGACTATCTCTTCCATGCCAAGTCTCAAATCAGCAGGCCTAGTTTATTCTTGCAGGAGGACAAAGTAGTGGCCAGTGTCTACATTAGCAAGAAAGTGTCATAGAAAAGATCAAATGTATTTCCCTGTATCTCATGAATTTGCTCTTGCCTGAAATATGGACAGAAGTGCTAACAAAAGGAATTAAGGTTGAATTAAGCCTTCTCTGATAATCTTGTTTCAGAACTTAGTTACAATCTAAACCATAAACTTCAAAGAAGGTATAACTGCCAACTTAGCTTGTGAGTGCTCACTTCCATCGAAGCTAAAACTGCTGAAAGCTAGGGCCAGCACTGCAGGCCTGTAATCCTAGTGCTCTGGGAGTCTGATGTAGGAGTTTAAGCTCAGCCCGGGCAATTTCATAACTTAGAGAGACCTTATCTCAAGATCAAAACAAAACTATGGGTTGAGGATGTAGTTCAGTGTGCAAGTTCTGGGCTCAGGTCCAGTACCAAATCAATCAATCAGTCAATCAATGTATCTGCTGAAAGCAGTCAGATGTTTTCCATTCATCCCTAATGTGTTACCAATAAAGTAGAAATGAACATTCAGTTGGTCACCCAGCAGCTCTTCGTTGACACAGCATTTGTCGACACAGAATTTTGCTTCCTCATTCTCCCTATTGCCTTATGCTGATGGAGTATACTTTTCTGCCCTTTGGCCCCAGGCTTGGTCATGTGACTTGCTTTGGCTAGAGGGATGTTGATGGCCACCATGCACTGCAAGGTGTGAAGTGAGCCTGCGAGGCTGGGCTTGCCCTCCTGGATTTCTGCAGTGGCCTGAGAAGGGCACATGACAGCCCTGCAAAGCAATGTGTATTATGCTCTGACCTTAATCCAAGACAAAGACCAAGTCAACAGACACTCTCGTAGGTTAGCTGAACACCCATGCACTTGCCCATCTACAGAGAGAAATGCTTGCTGTTGTAGCGCACTGAGGTGTTGAGGCTGTTGTATGGTTCTGATGAAAGTGGGTGGCTATAGATGGCAGTCAAGAGTTGGTCATCGCTCAGCTTTTAAATAACATTGGGACTTGCATAACACAAGAAAAGTCACTTATAATAACTATGCTACCAGTTAAAAGAGTAATTTCAATAAACTCTGAAAAAAACAAATAGATAAAACTCTTGATACACTTTGGGTTTAAGTCAGCTAAAAATAAGTAATTGATTTAAATGAAGCAGATCATAAAATTGCAATTAAAACTACAATTGAAGATATAGATATATGGACTTTCTTTTATTTTCTTTCCTTTTCTTTTCTTCTTTAGTACTGGAGATTACCCAGGGCCATTGCACTGAGCTATACCTGTCTTTTTTATTTTTTATCTTGAGATAAGGTGTTACTAAGTCATTAAGTTGCCCAGGCTAGGCTTAAACTTGCAATCCTCCTGCCTCAACTTTCCAGATTGTTGAGGTTACAGGTGTGTGCATCTTAGAACATACTATGGAAGAAATCTGCAATCCATAACTGAGTGGGCCACTTTTATTCTTGTACACAGAAAGAGAAAAATGATATAGCTTTAGGTCTCAAAGGGCAGGCATTCAGGTGATATGCAATTAAACCAAGTAAATCTTTTTAAAAAAATGTCTAAAGTATGCTCAAACCATTTGACATGGGGTCCAACTCTCAATCACTGCAAATGCTATTCCCTCATAGTTCCTCAAAATCTTACAGTAATTGTAGAAATATCCTAACTAGTTGTCAGGATTTACTATTGGTTTTTTATCGTGTGTGTGTGTGTGTGTGTGTGTGTGTGTGTGTGTGTTTAATCTGGGGAGCATCTCATTGACGATACCTGGAGGTCCATCAAAGCCTGGAGGACCTGGCCTCCCAGGATAGGTTACATTACAAAGAATGGTGTCACCTGGAATAAAAAAAGTGACATTTCATATAAATGATAGCCCAATGCAATTGTGAGTCTCAATAACAATATATATATATAATATTTTTCCATGTAGTAAATATAGAGCTCAAAGGAAAACAAGAGTCTCAAATTTTATTAGGTATTCTTTGTTCTCTTACCAGAATGCTTACAACTGATTTTTCATGGACAAAGAGTTTTGATGCAATCCTCGTGGGTTTTTATTAAAATATAATGCATTATTTCAAAAGACTACAAAATGCTTTAATATATATGTAATTTTCATAAAATCAGATTGTATGAGTTGATTTGGAGAAATGAATAAAAAAGCAATTTTAGTATGCCAAACAAAGGAACAAACATAACTTAGCATTTCAAGACTTGCTTTAAATATTGATTGTGCTATAAAGTTTTATTTGTTTGACAATGTGTGAACAAATGTATTTGGAGAGCAGCTGAATGGAATTTTATTGAGCTGGTATGGCATACAATGATAACTTTGCCTAGAAGACACTCACTTTAGTTTTCACAATTGCGCTTGACATTCTGCTATGAAAACATTAAAAATTACCTTTCTGACCCTTCAAGCCATCAGGGCCCCTCATGCCTGGGTGACCTGGAGCACCTGGTCGACCTCTCTCTCCTGGTAGACCAGGAAATCCTAGTCCTGGAGGCCCCACAGGTCCTGCTCTCCCAGGGAGACCCGGTGGTCCAGGAAACCCCTTATCACCTGCAGCCGCATCTTCATGATCCCCCTGAGAATGTTTATGTCATGAGACAATTACCATCTTCGAAAGTCCATGAACTAGAAGCAGTCATTGTAGGCACAAAACTCATGCTCACAGTCCATAATTCCAGGAAACAGTTATTCTTCAGAAAGTGACTCAGAATCTTCCTAATAGTTTATACACATATTTTGCATACTTGTGTACATATACAATATTGGTGTGCATGTTATCCATAAATACAGAAAGTAGTGTATGTGTTATATTTTAAATGGAAAATAAGAAATATATTGAACTGCTATTTAATATCAAATTTGATGAAACACAGAAATAACTAGGTGAAGGAAAGTTGTGGGCTTACAAAGCAAGTACATTCTTAGGTATCTGAAATTGTTTTTTTGCATTCTTAGGAGAAGGTACATTGGTAGACATTATTACCCTCTACATGTCAGTAGGTAAAGGGCTAATAAACCTCTCTCCTTCTGCATGAGAATTTGACCTTTGGTTGACTGACTATTCCTCTGGAAACAGGACAAAAATTGAATCGGCAATTACATTTCTAGGCAACAACGCTTACGGTATAATGGATCCCTGGTTGCAACATTTCATCTAGTTTGGAAGAATTAAAGACCTGTGAGAACCCTTGTGGGGGCTTCATTCATTGAATGGGTGGCTCCTATAAATGGCAGGTCTCCAAGCAGGGCTGTGGGGATAATAGCTCCTGTAGGAATGGAAGCTCTCCAGTCAGGGCTGCTCCCCCATTTGCCCTTTGTGAGCTCATCTTCTGGCACTACAACTGAATGAGCAATTGCAGAGATTCCCAAGTGTGAGAAGTAACTGATGCTATCTTGCCTAACTGACGCTATCTTGCCGGTAAGGCCAGACACTCTCTTCCATCATTCCGAAGAGCCTGCCCCCTGGTGTGCTCTATGATAGGTTATTTCAATGAACCTAGGAAGACTCCCAACGGGAACTGCAGAAAAGTAGGTGTTGTAGATAGTGGAGTATTACTCTACCATAAAGAAAGATAAATTTGAGTCATTTGTAGGAAAATGGATGCACTTTGAGATCATTATGCTAAGTGAGGTAAATCAGAATCGGTTAAAGAACACATACTTTGATATGAGAAAGCCAAAATGTAAACACCTAAAAGAGTAAAATAAAAGACATAATAGAAAACAGAAGGTAGACCTTAGGGAGATAAGGGATGTGAGATAGGGAGGAAATGGGAGTGTGCAGGGAGGAGGCAGAAGGTGTGATGTCCACATGCACTGATCCCCAAGTCCAGTGGAATTATTACACATTGCAACATATATGAATGAAAAGAATAACTTTGTTGGTGGGAAGTGGCTGACGTAGAAATTTCTCTCCCAATTTTATCAGTAAACACATTTTGTTGCACTCACATGAGTGCATTAGGATTGCCACTTAGTTTCATTGGTTTCCAAATAATATACCTCAAAGGATGAACAAAGGAAGTATTTTCAAGCCTAAAGTAGACATCATTTACATACTTGATGCCGGCCAAAATGCCAGAATGCTGTAAATACTATAGTACCCAATTTCTAAGCTCTATCTTTTAGCCTTGTATATTTGGAATGAAGGGGTCTCCCGTAAAATCAAAACATGTCTCTTCCCTGCTGTAAAATATTTCAGGTTTCTCCATTGTGCATGGGCAGTACATGCGATAGGGGAACTAGCACACACTTTGAAGTAAGAGAGGCTGGAGCTTTCGCTTCAGCTTTATATATGTGTAGCCTTGAGTAACACGCTCTCATCCTCCATTTCCTTATTGTAAAGCTGCAAAGATAATTATTCTTTAGTAGACTACTGTACATGTGAACTCTCTAGGCCAGTTTCTGTGATATTTAGGTGAGGTGGATTTTGATAAATTGAGAAAAAAATAATAGATGTTTGTGTGATTCCATAACACGGAGATCATACATACCGGGGGCCCCGGATCTCCTCTTTCTCCAGGATGTCCATCTCTACCGTGTTGTCCGGGCTGCCCTGGAAATCCTGGGAGCCCATCAGGTCCTCTTTCTCCTTTGTGTCCTGAGAACGAGAGCAGGAAGTTGTTCAAGGATTTTATCAGCAGAGGGTTAAAAGAGCACCGAGAACCAAAGATAAAGACAACGCATTGGTACTGGGGAGTAGTAGAGTTTCCTGAGTGTTTCAGTTGTCCAAAGTCACACAAATCATGCCCAACCCTGAGAGGAAAACGAGAACCACCAAAGGACCTAAAGCTCTTTATTTGGAAAATTCTCCTTTTTCCGTCCTAGCGAGGAGGTGATGAATGGAGGCACCAGTTACGGAATCTTTCCCTGATGCTGTGATGCCGAACATTCTGTTACTGGCCACAGTGATTACAGGAATTGGCACAATGGAGTTCTTTCCCTAAGTTAATCAGCTCTTTCTGAGAATTCTTTTCTTGACTGGAGCTGACAAAGCACAGCTCTCTTTGTCTGTGACTGTAAGAATTGGGAGCCCCCCAGAAGCAGGGACTTCACAGCCCAGAGAGAGCCCTGGGAGAAAATGCAGCTTGAATGATGAAGGACAAAAAAAGCACAGAGCCTCCTGATGCCACGGGAGGCCAGATCTGCTCCTGTGCAAACCCTACATCTTGCCTTTCACATTTCATTTAGAGAAATGAATAAATTATTTTCCTCCAACCTCACTCAAGCTGGGTTTCTGTCACTTATAATTAAAATATTCTTGACAGGATACTCCAATGCAGTGAGCACATAGGCAAGACAAAGAGGTTTTGTTTCAAACAATTTGCTTCAAATGAGGATTTGGATATGAGCATTTATGCTTTCAAGTAAGAGACAGGAGATTCAGGGCTCAACCTTCATACTATAAGGGAAGCAACACTTTTAAGCAATCTCCACAATCCTAAATTATATAGAATTGCTCTGCGGTCCCCAGGGAAATTAATATAAGAGGGTGGCTCATAGATCATTCACAGAATGACAGCTTAGTGATTGATAACGCTTACCTTTAACTCTTGCTACAACCATGTCACCCTTTGCTCCTTTGTTGCCAGGAGGTCCTGGGTCGCCAGGTTTTCCCTTTGTGAGGAGTAAGTGCGACATATCAGACTGTGATGGGACAAAAGTTACACATATCTATGTGTATCTAAATCTCTCTTTTATCCAAAATCTATTGTTAAAGATTCTGGCTTGGAACTCTTGTCCCTTCTGCCTTCCAAGTCGGCTTCTACTATAAAAATGGAGGCTCTTGAACTGCATGTGAAATCCAGTGAAATGTAAGTAAGGACTGTGCCGGAGATAATAGAAACACATCAGTGTTGATTTTCTGGCCATCTCAGTGAGCTCCAGTTGTGTAAGATACGATTGAGGGAAGCTGGGGAAAGAAGCAAGGAGCGCTGCATGGTTGTGTAACCTCTTGTGGGTCGTTAGCTATCTCAAATGACAACTTCTAATTGTTGTTCCATTGTCTTAGGCTTTGTCCTGGAGAACTGAGAGCAGAGAGGAGGAGGAATGCCCCAGAAGAGCTGCCACAGAGCTGCAGGTGGAGGGTAGGGACAAGAGGCCAGAAAATGACACAATGTTCAAGGAAGTTGATAAGTAAGGGAGGGAAACCAAACCTTTTCCTGGCATCAAAATATTTACTCTGTAAACAATGAATTTTGACTTAAGGTTTCATCATCCTTTGACCTCCTCATACCTCTGAGGCTGCACTATTTGAATACAGCCTTTTATACTCGATTGCCTACCAAAGGGCATCGGAATCTTGGAAACCCACTGGAAGCACATCAGAGACGCCAAGCATCACATCAAATACCATTATAGAAACATTGCGCATAGCTTCGGATTGTTTTTTGAGTGGCCTCAATGATCAAAATGATCGACTGGCAGAGGCAAGAATGTAGAAGTCAGGAAGCCAGACTGGCTGTTTGCTCTGCTCATGTGAGCAGTCCCTTTGTCTTACTTTCTTACAGACTGGCAATGTGTTCAAACCAGCTTCATTAACTTCAGCTGGCATCTACTGACTGTAACCTGTGAGGTAAAAGGGAAGGAGAGCGCAAGAAAACACACAGTGCTGGTGTAATATGAGGCCAGAAAGGATAAAATAAGCACAAAAAAAAAAAATCCAAGTGACAAAATGGTTGGGAGCCATTTAATGAAATAGCTCCACATGCACTGCCCTTGTTTGGAGAACATTACTGTAGCAAAGCACCCTATTTGTAGCAGGGACTGTGAGACAGCTGAAAGGTAGATGTGGCAAGTTTCTGAGTACAATAGATAACTCAAGGAAGGAACTTTAGAAGTCATAAAATGTAAAGAGGGCTTGACTGTTGTTTGAATTCTTGCTCTTAATGTATATACTAAGTCATAAGTTGAGACTTGCATCTGGCCAAAGCGTATGGTGTGCAGTATCCCATCCCAGAGCTGGATTGATTAAATGTCCTCCTGTTGAATAAACTAACAAGAGAGAAAGCTAGGAACAGAGCATTTGAACCAGACCATACAGTAGCATGCTAAATAAGTAAGGCCTTAGTACAGGCATGGTCACTCCTGCGTGTAATCTCAGCTACTTAGGAGGATGACACGGGTACAGGATTGGAAATTTGAGTCAAAGTCCTGCCTGGGTCACTGGTAAGACCAGTGTCTCAAAATGAAAAACAAAGAGAGCTGAGGTTGTAGCTCAGTTTGAAGAATATGGGGTCAGTTCCTGTATTAAAAAGAAAAAAAAACACTGAAACTACCAAGTATCAGGCATCCCTCTAAGCAGTGAGGACATACTATTGACAAGTGCCTGTTGCCTTTGTATCATTTCGATGCCTGTGAAATGAATTCTCAACCTAGAATTCAACAGCTGCCTCTGCCAGTGTCTCAGCTCACAGACCACAGCTCCACCCTTCCTTTTCCTCTTGTATCTTTCATTCAGTATAATTGCTAACCTGTTGCATCTGCTTCCACACAGAACATAACCACTCTCACCCACCCAGTACCGCCTCCTCCGTCCCCTGGCTGCTGGGTTTCACGTTACTCCGCCCCCTTGGTGCATCTTCCTGCTTTTTGTTTATGGTATTCTCCCCAAAGACCCACTTGAGCCATTTACAATGAACATTGGGGTAGGTCTCTCTGCTTAAAACTCTCCCCTAGCTCTTCCACATCCTCCAAAATAAAAGCTCCTATCTGAGCCCCTCACAAAGGCCCCACGTCTATAACCTTCGCTGCTTTCCCACCATTTCTTTGGCTTAATCTTCTCCTGCCACACTTGAAGCTATGACTTTGTCTCATTTATCTGTTACATGGTCTGTGTGGTCCCTGCTATATTCTCAAAACCTATATTTTGCTTTAGATATTAATGTTTGTAGTTTAAAAATGTAGAATATATGCAATGTGATTGGAAAATATAGTGGATGTTGACATTTTTAAAAATTATTACAGTAGAAGATGTTATTCCATTGATGCTCCTCAAAACACTCTCCGTCACTTCAAACACACTTACTGAACTGCTCTTGCTGCGTTCTAAGGCAGTTCTGGATGCCCTTTCTTGTGAATGTCATAAGTTGTGCTGTCATGGCTGCCCCAATTTCCTAAGTCAATTGGAAAGGTTTACCTTTCATGGGCATTTTGACTTTGGGGCAGAACCAGAAATTGCCTGATGTCAAATCTGGTGACTAAAGTGAATGAGGACATGCCACAATGTTTTTTTAGGAGGGTGCCTTTTCATTGGCCAGAACTCAGCAGCAGTATTTACTGTAACTGATCACACTTTGTAAGGACATTCACGAAAGAGTACTTCTAGAACTGCTTCAGAAAGTGACAATAACGATGGTGTCTTAGTTACTTTTTCCTTGCTGTGACTCAATACCCAACATCCAAACCACAATAGTTGGGATACGTGTGTTTGTATTTTTAAAGGGATTAATGGCAATGTGCTTTTTATTGTACCAATTTTAAACATTCCATTCACTGTACATTTTGATCCATCCTTATGTATCACACTATAGATTTGAAAAAGCTACATTGAATTCTATCTCTGTCTCTTTTAGCTGAGAAGATTATGGCTAATAGCAGTTACTCACTGGTGGCCCTGGAGATCCTGCAGCACCAGGAGGGCCCAGGTCACCTTTTTCTCCAAGCCTGCCTGGGAGCCCTGAGTCTCCTTTATGGCCTGGCCTCCCAGGAAGTCCTGGAGGGCCAGGGAGACCACTGGGGCCAGGCTCGCAGACACAGAGTCCTTCGTTTCCTGTGGGATAAAAGTCAGTTTTGTCATATTTCCCATACAACATTCACAATATATGCAATCAATAGTGGAAAGAGATAAAAAGAATCTGATGTGCACAGTTGTTATAGTAGGTAACTGGTAAGACGATGTAGGGTCAGGCGGGAGTGTCATAGCACAGGGGAATTTCTTCATTTTTAAAAGTTGCAAAATCTTTACTTGGCTTCTACTAATTTTTTTAATTGGTGAGGGCATTATCCTGAATAATTAATGACACAACATAATACATGAAGGGAGATGGCTGATTACATTGCACATTACAGTCACTAAATCATTACAACACTTTACCTCCCCACCAGGTCTTCTAGAATATTTTTAAAGCTCTTTAGAAAAGTCAAACTCTCGGGTGTGGTTACACACTGTCACACCACCTGACTTATTGTCCAAAAGAATCCAAATAACTTAAAATGGAGAAACAGCCACAAGCACTTGGTAAGACTTGGAAATATGGAGCTGAGAGACTGGAATAGAATCTCAATCCTGTCCTGCCTGTGCCACTCTCAGAAACAAAAACAAACAAACAAGCAAAAAAGCAAGAAGGCCTTCTGAACCAAGTCACATTGGGAGGCAGACTTCATGGCTTTTATACTCTGTGGCACTTGGATTATGACATCTTGGTGACTTTTAATCACATTACAACATACAATGAATTGAAAGACTCTTAGGGAATAACTAAGGTGAGCAAGAAACCTGCACAACATAACTCATTGTCTATCTGACAAACATTTCCTCCCCACCCCCCCACCCCCGTTTTCCATTTGGGGTTGTCCTTTCAATGTTCTATGTTTGATCATACTTGCCTTTTTCTCCTTTTGGGCCTCTTCTTCCTGGGGGACCCATTTTGCCCTTCATTCCTTGCAGTCCAGGGGGCCCAACAGTACAATATATCACTGTATGGTGGATAATGGATGGATGGATGGAGAGAATCACATAATGCTGGTTAATTTCTCCTATAGAGAAGAGTCACTTGTACCCTTCGGCCTCCCTGTGCTCCCCTCTCAGCTCCAAGCTTTGCTCTATTCTTTCCCTAGGACTCTCTCTAAGAAGACAGTACCTGCACAGACCATGCAGCTGTCATGCTCTGCTTCGGCTAACATAACATGAAGCCACCCTTAATTTCATCTCTAAGATAATGGGTTATAGAACAAGGTAATGGATGACAGCAAGAAGACATATTCATGTTTTAGGTCATTGCTGCCTTTTTCATGTTCAAACAATAAATGAGGTCCATGTATAAAAATATTTTCCCTTCAATTGTTAATCATAGCTAAAATTATAAATCATTTTGCAAGCCAAAGAAAAATTGTTGACCCTGCTCAAATAGGACAGATAAAATGCACATAGCAAATCTACATTATCCAAAAATCCCAGTAGGATAAATGATAGCCAAAGAACATTATGAAAAAAGCATAAATCCACGAGACCGAGAAATGAAAACGAACAAACAAACAAAAAACAAGGGAGAAAATAGTACCCAAAAAGTAAAAAAAAAAAAAAAAAAAAAAAAGTAAAAGGTCTTAGGAAGCCCTAAAAATGATAAATTCTAAGCAAGTAGTAGGCAAAGCTGAGAAAGAATCAAATCACCACAGACATCTCTAGAGCTTGGGGAGTGGAAAGACAGCGAGACTCAACTCGGATGACTTGCCAAGGAAACATTTAAACAGGAAGACACGTTACTAAACAATCACAGCAGTAAAAAAGAAAACACCTACTCCAACTGTTTGTACACCCACTGGAGGAAACAGACAACGCACACGTAGAAAACTTTAACATAAATTATGTAATTGAAATAACAAAGGAGGAAGGACATTCCAATATTTCACCCCTACAATATGAACAGGGTGCTGCAAAAGGAAACAGTAGAAGAGAAAAAAAAATCCACAGAAAAAAATACATACTACTTATGACAACAGAAATTTTAGGAGGACAGGTAGGAATTATAGGTAGAGAAATCTCCCCAAAAAATTGTTACAGAAAAATGAAATGAAGAAGAGTAGTCAAGTTAAAAACTAAATATAATTCATGGTCAGCTAGGGAAGGGGTGAACCTCTGAAAAGGGGTGGGCAGTGATGCTCGTTGATTCCTTGATCCCTATGTCTCTAATGTGTTATAGTATTTGGAATTCATAAATGAATAAAAAAACACATGCAATAATTAGGCAAGGAGATAGTTAACATTGCATGTATAATATAATTTTTAAATTCCTGAATCATGTATCCCTCAATGTACTGAAGTCAGAGTCATTTGAATTTTTTGATTATTGTATAATTTTTGATTTACATGCTGTTAAGTCATTGCTGCTTTCTTCATGTTCAACATTGTTCAAATTACAATTTTCAAATAATAAAGCAGAGTTTAAATAAAAAAGAAAACACACAGAACTTAAAAAATATATATATAAGAGCCGAAATTTCAGGTGGAAAGTTTGGCAGTTGTTGAAGAAGTCTTCCCGCCAAAAAAAAAATGCTACAGAAAAATAAAGTGATGTAGAGTAATGAAGTTAAGTTTTAAACAAAGACATGTAGTTTATATTTTTTGTACTGGAGATCAAGCCCACTGCTCTTGCACAGAGTTACATCTTTACCCAACTCTTAGCCCCTTCCCTTTCTCCTGCTTTGAAATAGGGTCTCACTGAGTTTCTAGGTTGCACAGACTGGGCTTGTATTTACAAATCTTCTACCTCAGTTTCCCGTAATGTTGAGGTTACATGTGTGCACAACCAGAATTGGCTTAATATTTTTAAGGAATAAATTAATATAAATTCCAGGATAAGAAAAAAGGAAGTGAGAGGGAGAAACTAATGTCTTACAAGGAATACTTAATTTTTTTCAGGCAAGGATATGTGTTGAATTCAAAATGCTGAATAACTGTGAGTGAATATAAATGTACTACACAAAGACAAGTAGTGAAATTTAAGGCATTGAAGACAAAAGCTCTTCTACAATCTTCCAGAAAAGAAAACAATGTCAAACAAAGAATTAAGTACCTACATGCTATAGGAGTTTCCTGTAGTGACATTGGAGGTTAGAAAACGATGAAGAATGCCTCAAAGTCCCAAGGAAAAAGATTTTCAACCAGAATTTTATAATCAGCCAAACTATCAGTCAAATTACACAGCAGGATAAAGTCATTTTCCGTCAAGTATTATACCCAACTTTACTGTCTTATTTGTACCCTTTTCAGGAAAGTATAATGAAGGCATAAATAATTGGAAGAAGTATGAGTGGTGGGAGTCAGAAGACAGACACGGGATAAAGACAATTCTCAAAATAATTGTGAACGAAAATCTCAAAGCAGCATCTCAGCCACGGACTGAAGTGCAACCCGTCCTAATTTGAAAAACTCGGAAACATGCCAGGAAAGATTTATTCAAAGACATCATGCTGATAGAATATATAATAGGGTGAAATGAAGAGATTTACATAATCCTGAGTGGTTTGAGAGTAAGCTAATAATAACAAGCAAACACACAAAGGAAACAAGGCAATTTACAAAATGCTATGCCAGAAAAGTTATGAATGCATTATTATACGGCTCAGCTGGTAAACAGCACTTATATAACTACTCATCGTAAACACTGAATATTTTTGTAACCAAAATCATGACAATAACTACTACACGAGTGAATGGTAGAAGTGGGAAATGCACTCATGTGTGGCAGGATGCTGCTAAATGAGAGTTACAGTCATTTTTCTGCAGAAAGAAGTCAAAAAATAATGCTCATACTAAAAAATTAATGGCAATACAACTATGCTGAAATAAATATTAAAAAACCCATCTACTTGAGTTGAAATAATCATCTGTAGGGAGGAAGGAGCAGAGAGGCGCTGCCTCCTGAGATCTCTGTTCTTCCTAACAGGCTTTGCACAACAGCTTGATTCACAAGCCAGCCCATATATAACTCTGATAAAAACAAAAACATATTTAAAAAGGAAAAATGGAATTAGTTTCCAAAATTCTCTCATTCATTCCCAAACTCTAAGGTCATTGTACATACTTTTGTGAAGTGTCAGTCCAACTTCAGATCTTCACTGTGAAACATTAATAATACTAATTTAGCTCATGAGATTCTATATACCTTTTTAACACTTAGTTATACTTTCTGAATGACCCTGCGAAGATCAAAAGCAGCTTACATGCTAGTGACTGTACATGAGGAGAAACACTTTACCATTTGATCCGGGGGGTCCCGGCAGCCCTGGCGCTCCTGGCAAGCCAGGAGGTCCCGGCTGACCTGGTTTTCCGGGGGCAGAGTCAGGTCTCCCAGGAACACCGGCTTCCCCTGGAAATCCTGGTGGACCAGGAAGTCCTGGGGGTCCGGGGGGGCCTATCACTCCTGCAAGAGAAACCAAGAATGAAAACCACACATACTTGCAGAGTTAACATTTCTGCAGCAGCAATCAAAGTCACTCCATGCTTCCTTGGGTCATAGAATTTGTTCACAAAAGTACATGGAGCTGGCGGAGGTAATGCTCAGTGAAACGTGGCAGGTGCAGAAAAGCAAAGCCATGTGGTCACACTTAAATAAGACAGTCCCACTCCCAGACGGGGCAAGTGGAATGATGGCTGCCAAGGTGTGGGGGAGGGTGGAGGGGAGAATAGGGCAATGTTGGGAAACAAGGAAAACAGGGCAATGTTGTCCAGACAGTACAAACTCTCAGTTATGCAAGACGAATAAATCCTGACAATACAGCGTACAGCAGCGTGGTGAAGAATGTCATATGGTGTACTTGAAGTTTCTAGGAGAACACATCTCGTGTCCTCTTAACACACACAAACACACGTGTAGGCAAATGATAACTGTGAGGAGGGGACAGATATTGGCCAACTGAAATATGGCAATCGTTTCCCAGCGTGTACCTACATCAGAACTTCACATTGTACAACACAGGTGTCCAAACTCTTAGACCGCCTGGGCCACACTGACTGGAAGGTAGTTGTCTTGGGCCACAGAAAAGAAAAAGTGTGTGTGTGTGTGTGTGTGTGTGTGTGTGTGTGTACACACATATACATATATATGTATGTATGTAATAGAATTTCTATTCCACAGCTGCTAAACAGCATTTTCAGTTATTAAATTATTTTAGAAAAATAATACAAACTCAAGGCAGAAAGCCTTGAGAGGAACGTGACCTCTTCCTGTAGCTTCTTCCTAAGCATGCCTCCATGCTTAGAAAGAACCTCTCCACGGAACATTGCCATTTCTCAAGAATGGCTCCACACTTGCTCTGGCCCTGCAAGATCTTGTAGAACCTTGACAGTCCTCTATCAGAAGAAAGTGTGGCTCTTCAATGTGGCCTTTGTGAAGGTGTTTCCATTTCGGCCTTGTAAGATGAAATACTTGGAAGTTGAAGTCTTGAACTTGAAGCTGCCGCACAAACCATTGTACTGCCCTAAAGCTCCTAGTGCTGTGAGGAAGCCCAAATTAGGTGTGAAACCCCTACTGGGAGGCTGTAAAACTGCAGGAGAGATACAGGAAAGAGGGCTGGCCAGGGCCGAATAGCCAGTGCTTCCCCCTGTGTGACTACAGTGCTAAGAAAATCCTGAACAGAAATGCTCAGTTTAGCCTTTTTTGAATTTTTGAACTGTAGAATAAATGAGAAGTAAAATATTCTCTCTCTCTCTCTCTCTCTCTCTCTCTCTCTCTCTCTCTCTGTGTGTGTGTGTGTGTGTGTGTGTGTGTGTGTTTGTGTGTGTGTGTGTGTGTGTTATTGGGGATTGAATTCAGGGCATAACACTGAATTGCATCCTTGGGCCTTTTTTATTTTTTATTTTGAGATAGGCTGACCCTACATCACTAAGTAGCCAAGGCTGGGCTCAAACTTGGAGTCCTCAGCCTCCGAGAATGCTGGGATTACAGTCCCCCACCATAACACCTGGATGAGAGGTAATATACAGTTTGTTGTTTCAAGCCACTAGATTTAGGGTAATTTCTTTAGCAACAGATAACTGAAACCCTGTCAGGAACCAGTAGTGTAGCGTATGTGTTAAGTTAATGGCTATCATTAGTGAGTGCATGTGTTGGCGCCTCACATATATTTGTAAACATTACCTTTTTTCCCCAAAAAACCTGCAGAGATGATAGGTTAGAGATAAGGCACAGAAAATCGAGGCTAAATATCAGTAATATAATAACTGTTAGTAAATCGCGTCTTTACTATGTACCAGGCTGTAGTCTAAGGATTGTGTATGTACAACTTCTTTCAACCCTAATAAAAGCCCACTTCACAAACTGAAGCCCAGAGAGCTTTAATAAATGCCAAATATCACATAATTAGTAAGCAGCAGAACTTCAAGTATATCTAGTTCTTAGCATGAACTCATAAGTACTTCACTATCCCACACTATACAGTGGGACTTCCACTAAATGATGAGTCTGAGATGCAATTGAAAGTGTCTGATTGAAATCCTATTCATCCCGTACCAGGCAATATGGATAATTTTCAAATAAAAATGCATAAAAAGCTACATAATCAATATATCTAAAACAAATAAAAATGTGGCCCTGTATACCTGGGTACCTCTGAGACTCCGGCTTTTCCCAAGACCAGACTTGGATCCTCCACATTCAGTCCTGGGGTCCTGCCTACTGCCATCGTCTCAATGCAAGGAGGACACCTATCCCTCTGTCAACACCTATCCCTCTGCGAAATATGGCACAGCTCAGTCTTGACTATTAAACAGTCAAGCATGAGATCTACTGAATATGTATGGAAAGAATGAACATTTTTTCAAAGAAGAGAACGGAATAGAAAATAGGTGTATCACCTATCAAAAAGGTACTGAGTTATGAAATGTTTCAATCAATAGGAATAATACACAGGAGTGTATTTTGCGACGTAACATAACAAAAGCTGCAATGCAATATACAATGCACTGTGTTTTACTATGAGTCAACATCAGGATTTTAAGAGATATTGGGTTAGCTCATTTTAAAAAGGTCTGTGGAATTAAGAATCTTCCTGCATATTTGGGTTTGAACCTTCTAGAGACTCTTGTTATTTATCCCCATTGGGTTTTGATTCCAATACGCTGGAGGCACTGTGTTGTTATAAACAAGCTTAAAAGGAGAAACCTAAGACCATAGTCTAGTGCTTTCTGAAGAATACTGTATTGAATTTACATAACCCTGGTCAATTACGCCAAGACTACACTACCTAAAGATTAAATGAGGAGACAAAGCTCTACTATCTTTGGGATCATCCAACCCCACAAGTGGAAGCTAAATTTATGGATGATTAAACAAGAATTTTGTGGCTCGTGGTTGAGTATCTTAGGAAACTTCTTAGACCTTCTCTGCAAACATAATAAGAGACACAAGCTGGATAAAATTACATTTATTCAAAATTTTTCTCCTCACATGTTTAATCAGTTCTCCTGGGTCCACAGAATGCAAATGACCTCTAAACTTCTGTTCCTAACTTTACTAGGAATATTAACTGGCAGAGCTCCTCTCAGAGTTCACAGCTCTTATATCAATGGGACTCTTTCCTGGGATCTTGTCAAAAGCCAATTCTGGTTTTCCTGTTTTTGCTTTTATATTATGGAAAGATGAGCTTTTTCTTTGAAGTAATGCTGAATCAGAATTGTATTTTTCAATCATCATTTTTATTTGAAGGTGGTTCTACAGTCATTTAAGATATTTAAATTGGGGCTTCCGTGAATAAACAGAAATTTACAAGTAGCTGTCAGTAAGGAGACCCTTCTGGAAGATTAGGGTAGCCAAGGAACCACTAACAGTCACAGCCTCACAGCTTACCTGCAGGTGACAACCTTGAGGGAGGCTTGGTGTGTGTACACATGCTTCACAACACCCCTGACCAAATATTCTGACATCCAGCTAAAAGAAACATACATTGCTTCCTAAGAGGGTGGCTAATTTCAGTTCAGTGGTTCTTAACCCTGGTCGTATACTAGAAAAGCAACGACATATTCATTTACAACAGTAGAGCCCAATGTGCTGAAACTGGAGTTGACACAGGCATCCTTCTCTTCTAAATAATCTCAAAGAGACAAAACAGAAGGCTTAAAGGACATGTTTAATGAAATAATGGAAGAAAATTTCCCAAATCTAAGAAAAGAAATGAACATGGAGCTATTGCAGGCATATAGAACACCAAACAACTTTGATCAGAAGAGATCCTCATCACGACACATCATAATTAAAATTCTAGAAACCCAACACAAAGAGAAAATACTAAAAGCGGTAAGAGAAAAACAGAAAGTGACCTACAAAGATAAGCCCATCAGGATAACTGCAGACTTCTCAATCCAAACTCCAAAAGCAAGGAGATCAGGGAGCAATGTCAGCCAAGCACTAAAAGAACATAGATGCCAGCCAAGACTGCTATATCTAGCAAAATTAACTTTTGATTTAAAGGAGAACTTAAAACGTGCCATGACAGAGACAGCTTAAAGAAATTTGCAGTCACTGAGCCAGTATTGCAGAGAATACTTAAAGGAAACTTAGAAAGTTGAAAAGGAGGCCAGTGACACCAATGACCCCAAAGGAAAAGTGACAACAGCTAGAGGAGAATGAGCTGAGAAAAAATTATGTTAGTAATCTGTAAAATATGAGTAAATGAGTTATGAAAGTTAAAAATTCTGAAATAACTAAATTTGCCTTCATAACTGTCACTAAGTATATATATGTGGTATAAATCTAAGTTCATTTAATGCAGCAATGTGATATAGTTTTAACTTTGTTTTATTGTAGCGATTCACTTATTTATCCTAAGAAAACTGATTGATGTAAAGATAACCCTGTGAACGTACAAGTATGTACCTTCCAGTATCAGCTAAGACATTTGAAACTTAACCTTTTTTTCTTCTTTCCCAAATTTACTAGTCTTTTGAACTACATGCTTATAGTTATTTTCTAATGTGAATTTGTGGGTAAAGCCAGGTTTAACAATAACAACAAAGATATAGCAAAATATAGGGAAAAAAAACTTTTGGTAAATATCCCAATATAGGGATTGATTGGATTCAGAGAAGAGGCATCAAGATTTAACTACTGTGACCCATTTGAGGAATAGGAAGCTGAGTTAGAGTGGTGACTTAGGTGCGGAAGATTAATATGTTAAACACTATATGGTTTCTCTGACTTGGAAAACCCAAAACACAGACATTCTTTGGAACCACATGAAGTGATAGCCGGAGTCGGGGGAAGGAATAGGGAGAGGGTGGGAGGGTAGAAAATGGGAAGGGATTGTAAAGTCGATGTGATACATAGATGTACGAAACACCCAAATTCATTGTAAATACTATGTATTACATTTGTATATTAATAAAAATAGTGTGGAAAAATAAATAAATAATCTCAAAGAGATTTCAGGATGAGCTAGAGGTGAGGACTGCTGGTGTGGATGTGGAACAGTGGATCTGGAGAAGGGCACTGGATTCATACCTGGACAAGCTTCCCCTGGTTGGCCCGGGAAACCTGGGGGACCAGGTGGTCCAACAGCCCCTGTTTCTCCATAGCGGCCAGGGAGCCCTGGGTCTCCTGGAGGACCTGTCAAGGATAGTGAGAGATGTAAATTACAAATGTTTGTGTATATTTTAAAATTCAGACACAATGACTTCTTGTGAAACTCCTGCACTTTCTTGTCTCATTTTAGATGGGATGTCTTCGCTCGAATTCTCTTCTGCTTCCCCTTTTCCACAAGACATGAGCTTGGTGGAGAGCTCTTTTATTATATATATTAATTGAGGCTGTTTCTTTCTCAACAATAGCACTTTGGTAGATATTAGTCAAATAATCTTATCTTTTACCAATTACAATAATATTTTCTGAAAGATAGCATAATTAAAATTGCAGCATACAATTTACAAAATGTAATAAAATTTGGTATCTTATGCCAAGATATATAACCTAAGATTCATGACTCTACCTGTAGCTGTATAGTTATATTTTTACACTAAAACCCATGTATTTAGCCTACTTAATATGCAAACTACAGGAATACTTGCCCAGACTTTTTTGACTGAGCCATTCAGAAGTCCCATCGCTGCATACATTGTGAAGAAACTGAATGAAACACAAACCTTTGAGTGGAGGAGGTGGAGTTAACAAAACACCTGGTGGTCCTGGGTGTCCGCGATCTCCAGGATCTCCCTGAAATCATTCATTGATTCACTTTTCTTGAAAATATAAATATTTTGCTCAGAATGCCTGGCATCAAACAAATATTAGAAGGACCATGTGCACATTCACATCAGTAAAGATTATGGGCTGGTAAGTGAAATCAATGATTCATGAAATTCTAAGCAGAACAAAGCTGTATTGATCTCCCACCTACACACGGAAGTAAGTAATGAGCTGACCAGGTTCTCACAGAAGAAAAATGTTTAACTTCCACGAAATTATGTCATGCTCTCAAATTAAATACTTCTGAAGTCACTAGGCTTCTTTGATAATGTCTAACTTGGCATTCTGTACAAGTAATTGATTCACCTAGCAAGATCTAAATCAAATCCACATTTTAACAGCAAATATTGCCTCCCTTAATCATGTCTTCTTTGTGCTCCTCTAACTTGTCCTCAGTAAGTGCTGAATGTGAGGTCACAAAAGTTACGAAAGAAAGCGAAACTATTATAGTAGTAAAAGCATACAGCTCTTTAAGACCCTCCCTGTTTTTTATCTCAATGCTACAAGATCCCAAGCAATTTTGTGTGCTTCCATTATTACTCATATGCAGAAGATTAATTTCTCAAATATAAAGCACCACCTTAGGGCTTGGATTATGGCTCTGTAGAAGAGGCCTTGCCTAATATGTGCAAGGCTCCAGGTTCTATTCCTCCACACCACAACACAAAACAGTAACCATAATTATCCCTAATATAATAATGATATAATAACCTATTAACAATGCACAATAATTTCATGTATTAGAATAATATGTACACAATTAACTCTTCTTAAAGTTTCCTTTTTAAAATTATTTTTGAAATATTGTTTGGAATACATTAGATAAAACGGGAGCAGAAAATCTCACTGGTGTATTCTTTAATAGGCTCATTTTTTTACCTTTGGGCCAAGAAAGCCAAATTGCCCAGGATCTCCAATTTGTCCTCGTTCTCCCTACAGAAAAAGCACAAATATGCATTTGAGAAAATTAAACGTGGTCAGGTGCCAAACTGGCTCCTTCTAATTTAATTCAAACAACACAGGCTCTCTGGGCTTAGCAGAGGTCTTAGCAGAGGTCTCAGGTTACATCGGACAGATTTGTGGTATAGTTTTTGCACCACAGCTAAATCCTGAAATCCACAAAAATGACTGTTTCTGGCATTCTGATAACTTTCCAAATGATACTCAACCGTGTTAACCACTGAACAGGTATCAATCATTCTACAATGGCATATATTTACCTTTAATCCTGGAAAACCCGGAGATCCATAGGAACCAGGATCACCCTGATTAATTAAGGAAAAAAATCAATGAACAGAATTAAATCAAAATGTGTAAGCTTAGTTCAATTAATGTTTTTTTAAACCTTATCAAAATGTTCTCTGGCAACTTAGTCTTCTTTTCAAAAGCAGCTGATAAAAGGAAATAAATAGAAGACAGATTCCTTTTATGAACGATATTTGTTACTTTAATTGTCTTTAGTCTAATTTAAAATACTCATGTCGTTGCCATTGCTTCAACTAAGAATGCATTTTGCTGTTACAGCTTTTCCAGTTTCACTTTATTTAACTTCATGTTTGCAGTAGGTCAAGTATGTTTGAAATCACTGCAATGTAATTGTTGGGAAATTAACAGTTGTTCTGTGAATCCTTAGCAATGAAAATGAACACATAAGCCAATACAGCCTCATTCAATACCAAATCTAGAATCACGTGCAATAAGTGGCTAGGTGGGGATTGACCTC
This sequence comes from Ctenodactylus gundi, assembly GCA_004027205.1. Lineage (NCBI taxonomy): Eukaryota > Metazoa > Chordata > Mammalia > Rodentia > Ctenodactylidae > Ctenodactylus > Ctenodactylus gundi. The sequence goes on along the minus strand of PVKB01003495.1, from coordinate 96,188 downwards.
TATGGTGACTCCATGGAGCAGTCACTAATGACACAGAGTTTGTGCTCTGATAATTGTGCTTCTCTTCCCAAATCAGCATCTTATTTTTATGAAATAAGTTCAAATTAACTATTCAATGTGACTAGCACACTGACACTGCGCCAGATAAGACAGGCCATGGTCCTGTCACTTCCTTCCAATACTTCTGCCATCTGCACGGCTGTTTTATTTAAATGATGTCAGTGGAAAGGACACCTGGGACACTCAGCTATCACACGATTATTGTTCTGCAAAATATATTGTTCTGATGTGAGATGTTCCCATTTTTGAGCTCAGGGGAGTAATGGATCTACTTTTACAAATATACTGAGGAGCAATGCCTCAAAATTGACCAACATCAGTGACAAACGATCCTCACCCGAGGTCCTGGGAAGCCAGGAATCCCTTTCTCTCCTTTGGCTCCAATTCCGGACTCTCCCTTTAAAAGACAACGACTCTTAGAAAATTCTAAGCAACAATATTTTACTCATATGAAAAGCAAAACAAAAATGATAAAAGCTTAAAGAAAACAACAAAATTAGAACCGACTAGAACAGAGATTCTAAGATTGTGAGAAAATGAAACATTCTGGTAATACACCATGCAGTCTAAAATGCAGCATATATTTACTACAGTAAAAGACAGCAGTGCCGTTAGTGCCCCTCAAAATATCCCCTCCTGCTTCTGACGTCCATCACCGGTCCCTTTTTGGAAGCAGTTCTACTAAAGTCCTCTTTCATGAAACTTTGGTTTTGCTGCCATGGCTGCCTTAATGTCCTGAGTCGACTCAAAATATTTACTTTTAATCATCATTTTGACTTCAGCCAAGAGCCAAAAGTTACATAGGGCCAGGTCCAATGAATTGGGTGGATGAGGAGACACCCCCGTGTTACCAGGACCTGCCTTTCCACTGCATGGCCCACGGCCACAGCAGCCTCACCTGAGTTCTCAACTCACCTGGTAAAGGCACCTGTGAAAGACAACTTCCAGGACTGCGGCAAGAGGGAAGTATTTGAAGGGAGATTAAGAGCAATATGCCTTTTACTGTTTTAAAACCTTAAACATTCTATCTTTGGATCATACCTTACATGTATTAGCATTTAAAGTGATGATAAATGCCATGCAAAATAAAATTGTAAATCAAAGTAGCACCTCGTACAAATGAAAGAAAATGTCAGTGAACTACCTTGAGTCCTGGTGGTCCTGGAGGTCCAATCCTGCCAGGCATTCCTTTTACACCCTAAAAACGACAAATATAATTTGGCCTATTCTTTATTATTATTTAACATGCAGAATTACACCTCTTCCAGAAACCATCTCTTTTGGCAACTTGTTTTATTAGTTCACATTAATTATTTGCCACTAATTAGCAACTAAGAGCTACCACCCTGATACTTTGGGGGCCAATGTGCAGAGAAGTGTCAGGGGGTGGACCACCATGGAACCAGGATCATAGATATAAGTTTGGACATGTAGCCAGGTGATAAGTGGCTCATTTTAAGCAAGGTAGGAAGTGTTAACTAGTACTTGAAGAGAAATAATGACATCCACATGCGGCTTCAGTAATACTCGAGCCAAAGGCTAACAGAAAAAATTAATATTTGCCAAAGAGTCTATTATGTGCTCAGCTCCAGGCATGTATTACCTTTCCAGTTATCAAAATATCAAACCCACCTCTACCATCTAAAAGATAATTGGGCCCCTTGTGGTGGTCTTTTCTTTCCACATATCAAATTAACATTCATGAGGTCCTGTTTTATAGAGGTCTTGGCACATGTTAGCAACCCAAGCAAGGCTCACTAGTCAACTGCTGGGTAAACTTACGAACATTCCCTTCCAGGTCTCGTTATTCAAATCTGTATAATGGGGTTCATAATAAGCACTAGCCTGTTAAGGGAGCTAGGAGATTAATATTGTCATGCATACAAGGGGTCAGCACTTTGCTCCCAAGCTGTGGGTTCTGAAGTGCTTTCTGTTACTTCTATACCAAGGTGACTATTGGGTATGGGCAGGGGCGGGTGTGGAGAGGGAGTGTTACCTTGTCTCCTTTATAAAGGCAATAATCCGGTGGCTCTACCAACAGGGTGGGCCCAGGAAAGCCTTGCTGACCAACTTCACCCTTTAAAAAAAATCAGGAGTAGAATTTTCACATTAGTTTGTGTTCTGAAACCAGAAAATTATCCACCCATGTATTCTGTCAGAGATTTAAATTACAAATCATGGCAAGTGCATCAAGCAATTTTAAATGATGTTTTTGTTCCCTATTAAAATGTTATACATGGTTGAGATTCAATATAAATTTTTTGAAAATGACCCATATGCATATGAAGTGCCTGCAACCATACATTTAGAAGAACAAAATAAAATCTTAAATGTATAATCATTGAAATTTTTTGAAAGGTGGGATTTTTGAAAGAAGAGTATGATTTTAACATTTAAACAAAAAAATTCAATCTCTGCATAGATTTGGAAAGCTACAGAAGAGCCAGAAATAAGGGTTTGGGTTTTTTTATTTTCTTGATGTACGTCAATAGCTAACATGGTGTTAGCACTCCAGTTGCTCTACATGCTGCATGACTGAATGGTTGAGCCAAACACATAAACCACACACAAGTAAATGAATAACATGCATTAATAAAGACAACCACATTTATTCTTCTAGCTACAATAAGCTTGAGAAAAACTCATAAATCCAAATGTTACTATTTTTTTCAAATTATGAAAACACTATATACTCAGTGTAGTCAAAAATAAAGAAATAAAATGATGAGGAACACAGTGCAAAAGGTCCACAACCCTCCCATGTGGAAATAATCAGTAACCATGGTGGAGGGCAGTAGTTCCTAAAATGGGGTGGCGAAACATGTCCCTGAACACCTGACAATTCTGCATCCAAATTCCAAAGGATGTTTCCTTTGTCTGGCAACCTAAAATAATTAATGTAAACACATTTTGGATCCTTTGAAGGGTCTCATCATAGCTACACACTTCCTCCATGTTAATCTGCAGCCTGAGTTTGCAAAGACATCTAATTGGCTCATCACTGATGGCCTGGCAGCTGGTGCTGCTTGCTTGGCTCTGTGATACACTCAGTCTCAGCAGGGATGTGGTGCTCTCACCTTGGCACTTAGGCTCTCGGGGGTCTATGACCTGCTGAATTCGACAGAGATTGTTTTACTATATTTTCACTCAGTCATTGGTCTAAGTCTTGGTTCTCAAGGTTTGGAGGGCAGGGAAGTGATTGGAACCTACATCCCTTGTACCTGGGACATCCAGGCATCCTGTCACAGCTTTGATTTTCACAAGTGGGTGGAAAGGAGGCTACTGACATCTAGTAGGTAGACACCAGAGGTGCTGCTATAAGACAGCATCTTAAAATGTAAAATCTCCGGAAGTATTGAGAAATCCTCAAGTGACTGTTTTAAACGTCTTTATTTCTTGCTCTTACTAAGTTTGCTTTCTCCTTCTGTACTTTGTTCTTTTTGCCCAACATTATGTCCTGGGCATTACCCTACATCTTGAGGTCTTGGTGTCTAATTCTGATTACTGACTTGAATTAAATAACCAAACCATGACTAATGATGCTGGGACCCCACAAGAGCAGGTGTCACATCTATCTTGTTAAGGTTCATACACATAGCCCGGGATGGAGTAAATGCTCAGTATCCATCTGCTCAGAGTTCTTCAAAAAAAATCACTCACTTACTGTTGGACTTTCAGATTGTTTCCAGATGAGCTGCCATCTTAAATTGCTTTTCTGAGAGATATCGATACTAAGTTTCATCCTTTAGCACAAAAGGATTGTGGGTATGAGGAAGGGAGGAGAGAGGACTGAAGGAGCCTGGGAAGAGGGGAAGAGGACAATTCCAGGAAGGTGGAGGGAAGGATATTCCTAAACGGTTCTGCCTCCAGTTCTTTGATCTAGAGTTATATGTGGAGTTTAGGATTCTGATGACATATTTACAAATTAAGCCAAATAGCTCAATAACTAAACAAAATAACTACTCTGGATACATTATATAAAAAAGATGTTAGGCTGCGGATAAGAGAGATTGTCTGCTAAGCATGAGTCTCCAAGATCAATCTTGAAACATCACATACCAGCCGAGCTTGACAGCACATCTCAGTACTCAGAAGGCTGACGCAGGAGGACTGCTATGAGTTCTAGGCCAGCCTGGACTACAGTAGTGAGTTCAGGACCAACCCAGATTACAGAGGCAGTCTCAAAAATAAAATAAAATGAAAGAAAATTTAAATAAAATAAAAATAAATAAATATAAAATAAATTTAAGTAAAAATAAAAATTAATTAATTAATATAAATATTTTAAAATTAAGTCCCTCATTGCTAGGGAGATATGTGCCTTATAATTTAACTCGAATTTAGAACTAAATTTTCTCAGAACTGTGAAGGATAACTGGGAAATGGCCAAAATAGTGAGCACAAGTTAAACAATAATCAGCACAGCCCCCAGCCTGACGGCACGCCCCTTCCGACCTCGGCTCCTCCTTACCGGGTCTCCCATCTGCCCTTTCACGCCCACACCAGGACTGCCCTGAGAAAGAGAAGAAAATAAATCTAATTGGCTTTGAATTTTTTAAATTAATTAAAAGCAATGAAGATGTCAGCTACTCAATTTAATATGTATTCTAGTACTTTGAGGTTAACCGTGGGAAGGAATAAAGATTAATTCTAACAAATATCAGACTTTTTTTAAGACAGGATCTCGCTCTGTATTTCTAGCTGGTCTTGAACTCACCATGTAGTCTAGGCTGGCTTCAAATTCATGATAATCCTCCTGCCTCAGCCTCCCAAGAACGGATATATTTTTGTCATTAAGCATGAGTTCTGTGTATGTATTCTACTCATGACTACCTACCTTCAAACCTGGACTCCCAGGATGTCCCGGAGGCCCCTAGATAAGTGGCAGGAATAGCAGGAGCAACACGACCACAACAACAAAGCAAAGCAAAACAAAAAACAGACAAAAACACAAATCAATGATCAGTCCTAGACATTGGAATGTATCTCGCTGCTTGCCCCAAATTCAATTTAGGAAATATGCTGATATGTTCTCACTCATATACAGGAGTCAAAAAAGTTGATCCTCCAAAGTAAAGAATAGGAGGGGGCTGGGAATGCTGCACCGTGGAGGGGAGGGCAGAGGGAAGGGTGGCAAGTGGGGACAGAAATACAGTCAGTTGCCCAGAAGAATTACGTTCTCGTGTTCCAGAGCCAATTGCCAATGACTAGGAGGCTTTAAATGTCTCCAATATAAATAGATGGCACGTGTGCAAGAGGACAGAGGGACCAACTGCCTTGATGTGATGGTTGCACGTTGTATCTGTCAAAATATCACACTGTGCCCCATGATTATGTCCAATTACAATGTGTCAATCAAAAGATAAAAACATGCACATGAACTTTTTATCATGGATGAGCTGTTCTATATGAACATAACATCCATGGGTCATCTCCAGGGTCATGTGTGCATCAAGATGTATTCCTACCAATATGGTGGGGTTTTACAGATTCATCATCTTATTATTATTATTATTATTATTTGAGATAGGGTCTCATTTTATAGTCCAGGCTGGTTTTGAACTCACTATACAGCCCAGAATGGCCTTGAACTCACAGCAATCCTCCTGTCTCGGCCTCGCAAGTGCTGGGATTACAGGCGAGCACCACACTGCCCAGCTTATCGTGGTGCTTGGGAATCAAACTCAGATACTTAGTGCTTGCTAGGCAAGTGCTTCAAACACTGAGCTATTCCTCTAGCCCCAGATTCATCATCTTATAATCACTCAAGAAACTCACCTGGGCCTGACTGTAGATGGCAGGTTTGCTTCTTTACTTTATCTAATATTTATTTATTTATTTAGGTTCAGGAAATGAGTCCCAGAACAAGCCATTTTTAAAATTAGATTTGATTTTGAGACAGGGTTTCACCATGTTCCTGTGGTGCCCAGGCTGCCCTGGAACTTGCAGTCTTCCTGCCTCAGCCTTCCTGAGTGCTGAGATGACAGGCCTGTACCAATAAGCTGGGCTTTACTTTGTTTTATTATTGCCACTGGATTTGGAGGAATAGCATCAGCAATGCTGTACTTACAGTTAACCCTGGTGCTCCGGGATATCCCATGGGGCCCACAGGTCCTGGTGCACCCCGCAAGCCCTAGGTAGGAGAAAATTCAGCACACTTATCAAAAAGCACTCAGTGTTGCTTTTCAGAGTCAAAGTTTTATGCACCCCTACATGGATAAAGATCTCCCATCAGTCCCCCCATACCTGCTCAGCTGTAGCTCTTGAGAGCTGGAAGACAGTGGCATTCTAGTAAGTATGACAAACTCCCACGTCAAGACTCAGCTTCAGACATAGAGATCAATTTTTTTTTTTACAAATAAATCTTGTAATAGTGAAAGTCAAGAACACCTGATACACATATACACAACTACACACCCTGCTCCTCAGGAGACTGAGGCAGTATTAACTGAGCCCAAGAATTTGATGCCAGCCTGGTCAATTTCTTAATAGCCAGACCCATCTTAAGCAAACAAGGGTGAGAATAAGAAAATCTTGCTGCTAGCTACTTCTAACTTCGTGTGTGTGTGTGTGTGTGTGTGTGTGTGTGTGTGTGTGTGTGTGTATTATGGATCAGGATGCTTTTACAATATTAATATTTAAATATTCGTCTATGCACACCTTTTAAGACATTTTTTAAATGCAGACTGCAAGACCAAGGGAAATAAAATATTGTCCCCAACTCAGAATCAAGGTGATTCTGTTGTGAGCAATTTTATGTAACATGTAAGTCACAGCATAGCTGCACACATATAGGTAAAGCAAACTGTAGCCTTGAACTCCTGGAACAGTGAGAGAAGCCCCTTGCTCTACATGTACTGCAAATAATTTGCAAGTGTACAGAAGTTGTTCTCTTTATGGCGACAACGTGGTATTTGACATCGAAGGCAACCTCATTGGTTACCCAACACTTAATTTCAGCAGGAAGGAAGGAAATCAACCTCGGACCATAATTTTATCAACATATATGTTATAGAATAAAGTTATAGCAAAACCATGGGGAGGAAAAATAAATACCAAAAGTATTGCATACATAGTACATATAATACATGCTTACTGATTTGATAATGTAAGAATGGCATGGAACCAAATTATTTCCACTTCACACACACACACATGCAGAAACTCACATATGTGCTTTATATGTGCAGTTTCTAAACAGATATACACATAGGTTTTATGTTCCACTGTCACCATCTTGAAATTCTTAATAATTGTAAAATCAAGAGCCTGCGTTTTCATTAACCAGTACGTGGGTCCCACAAGTTATGCAGCAGGTCCTATTAGGCCTAAAATCTTGTGCGGATGGGAGGCTGAGGACACAGAAGTGCAGGGTGTGCTCAGACTTACTGGTAAGCCAGGTGGTCCTGGGTCCCCTCTGTCTCCCTGAAATAAGAACAGCATCTTGTTTTATACAAACAACACAATTTTCTTTTTTTTAAAAAAAGCTTATGTAGATTATATAAAAGTAGAAATAGACACAGGAATTGTCTGGATTAGTCCAAGTGTGCAGTCGTCTCAGCTTCTCAGCATTGAGACGACAATGCAAGAGGGTGGTGGTGGTGCCATGTTTGCTCTGTCCCGAGGCCCTGAGCGCTCCTTCTACTCAGTAAGAACCAAAGTGATTGATGGAGTCACAAGGACGCAGGATTAAGGCAGAACTGTCCTTGTGCTCGAGTCGTTGTAACTTCTCAATCCAATGGCCTCATTTCCTTCAGTTCGCCTGACTCAGGTCTAATGTCTCCACCTGGCCTTGCCCCTTTAGACCACCCTAGATGGACGCCAAGAGGCCCGTGAGGAGACACTCTCACACGCTTGTGATTCTGCGCTGAGACAACCAGGTTTAAAGGCTCAAAGCATTTATATTCTCTTGGATTGAGGCTCTTTCAAAATACAAATTATACATATGACAAAATTTAATATTTTAACCATTTTAAGATGTGCAGTTATTTCTGCAGCATGATGTACATTTATATTGTTATTGAATGATGAGAGTCATCCATCTCCACAATTTTTTCATCTTTCTCAATGGAAATTCTGTAACCATGAAGTGTTAACTCCCCAATGCCCCTCTTGCTCTCCATAGTCCCTGGAAACCACCATTCTAGGGTGTGTCTTGAGGGATGGATGGCTCTTGGAGCCCCCTAGAGGTAGAACTCTACAACCTGTGTCCTTTTGTGGCTGGCCTAGTTCACTAACATGCTGCCACACAGGTTCGTTTATATTGTTACATGTGCCAGGAGTTCTTTTCTTTTCAACATTAATAGTCATTAATACAGATGTCACCACATTCACCCACTTGTCCTCTCATCTGGCCACAGACACGTGGGCAACTACCACCTTCTGGCTCTTGTGAATAATGCCACTGTGAACATGACTGCCCACATACCTGTTGAAGTCTCTACCTTCCTTTTTGGGGAGGAGTTAGAGTCTCAGAAGTGCAATCGCTGGATTATACACCAATGTTATATTTAATTTTTTTGAGAAATTAAATCCCCTTATAAAGATATGAAAAGTATTAATTGTATCAAGGATAGTGCTAGAAGGCTTTGGTAATTTTCAAGGTCAATGGTGGTGACTTATTATATTGGAAGGCAAGTATTGATACTAGAATATTTTAACTACAAATAAGCTAGTGGTTCTCAGCTAGGGGTGATTTCCCCCAGGGGACTTTTAGTAAAGTCCGAACATGTCACTTGTGGGAAGAGGAAAATGAGGGTGCTACCAGAGGGCAGAGGGCAGAGACCACCCACACTGCTCTGTGGGCTGTGGTGTTCAGAACAGCCTTGGCAACAAGTACTTATCTGTTCCAAAGTGTCAATGGAGATAAAACTCAAAAATCTCCGAAGTAAATGTATCCTCGCAATTGAATAGTTCACAGGAACGATGATTCCTGAATGATTCACAGGAAATTCTTATCCACAGGTGTGCTACATGATCTGCTTGGAAAGAAACAATTAAGCCCATGATGAGCAGGGTACTTGCCTGAATACCTTTAATGCCACCTGAAATGAACACTGAGCTTCCTTTTTCTCCTTTTTCTCCAGGAAGGCCCTTAAAACAAAATAGTCAGGTAAGAGGAAAAAGCATATTATCATGTCAATATTTTCTTTTCTATGTGAAATATTGCTCACCCATAAAATTACAACCATACTCATTTCACCAGTAGAGATTTGCCACCTTCATTATTGTTATCATCCTAGTGTTTTCATATGTGTTTTACTCAACATTTGGTTAGGATCTGCTTAGGAATCCTCTAGCAAGCACCAATGCCACTGTGCTTGATAAGTTTTTATGAAGAAATGAAACACTGATTCTCCTTGCTTCAAGTTTCTTTGCACTAAATAAGTATTAGTTCTACTTTCTTATTTGTCTCAATGTTTCTATGACAATAAGGGAGTTCTGAATGTTCTAACAGAACATTTCAAAGGTCACAGGACAATAGTAACCCTTCTCATTGGTCCCTAGTATTGCTTTGTCTGACTCTCTGGCAGGGACCGCCTCGCACTACTGGACAAAGAGAGGGCTGCAAAAGGGAGGGCCGCTTCTACATCAAATGAGGCGAGAGGAAGAAAGTTGTTCTGCAAAGAGATCATTATGACAAACTTCCGTATTGTGGTTAGTCCCACATGCCATGTTAAAGGCTCAGTTGAGAACTTCTCTCTTAAATGGGCATAATTTTGTAGAATAAGATTTGGTCTATTAAAGGCTTAGGAATAGTGCATGCTCCACACTTCACTTGAATCTTCAAATGGCTGAGTTTGAGAGCAAAGCATAGTTAAGAACCTTAATAATGAAATAAGAATGTGGAACAATGTAGGCAAGGAAATTCCTTTCAGTTTTGCGTTCAGATCAGTTCCTTTAACAACTGGAACAAAGCAAAGACTTGAAAATTGATGACTCTGGTGGGTAGGATAAGAAAATGTCTTAGAAGTCATTTAAGAAATGAGTGATATTTAACTAATGTTGTGGTTTGGATCCAAAAGCCTCAAGTACCTACTTTTGGGAGGTAGGACCTCTCTAGAAGGGGCAGATGCTTAGGGTTTGATCTGGAGGCACATGTGCTGGTTCTACCCTTCCTCCCAGACTTTCTCTGTTCCATCACGCTATGAGAATTTCTGTCTCTGGAGCTTGGGCTCTGGCCCCAGACATGGCTTCAGCCCCACCATGTGATTCCACCATTCTCCATCTGCCCACCCATAAATGGATGGTGGCTTTCTGAAAACTAAAGTTGTGGATGTCAGACACTGAGTCACAGAGACAAAAAAGTAACTGAGATAACTAAGGAAGAGAAGAGGCTGAAAACAGTCACAGAGAGTTAATTTTTGAAAGGCCAAAATATCTCAGATCTTTATTCAAGAGAGAAAAAGAAACAGAAAAATATAAGGGACAGAAGATATATAAGGGTTACAGACTAAAAATAGTAGGAAAAAGTAGTCTTTGTTAAAGGTTCATTTAGATAAAAGTCTAAATTTTTAAAAATAGACAAGAACAATAAAGTGCTGTCCCAAGTACTACAAACTGTCGTTTATTTCTGGACGTCTATTCCCAACATGTTCTAATTTATTGGCTTACATTCCAGGAGTTACAAAGATAAGGAATATCCTCCAGGAATTTTTTTTTTTTCAGCTGAAGTTGAATTAAATTCTACCTGGAGATGTGGAAGGCATCGAAGGGAGACAGCCTCTTTTTTGGCCTGTGCAGGAAAGCAGAAATGTGAGCGTGTGTCCGCTGGTGTCTGAATATGGAGTTGAGCAGCAGTGGTCAGTGCAAAAGCAGCTTCCTGACCCTGGATCTTGGCCAACGCGAGTCCCAGAGTCAGTAGCCCCATGCTGGGTTCTGACTTCCACTTCCTCAACCTTACAATGAGTGTAAATTCCCTGCATTAGATTGAGTTTCTGTTTGACATGTCTAAGGCAGATTGCATGTTGTATGATAAATAACATATAAGTTTTGCTAACTGGCCTGTTTACTTCCTCTTCCTTACCATCGATACTTTGTAGAGGAGCCGGAGACATCTCAATGAAATGCCAATCAGAGCACACTACTTCTGTCCCACCACCATTCGGTGTCTTCTCATGGCATACAAACGGAAGTCTACTCTTTTTCTGCAGTCTACAAAGTCCCACACATTTCACTCCTTCCACCTCTCTATTTCCATTTCCTGACATCCCTAGTGGTCCACTGTGCTCCAGTCACACTTGTATGAACTTTGTTTCTTAGCTTGTCAAGCCTGTTCCTCCCACAGGGCATTTTCACTTGAGATGCCTATCAGGCTGAGGTATGGGTTTCTTACTGGAAGGCCTCTTGAGCCAGGAGATCCTCTTTCTCCTGGAAACCCTGGATCACCTCTTGAGCCATTGTAGCCATGCACACCAGGTTTGCCTCTGGACCCAAGGGGCCCTGGATGACCCTAAAGAAAACAAAATTATAAGTGAAAGATTTTTCTGAAAATACCCTAATACAAAGATTGTGCAATATGGGTCTCAAAATGTGACTCATCTACCTACTTATTTAATTTTATGAACCTTCTTATGCTACATTGGATGGTAAAACAAAAAAAAATACATTTAATATATCCATGTTTACATTAATTTAGCTTGGAATACTCTAAGACATTTGGGAGGAAACTTTCCTAAAAATATTCAGAAATATCTTAATGAATTATAAAATCACCGAAATATTTCTTCTCTCTTTATTTGATTTTTATATCAGAAATAAAAATGTTAGGTCCACTTCCAATGCAAGGACTCACCATAAAATGAAGCTAAATAAATAAATTAGAAACCTACATTTATTTCTAGAACATTATTCTTGATGTGACAAGTATCCCTCCTATTTCAGAGCTTTTTTCTCTAATCTTCTCAAAAACCTTGCTTTTTTTTTTTTTTTTTTTTGAGACAAGGTCTTGCTCTGTAGCCCAGAATGGTCCTGAACTCATTACGGAGGCTTGGCTAGCCTTGGACTAGTGGCAATCCTCCTGCCTCAGCCGAATGCTGGGATTACAAGTGTGTGCCACCATACCCAGCTTATATGGTGCTGGGAAATTGAGCCTAGGATCTTGAGCTTGTAAGACAAACACTTAACCGCTGAGCTATTCCTCTAGCCCTAAAACCTTGCTCTTCAAATAAACTGCTTTAATTTAAAAGTTATTGCACAAAACTGATATTCAAGGACCCTTTCATGAACTAAAAGAAAATTTTTAAAATTTGCTTAAGTTCATACTTTTGAATATCTAGTTTTAAGGATTCTGGTGGTTGTTTCTTTTTTTCTTCAAAAATCAAAGAAAATTTGGGATAACTTACAGGTATACCATCCAAACCCGGAAATCCAGGAACACCAGTTGGGCCCTAAAAGCCCAGAAAATAAAGCAAGAACACAAAGATTGCAAATTGTTAGGTTAACAAATTGATTACATGAAAATATAAACAGTTAATGACATGTTTTTAAAAGAAAACATTTAGAGGTCAGGGTCAGTTGTTCATACACTGATGAGTCTACATGCCAACATTTAGGAATCAATCCTCTGAACAAGCATGTATGTGCTGAGGAGGGCAGTATAGCACTTCCCACTCTAATAAACACTCAACCTGCTCCAGATCAGAAATGTGGCTTCTCAGACTCAATTCTACCATGACAAACTCTTAAAAGTGAGAGCAACAGCAGCTTACAGGATTATTTCTACACACTGGCACCATTCAAAGGTAGGTAGTTTCTCAAGATCTCATCAGCAGAAATAAACAATGATTTTATCCCATACCGTGGCATATTATACAGTGTTTTTTTTAAAGGAATAAATCCAATCTATGGAAACTGATATAAAATAATCTCTGAGACGTTGGTGAGCGAAACGGACCAATGGATTTAAACAATGTGGTATAGGAACATAATGGAGCGCTACTCTGCCATTAAAGATTGGTAGATATGCATCATTTGGAGGTAAATGGATGCAACTTGAGAGCACCATGCTTCGTGAAGTGAATCAGACTCAGAAAATTAAATATCACATAGTTTCTCTAATATTGGGAACTCAGAGTGTAAATAATGGAGTTTCAATACGAATTGTTGGGAGGCGGGGGGTGGGGGCTGGACAAGCAAGAAAGGGGCAGGGAAGGGAAGGTGACGTTGTTGCAATACACCTGTGCACAACAGCGTTTTCAAGCTTCATGTGACTACCACATATTGCATATACATACCGATAAAACTGGAAACAAATAAAAAAGCTCAGCATGACACACATAACATATGTCATTTAGTGTTTTTTAAAAAGTTACCAAACAATACAATTCCTCAGTGGTATACGTGTACGTATTAAGTGCATAAAAAAGGTCTAGAAAGGCACATTTCTCTAGAAAGGGGTTGGGGACAAGGACAGGAGCATAAACTTCATTCATGACAAGGTGCAAGTCTGCCCTGCCTGTAATCCTAAAATCCAACGCATTAGTGCTACTGAGAGGTTAATGCCAATGTTTCACTAAAGAAGCTCACCTTGTCTCCTTTCTCCCCTGCTTCCCCGGGAAGGCCACTGTCACCTCTCAGTCCTTTCTCTCCTGGAATCCCAATGGGTCCTGGGAGTCCCAGGGGCCCTATGGGACCCTGTGGCCCTAGTGGTCCCGGCTGACCCTAAAAAGAAAAAGAGGTTGGAGAGAGGGAACTAGTAAGCAGTGTTTCCTAACACAAGCACATAGTCAGTTGGGTCTACAAAAGACTGGGAAGTATGATTTGAGAAAATTCTAACAGTAGAAACATAGATGGATTTAACACAATCAGAAACCATAACATTGCATCTTCCAGTTTAAGCTGTACGATCTTTGCATTTCTGTATGGTGTGTGTGCATGATGTATTGCGCGCGCGCGCGCGTGTGTGTGTGTGTATATGAAAATATACATGTATGCTAATGAGAGTTGCTATCATTTTCATTCTGTTGATTGTATTTATAGATCTTGGGCTATTCTATGAAGCACACAATTAAAGCATCAGAGTCTTAGTACCATTATGTAAATGCCGCTAGAGTGAGGAAGGAACTGCCAGATCTTTTATTTACTTCAAATAACTAAAAATCTGCCTGAAGTTTAGGTATTTTTTTCCATCTTCGCAGCCACAGCTTGGGTTTAAGCTGTCTATATGCAAGTTGTGTATCATTTAACTTCCATGGGCAAAAAGCTCCCCTTGTTTTAAACGGAGAAGCATCGTGGGCTTTTGCTCACTCTGGATCCAGAGTAGAACAGTGTGGCCTAAAGCTGAAGACCCTCCACTCCCCTTTCCACCTGCTGTCCACTGCATTCAAGTGAGCAGACCCCATGAACTGACGCTCACCAATCACCTGGTCCACTATGCGAGTCCCATAGTCGGCTTCACTCTCCTGTGAGAAAGTCTGAGCTCTGAAGAGCCTGCAGAGCCCCATGCCACTGCTCTCTTCGGTCTTCAATCCCTGTGCACAGGACTTCCTCCAGGACTCTCATTTAAAAGCCCTGGGTTCCAACATCTCATACATGTCTCAGTTTGGACTTCTCTAACTTTCAGCCATCACATCTAGCTACTTTCTTGGCATTTCTGTTGATTTAATACCATTTTCAGCTTAAAATATATAAACAAACAAACATAAATAAATAGAAGTAATCCAAAATAAACTCTTAGTTCCTTTTCTTCTTCAATCTGACCGTCTACCTAAATTCTCCATATAATTAGCCTGGAGGTCATCCCTGATATTCTGTCATATCCTGTTACCCATACAAATGTAATGCATGATTGATAATATTTTCTGCTTCTGAAACAGATCTGAAACTGGCCAGTCTCCCTCTCTCCACTCGTCTTCCCTGGATGCAAGGGAACATCGTGGACTCCATTCTGGCTTCCTAAATGTCCTTCTAGTTTCTTCTTACCCCCACCAAGCCCCTCTCTACACAGTACTCAGAGTGATATTAAAACAAAAATCAGATCGTGGCACTAGCCTGCTTTTAAAAAATCTTCCTAACCTCCTACTGTATTTAGCGCAAAATATCATCCCTTACCATTCTGGGACTTATGGACACCCTGACCTCTACATCCTGCACCCATTCCTGGTACTGCTCGCCTGCTAGCCAGACAGGTCCTCCCATTTTAGAACACACACTTTCCAGCTGGGCAGCTTTTGTCCAGGACCCTCACATGACATGATCCCAGATCCTGGGTCACCTCCCCTGGGCCACCTCCCCCCACCAAGGTATCTCCAGTCACATTGTCTCCATCACAACAGCCTCTTTTCAAAAATGAAATTTTAATTAAATAATGTATGCAAATAAAGAAGCTAGTTAAGTGGTCTCAAAAATCTAGAATCAGGTTTCTAAGGCACTCCTAGACTCAATATTTAATGTCTAGAACTTGATTCCTATGGTTTTTTAATAACTTGCTCTACAGTCTTGGAAAAATATCTTTACATTACATAAAACAAAACTTTATAATGAGCGGTCTACTACCAGGATGTCACAAACACAGCATTTTAGCAGCACAAAGTCACAATGTGGTCTCAGATGAGTTCAGCGGTGTTATCTAACACATCTTGGGGCACATGTTAAATTTCCTTACAGTTTTAAGATGCTCCCTGTATTTCTTTGAAGACAAGATACTTAGATGAAATTTTTGTGCTTCTTAAAATTTTTCCAAGCATTTAAGAAAAATTACTTCATATACCCTGCCCCTCAAAACTACATGGATAACTGCATTCGATGAGTAAGGAAGTCTTGACACATGGATGGAGGAACTTGATGTGTTCTGGAGATACCTTCTCTTATCTCTGATTAGGGTTAGGGTTAAACTTAAACTTCTAGGGCAGACACAGTGCTGCCCCTTAGGTCTGTGGGTCCCTGGGCAAAATATTTCCTACATAGTTACACTGACACAAAGCTTGAAGTCACCTGAAATCAGAATATCAGCCACATCAATTCTGGCCACCCAGTGCCATGTGACCCTATGAAATAAAATATATATATATATATATATATATATATATATATATATATATATATATATGGTGTGCTAGCAATTGGCTGTGTTCTGCTAACTGGCTAGTCGCCTGAAAGTAGGAAAAGGCCACAGGCCCAACCAGCCTATCAGTATGAATGACAGAACACCTTACGTGGTCAGCCCCACATTAGAGAGCACACCAATAAGAATAATGGTAACTGGCACCCACTGGGAATTGGTCCATAGTTAAGGGTGGGCTACCTTAGACAGAGCTACTGGCTTTTGCCAGGCCCAGATGTGCAGAGGGAAACTGGGCAGGGGCGTGGATGACAACTCCAAACTAATAATGAACACCCATTCACCACAATATTCACTGCAGTAGCAGGAGAAATCGGAAGCCTTACAAAGCGCACCACCCTGAGGCAGAGGGAATAAATGCAGCATTCCCACACAGCGCAATGCTACACAGCCTGTCTCCTTTGAAGCAACGAAGGACAAGCAATTAGTGAAGGAGGTAGGCAAGGAACAGGCGTGCACAGGAAGGGAAGGCGGCCAGTTACCACTGCGGACAATAGGAGCTTGGCCCCGAGAGGACTTTGAGGGTTAGCGTAGGACACACACCACAGGGTTACCTGGCCTGCAACGAGAGAATCACGTATCCCCCCTCCTAGGCTGAGGACCCTGGGTACTGAGCAGGAGTGCTTTGGACTTTTGACAAACTTTGCCAGACAAAGAGATGTTGATACGGGCAGCTAAAGCCCTGCAGAGAAGCAGTAGTGAGGAGAATGCCCCGGGCAGTGGTGAAACCTGCAAGCAGCCTCTAACACAGCAAAGCAGATGGGTCTGGGCCAAGACCACATCCTCAGGGCGCTCACAATGTAGAAACAGAATGACTGGGGACCCCAGCTCAGCAGTCAGCCCCTGGGCTCGAAGCTCAGGCCTACACTGATTAGCTGTGCAACCTTACGTGCACTTCTTTGTCCTCCCGTTTGGAGGATCTAACCCAGAACTTTGCACGGGCTAGGCAAGTGTACTACCACTGAGTTACATCCGCAGCCCAGGCCCATGTCTTAACCTCTCTGATCCTCCTCACTCGTTTGTCAATGGCTTAGTAATAAGCAGGATAACATGTGCAAAGTTGGTAGACAAAAGGCCTGTCATAATGAATGCTATTACATATTATTGCAGATGAATAATTGCTAAATGAGAAAAATAAGTCACAGAATAGCATGTCATATGATTCTACCCACAGTGAACCAAAAGAGCAGGTAGTTTTCCTTAATCTGTTTCTAAATGAAGATTTCTAGAAGGCTAGACCAACAGCAGCACTGAGAAATGAGTGCATTCTGCTTTGGATGAATCTTAAAATCTACGGTAAAGATGACCTTTTTTTTTTTCACTGTTAAGTCATTACCTTGACAACCACTGACAACTTTTCACAATGGCCTAGGTTTCACAAATCAAATTCATCCTTTCTTTGTATTTTTCTCTTTCTTCATGCTTTTTCAACCTTATCATAATGTCTACTACTTATTGAATATTCCTAAAATATGAAAAGCTTAGAATTTTAAAGGAAGCTCAAATGTATAAATTTGTATCACAGAGAGACAATAATAAAATATAAAGTTATAATTATACAGGCATGAACCATTTGGGAGCATTGTGAGGGCAGATATATTTGCAGTGGGTATCGTATAAGTTCTAAACTAAAACATAAAATTAACAATAATAATGACTTCAAATGACCATTTTCAACCTAGATTATTTCAGCCTTCTCATAACATGAACGTTACTTAAGTAACACTGGTTAAAATACATTTAAAACTCCCATATTTCTAAGTATGAGTCAGATATAACTGCTTTTCATTAAATTTGAAAATTATCTTTTTATGTTGCATGTAATTTATACATAAATTCCACAAATTATCTCCTGGCAATGTAGTACTCTAGAACAATGTATTATTTAGGCACATTACAAAATGCACACTTGAATATAACGAGTAACTGAGAAAGGGACAGCCAATCAACATGCTATAAATCCGTTTAATGTGTTAACATGTAGAATGTGATCTTGAAGCCAACGTACTTGCACAGGAGTAAAGGAAGAGAAGCGCTTAACACAGCAGGAAAAATGGTGAACCGCTGTATACACAAAGGTGTCCTGGCCTGAGTAAATGCCAAAAGAACCCTTTAAGAAATAAACTAGGGTGTGGTAATTTGCATTATGGAAGACACGGATCCCCCCACTTCTCCCAGGCCGCCCCTAGGTCCAGGCTGTCTCTGTTGGTTTGTAGCTTTTGCACATGCTGTCCTGTCCCAGGAGAACACTCCTCCTCAACCTGGCTATCTCTCAGAGCTCCCACGGAAAGAGTCTCCTGTCCCTGTCCTTGAGAACTAGACGCCCCTCCAAGATACTGAGATCACACCACCTCTTGCCTGTTACCGTGATCATCTCTTTACCTGTGTCCCGCCCACAGCTATGAACCCTGGAGACAGAGCGTGGGTGCCCAAGGTCATGATAGTAAGAATGGTGGATGTGCCTGTCAGCTTTCCGTTCCTATAATGGAATAATTGAGGCAGACTACTTTATAAAGAATACAGATTTATTCTGGCTCACAGTTTAAGTGGCAGGGCACAGACGCTGGCCTCTGGGCCATATCACATCATGATGGAATCTGTTTGTCTATCTGTCTGTCTCTCTCTCTCCCTCCCTGCCTCTGTGTGTGTGTGTGTGTGTGTGTGTGTGTGTGTGTGTGTGTGTGTTCTCTTTATAAAGCCCTCGGATCTCAGCTATGGGGCCCCACAGTATGACCTAATCTGATCACTTCCCAGAGGCCCCATCCCTGGCACCAACACCCTGGTATGTATAAGTTTCTACCTCTTTCCCCCACTAACATATGATTTTAGGGGCTAAACTCCTAAATACAATGGGGAGGGTGTGGAAATAAACTCTATCAAACCATAACAAAAACTGCTAGATAAAGCAAGAAGGTCGGAGCTAGAGGAAAGGCACAGTGGTTAAAGCACTTGCCTTACAAGTACAAGGCCCTGAGTTCAACTGCCCAGCACCACATAAAGCAGGGAGAAGCGGCACATGCCATCTCTCGGAGGCTGAGGCAGGAGGATTGCCTTGAGTACAAGGCCAGCCTCGGCTACAAAGCAAGACCCTGTCTCAGAAAACAAACAAAAAAACCCAAGAAGGTGAGCCCTGCCCCCACCCCAAGGAAGTACATGTGCAAATGCCTTCTAGGGACTCTAGGGACTCCGGAACTGCTAAGACTGGAACACGGGTTTACAAGTTTCATGAAATGGTGAGGAACAGAGAGTGCAACTGCCCACGGTGAGCAATGGCGCCGCGCACAGCAAGGCTGGCTTCTTCCTGTGCTGAGAGACATGGCAGAGCCCTTACAGCCTTCCTTTCAACCACATTACGTGGAAGGGCAGTGACTACCAGTGGGGAAAATAACAGAAAACACAAAATGCCTCTTGTTTTCAAGGCTGTAAGGACTTTGTAATTTTACGTGCAGTGCTGTTTTCATATGAAGTATTTTGTAATATGATAAATTTTTAAAAGAAATACATTAAACCTCAAGTTAACAGCACTAAATCTGTCAGTAAGCTGTTTGCAAAATTTCCCAAGCAGTAGTCTTTGAAATAGTGAGCTGTCAGTCCGCCCAACTTGAGTAAATAATTTATCCACAGTAATGTAGAAAACAATTTTATTTTTATTAAATTATTTCAAGTAAAAAGGGGTTAGTAAAAAACTGCTTGCAAGTCAATATTCAGGCTTACTTATTTATAAGGTCATAAAAGAATTAATCGCAGGGTGAAAGGCATAAACAACAGGCCTACAAAAGGCAATTTCAAAACTAGAAAATCATTAAATAATTACAGTTCGCACCACTTGAAAAATTCTCTTTTAAAGAAAAATTGATTGCCTAGCAAGCATCAAGTCAAGCACTAAGTACCCGAGTTCAGTTCCCCAGCACCACAAACGCCAGGCGTGGTGGCACATGCCCGTAATCCCAACACTCAGGAGGCTGAGACAGGAAGATTGCCATGAGTCCAAGGCCAGCCTGGGTTCTGTAATGAGTTCAGAACCACCCTGGGCTACAGAGCAAGACCCTGTCTTTAAAAAAGAAAGAAAGAAAGAAAGAAAGAATGAATGAAAGAAAGAAAGAAACAAACAAACAAAGAGGAAAAAAAGAAAATTTGAACCCTAAACCTCACCCTCTATCCACCAACAATAACCAGGCCCAATGGCACAAGCCTGAAATCCCAGCCAGCCGGAGGGCAGGCTGAGCAGCTTAGCAACACTGCTGAACTATTTCAAAATCAAAATTTAGAAAAGGACTGGGGCTGAGGCTGTATCCCAGTACAAAAGTCCTGGGCTTGATCTCCAGGAGCACTAATTAAATAATTAGATAAACAGACAGATAGACGGACAGACAACAGACAGACAAATAACCTGGCATAAATCAGCTTGCCACAGTAAATTCAGTCTGGTAAGAAAAAAAAAAAAAAAAAAAAACCCTTCCCTCCAGTGGAATGACTGGCCTTCACACATAATATTCTGATTTTTTAATTGTGTGCATCAAATTGCCTTTGTGATTTGTGACTTTCAGTGTGAGATGGTAAAGTCATTGAATCTAGAAGCGGCAATCGTCTTGACAGCCCAGAAGCCCTGGCATGCCACTAAGCCATCTCTTTCTTTCTCCTCAAAGGCCAGGCCGACACAGTGTCATCAGAGCAGCTACTTGCACCTCCCGACAGCAGCAGCGGGCTCCCAACCCAGCTGAACAAATAAAGGTCGGAGGAGATCAGAGCCGACTCAAATCTCAGGCCTCCCTCCCCTGGGAGGCCAGGAATTCCTGGAGGATTTTGTCCCTGGTTAACTGCCTCAGGATCATCTCTTGAGCAGGGTTAAGATCCAATTACTTTTATTTTACAAGTTAGTAGAAAAGATGAATATATTACTGAGAATATATGTTCTTTTTTAAAACCAAAAATCTTTAAATCATCCTCTTTGGCAGCCTCTGATCAGCTTGCCCCTCCCCGTGGACATTGTATGAACAGCAAAAATCTATTTTGAACTATTTCGTCAAATTAGCAGTGTGAGAATCAGAATGAACAACACACACCATCACAAATATGAATAAATGTGCTTTAAGAATATGATGAATGTTTATATTTTTAAAATCTACCAGAATAATAGACACAAGTCTCCCTCAAAATACTTTTAATATGGGCCTCCCTCTGTTCTTGCTACTTTCTGAAGCAGTTCTGTATGTTTTATTTCAATATTGGGGCTGTCTAGATGTCTTGAATTGATCCAAAACATTTATGCCATCCCATTTTTTTAAAAAATGATGGTGTGTCCCCATTCACCTTATTCATCAGATCTGGCACCACCCAACTTCTGGCTCATCCCCAAATTGAACATGACCCTGAAAGGTGGGTGCTGTGAACTGCTTCGGGACATGGAGGCAGCCGTGACAGAACGCTGAAGGCCACTCACAGAAGATTTGAGTTGGTTCAGAAAGCAGCCAAGAACACGGGAACAAGTGTGTTCAGAATGAAGGGGCAGGGGCCTCATGACAGGGAGTCATGGCAATTTGTTTACATTGTAGCAAATTTAAAAATTTTTTAAACATCCACCATATTTTTTAATCATAACTCGTTCAATCACACTTTTTCTGCAATAGTCCCATGTCTTTTCCTAGACAGAAAATCAACCAATACAGAGAGGCATAAAGAAATGAGTAAATAAGTGAACATGTGAACAGATGTAAGAGGTACTTGCATTATACTAACACAGAATTTTCCAGATCATCATTGGATGCTAACACTATGCCATTAGCTATCAGAAGGGCCACAAGGAGAGGAGGACATTTATGCATTGACCTTGGTAATGTGTCCAAAGCTCGCCATAGTTTACCTTATTTATTGCAATCAGCAACACTGTGAAATGTGGCTTACTGTGCCCAGATAGATGAGAAAAGCTACTCAGGTGGTATCACTGACTCAACTCACATTCCTGGTTGATTGAATCCATACATGGGCCACCAGCCTTTCTCTAAAACCTATGCTCTGCCCTGGCTCAGCTGGCACAGCCAAGGGTCTTTTCACTACTCAGTGGTCTCCAACCCTGTTGAGACCAGGGACTGACTGGTTGAGGACCATTCTCCCAAGAATGGGTGGAGTGGTGGGGAAGGAGTGAAGGACCACCTCCTATAAGATCAGCAGTGGCATCAGAACCTAGTAGGAGCAAGCTGACAGTTGGCAGGGCTTCTTTGTTCATCTGTCCAGGTAATTCAATTCTTCCAAGGCCGTGAACTGGTGCTGGTCCACTGCCAGGCGACTGGGAGGAATCCCTATACTAAGTCACATGCCATGCCTGCAATAATGTTTCAGTCCCCTCCTGCTTCATCTTACTTTTAAACTTAAAAAAAAATCTGATTGTACTCTATGTTTCTTTATAATATTTCATTAGGAAGTATTATTATTGATCAAATTGATTCAAGATCTCTATTTTGTATTGTCTCCAAGTATAATTTTATATCTCTTCTTCTGTTTCCAAGTAGATTTTTTTATCTCTCTGTGTGTGTGTGTGTGTGTGTGTGTGTGTGTGTGTGTGTGTGTGCACGCACACGAGCTCCCTGGGGATTAAACCCATTTTTTTTCTATTTGGTTTTGAGACAAGGCTTTAAGTTGCTAAGTCACCCAGGATAAGCTCAGACTTGTGGTCCTCCTGCTTCAGCCTCCCTGAATACTGGGATTACAGCCCTGGGCCACCTACACTGGCTCTTCTGCTCTCAATTCTCATCTACCATATCAGAGAGAACTCATCCCTCCCAAACTCATTTCCTTGAGTCCCCTTCCCAGTCTCTGCATAGTGTGGCTCTGTTCTTCCCGTAATTTAGGCCCACTACCTGGCAGCCTGCTCGGGCTCACCTTTTTCCCATATTCTCCTTGGCCCTCCATGACCGCATCCTCACACCTTGTAGTGAGCCCAATCTCACGTTTCTGTCCCATTCGCCCCCACAGTGGAACCTGACCTCTCACGGTGCAGCCCTTGAGCCATGGTCCTGGCATCTCCCTCACAGGTTCCCAAGTGCCAGCTCCCCTTGCTTGTTTACATCCAATCTCTCCCAAAGCGTCACCTTCTGTCTTCCCTTTCCTTGTGTCATTGCTGTTATCCACGCCTCTAACAGGCACAATCTCCCTTCCCACCCCAGCCAGCCCAGTCCCTGTGGTTTCCACACCCACACCCTCTGCTCGCACCACACTTGTCTGCTGGAGGTGATAGCAGCTTTTTTTCTTCAAAAGCCCAAGAACCGCCCTTCTCCCACCGACAAAGTGTGTGCATATACATATGAGAATGACAATGAAGATGAAGCCGGGATGGTGGCACATGCCTGCAATCCCAGTTGCTTGGTATTTGAGGCCAGGCAGGCATATTAGGAAGACTTTATCTCAAAATAAAATTGTAAATAGGGAGGGCTCTGGGTATAGCTGAGTGGTGGAGCACTCGCCTAGTGTGCACAAGGCCTCGTTCCCAGCACAGAAAGGGAAACAAGACGGTGATAACATAATAGCGGTGTCTGCCATCCTCCCTGCTATGAGCCCTGGCACATCCCCTACGGGATCCCTCCTCCGTGTGAAGCAGGCAGGCGTCCTTCATCTGCTCCCTGCCTGAAGGAGCATGCCCAGCCTCAGATCAATGGAGCGAGGGAGACACAGACTCAGCTCTTGTGATCTTGAGGTTTCTTGCCTTCCTTTCCATCTCGGTCCTTATAAGTTCTTCTTACAAGCTCTACCCTAAGGTAACCAACACCTACATAGATTCCTCTCCTACATTTTTTTTCATTATTGCCTTGTGTATCGTACTCAGAATGTGCTTACTATGGTGTCTTCTAGAAAGGTTTTGAGGTCACAGACCGATGGTCTTTTTTTTATCTCCATGGAATGCCTTGGCCACTCTGCAAAGTGTAACTTCTGAACATATACGCGATTCTTTAATCCATTAATACTTCTACAATGGAAACTCACTAGAAAGCATTACGTTAATACAGCTCTCCTTTTGAATACTGTTATTTTTATTCATGTTCTGTTGTTTTTGTTCCCTTGCTGTTTTTGTTTTTTGTGCAATCTTAATGCTGAATTGCAATTTACAGGATAAGCCACTGGGTGGCACCACAGTATCACTTAATAAACTTTCAACCACCCTTGGTGTGCTGCGTACACCTTTTTGACAATGCTTCCAGGGCCCTCTCTCCTGGAAAAAGATGACTGGGTATCAGAAACGTTACAAAAATAAATATTGAAAAGGTGTTACGGTAAGAGTAGACAGTCTGAGGAGACGGCACAACAGTGGCAGAGTATTTTCTTGCACTTTAAATTGACCTCCTTTGTTAACAATAGGGTAGGGATAAATTGATCAGCTTCGCTTGGAGTGACACTGGGGACGTGAGGCTGTGCTCTCAGAAGAAAGAACAGTCCGTGGAAAGAATCCCGCACTGACAGGCAGCAGACATGGTTTTGCTACTGACCCACAAGGTCAGCTTTGGACCTGGTTCTTCCAAAATGGCTTCCCTATTTGGAAACATGGTGGAAGTAACCGCCTGGCAGCTGTTGCTGAGAATTACCCAACTAATTCCCTCCTTCTCTGCTCTTGGCACCCCTGACCTTTGGCTTCCCCTTGCTTTCCTCCTACCGATGTCTCTAATGTGGCTCCTCTTCCTCTCAGTGTGTGGGGCGAGTGGCAGGGGGTCTCTTGGAGCTCCTGAGGGCCACTCTGGCCTCTTCTTACTTTCTCTTGGTCAAACTCATCCACTTTTGTGGGGTCCATTAATCCACAGTCAAATACTCCCTTCACTTCTCGCCCCGTCCTGGTCTCTTTTGGTAAGTCCTATATCCACCTGAACTCAGGCTCCATTAGTCCATAATCGGATACATGACAACCTCTCAAATGTGCCTCCCGGCCAAATACTGCCATCCACACACTGCTTACACCTCTGCTCAGGAGCCGGGCATGCCTCTAAGTGCCTGCTCCCGCACCCCACAGGAGTCTCCCTCCTGCGATCCGGATGACTCGAGTCTGCTTTGCCGGCTACATCAGGCCCATTGCTTCCTTTCTCGCAGTCATTAAACCCTTCCTGGCAATCTTGCAGCCCCTCAACCATACCAGCCTGTCTCCTTCTCACTTCGGGGCCTGAGGTTGTTGCTTGCCCAAACACTTGTAGGGGTTGAATGGGGCTCCCAAAAAGACATGTCTATCCACGTCCTAAACCCCAGAATCTATAACTGTTACTTCAGGTGACAAAAGATGGGATGAAATTTCAGGTCTTGAGAGGATGTGTTTATCCTGGATTGTCCAGCTTGGCCCTACATGTCATTATTTGTATCCATATCAGTAAGACACAGAGGGAGACCTGATGCAGGCACACAGAGGAGAAGGCGATGTAGAGAGAGAGACAGAAGGGATTCAGGCCGGCACCAAGGGACCAGGTATTGCAGTCACCGGAAGCTGAGGAAGGCAAAGAACGGGCCCTCCCCCACAGCCTAGGAGGGTGCCCGGCCGTGCCAAATCCTTGCTTTTAGACATCTGGCCTCTTGGATTTTCTGAGGAATTCATTCCTGTATAGCAAGCCACCACATATGTGCTAATCTGTTATGGAGGCCATAGGAACTATCATAACACTTTTTCCAGGTTATGGCTGGGTGATCTCTAATTTCATTGGTCAAATGTCAACCTCCATCTCCCTGTGCCCAGCTACCCCACTCCCAGGCAAGCCAAGTTAGGGCACCAAATCGTCCACCCAGGGGAAGAGCAAGCATCTTTGCCTCTTCTTTTCCTTGGTGTACCCGAAAAATGCAGAACACTCCTTGAGCACCCAAAAATAATGGCTTAAGGGTAATCTTGCCTGTCTTTCCTATTGGGGTCTGAGCTCCCAGCTACTAGGACTTCTTTATCATTAAAAACTGACGGCCTCATCTGCTGCCTGACACAGGGCGGACACTCAATGGTTATATGCAAACTGGAAAGACATGACTAATAGCTAGAGATAAGAGTTGTTAACAGAGAAGCAAAAAATAAGCACTTTGGCATCATGGCTGTTTCCCAGTGAGTCTCTTGGCAAATTATTGAAAATGGTATTTGAAGGAAGAAATGGGCTTTTCTTTCCTAAGAGCTTTATAATTCTGCATTTTTTGCACATTGAGTCAGATATGACCCTTGCAATTGAGAGATGTTTCTTTTGTACTGGGGACTGAACCTACATCCCTTTTCTTTCATACTTTTATTTTGAGATAGGTTCTTACCAACTCACTACGTTGCCCAAGCTGGGCTCAAACCTGCCAGTGTGGAGAAGCCTTATATGTGCGGGTCCCCATTGCCCTCTATGGAGTATTTCCCTGGAAGTGTGCTGCACTCTCAGGTGTACCTATATTGCTTATCATTATTTTGCTCCAATTTCAAGACTGTCTTGAGGGCAGGTAGGACCTTGTGCCTCTAGACTTTAGTGTGGCCCTGCATTAACTGAGCCCTGCTCTCAGCCCAGCCTGGGTTCATGCTGGGCAGCCATTACTGTGGAATTGAATTTGTCCTAAGACCCTTCTGTGAATCACTACAATTGGAACAAAGTGACTATGTGACTATTCTGAGCAGATGAGCTAAAGTATCCAGACCTAAGCCGCAACTAGAATCCCTAGGGCAGGTCCGGCTGCATCAGCTACGCAGGTACACTCAGCCCAAAGGAAAACAGTTTCCTGCAGAGAGCAAATACAAACTTGTTCTTTCACCTTCAACACACACACATTCTAGACTGGTGAAAGTGATGTTAGTTGAGCTATTCCTTCATATAGTTGTCAGCTACTACTGTGGTTAGTAATAGGCCAAATAGGACAATTGATAGGCAGAAATCCTTCCACCACGTAGGCCTCCCAGGTCCTACTCAGAGATATTTCCAGCAGCTACACAGATGCAACTGAAGATTTGTTCTTTTAGCTTTTGCAAGTATTCTGTGTTCTAAATTCATTGCCGGTCCTGACAGGGGACGCTTGAGCAAGCTAAGCCTCCACTGAAATCTGTAAGATGGTGAGCTGAATTCCACCAGGCAATTGGCTTGACTGTTGGACACTAAGTTGGAAAAATTCTGGATTCTGATGCCTTTACAGGACAGGTGATTCATCTTGTTTCCCACAGTCCCTGACATCAATGGTCCCCTTCCCCATCCCCGACTCAGGTTCCCTGCTGTGCCTCACACACATCTGAGTCTGCCATGTTGGAGAGGAATTCATTGATCAGAAGGCAAAATGAGTTGGATATGTCACAGAGTAAGAAGATGTGACAGGTACAATTAAAAAGGAAAAAAAGCAGACCAAGAAGCCGCAGAACCAGTAACAGACCACTCTCACCAGCTGTCAGCTGTCATAGAGCTCATTTCCACCAAAATAAAATACAACTATGTGAACTGGGGGACACAAAATGTATGATTCTGAACCACTTATCAGGATAACTTTAGCTGCGAATGCAGCTTGTGATGGGTAAACTTGAGTCACTACCCGTCCACAGAACTTTGTGTGCAAATACTTTAGTGATACGGAAAATATTAACAACAACTAAAATTCCCCAGGTAAATTCCACTTTCATCACAGAATGCAGACTCTAAAAGTATAAGAAATGAGTGAATAAGACTGCCTGAAAAATACTTTACAGTGAATATTTCAGAGATTTTAAATTCTCAAAGGAAACAAACAGCAACTTGCAAATGTTTGATTTTGGATGTCCATTTTTTTTAAAAAGAAAGTCAATCCTTGAGTTTTAAGGCATTTTACCCCCTTGTATGAAAAGCTACCACATCATAAAGTTTTGTTGGTTCAGCAGTTGCTAAACTCCCTTAAGTGGTGAACAATATAAGCCTTTTTTTTCTGGAAAAAAATTATCATCCTGCTTACTCGGGCAGAACTTACAAAAGGCCCCAACCTCATCAGAAGAACATGGCAAATTTTTGTGCAGGGAGGTCACCACTAAATACATACAGCTTCTTCCCCTGACGCTGGTAGAGAATTTATAACCCTGCTCAAATCCACCTCGTTCACATCCTCAGAGAGAGATGGAAATGAAGCTTGGGGAGAGGTGGGGGCACTGTGCCAAATCCCTTTGGAGACGTGGCTTTCCCACTGCTTTGAGGTTCACTGTAAGGAACTCACCCTTGCAACCCAATCAAGAGAGCCAGGCAAAGCCACACTCAAACCTAGCTAGAGCTACAGGTGGGGGAAAGCCCATGGAAGCGAACCAGGGAAGAGCCTGCTGTGGAGTGCCTAGAGAGAGGGCAATGCAGCTGGGATGAACAGAAAGACCTGCCAAGTAGGGGCAAGTACGGAGACTGGGGGGCGGAGGGGACAGAAAAGATGGCACCAGAGTGAAAGTGAAGAGGGCTTCAGCAAAGAATAGAGAAGTAGGGATATTCAGAGTAATCTCCAGGGAAAGCCAGAGGGGCAATAAAGTTGATTACAGATGAAAAAGCAAGTCCAGTGTGGGCCCTGCAGGTGCAGTGATACGGCTGAACTTGGGACTGAGGGATGCTACCCCTGCTTCCCCTCCAATCCTACCTCTAGGCTCCAGGTAAACTGCCTATTGTCACAGCCTTGCCCCTGCTCAGGGCCAGCCTTGCTTGTCCACGCTTGCTTCAGTCGCAGCAGGCCGTATATAGGGCTTGAACAAACTACCCACTCAGGCATTAGCCATGGGAAAGGAATGATTTCTTCCTGGGAGCAGCTGGCTGTAATGCACTGGGATGGGCAGCTACCTCCAGCCTCTGGAATTCAGTGTTCTCCTATTTTTATTTCCCATCTTGAGCCACAGTGTGGCTCACAGTTGAAGACCGAAGTGCCACCTCCCAAGCCACCTCCCAGGTATGCAGCGGCCGCACTCCTCCCACGTACTCAGCTGGGAATCTCACCGGCACCCGCAGCCCTCACAGGAAGAACCCACCCATCTTAGGAAGGGTAAAGGTTTTCCGGAGCTGCCCACGCAGGTGTCCCTGGTCATCCAGAATCAGAGACACGCAGAAGAGAGCACAGCTCAGCACCTCGAGGCCTCCTCATCCGCAGACCGTCCTGGAGCGGCCACAGGGCCCTCTCTACACAGTCATCCACTTGGGATTGTCTAACAGCACCAGGAAAAGAGCCAATGGCATAAACACAAAGAAGCTGAGGCACAGAGCTATCAAAGTGCCCGCCTGAGTTCGCGCAGTCATGCTGAACCCAGGTGTTGGAACCTTAGTGTAATCATCTTTCCATAGCCACGGAGCAAGTGCTGGAATTGAGGCCAGACACCTGGACGTGATTCCTGGCCGGGCCACACACTACTAAGTTAATTAGAACTCTGGGGAACTCAGGTCCTGTGGATTGTTGGGTGGAAATAATAATAACATCGACCTCAGAGCTGCGTGTGGGTGTGTGTGTGTGGAGGGTGGGGTAAGAACAGGCTTCTCTGCCTGGGCATCGTTGGCATGTGGGAACAGACCATCCTCTGATGTGGGAATTGTGCCAGGCATTGTAAAATACGGAAGGGGATCCATGGCTTCTACTCACAGGATACGTGTAACCCCCTCTTCACCCAGATGTGACACCCCAAAGCTATCTCACCACTGCCAAATGAGGCCAGGGGTGGGATTACCTCTAGCTGGAAACCACCAAGTTAGAAAGACCTAAATGTGTAAAGGACATGGCACAGTGGCTAAAAACAACTGCGTCTTCACTTTTTTATTTTATCTTATTTGAGACAGCATCTCATTTTGTAGCCCAAGATGGTCCTGAACTCATTATGGAGCTCTGACTGGCCTTGGTCTATGGCGACCCTCCTGCCTCAGCCTCCCAAGTGCTGTGATTACAGGTATATGCCATCACATCAGGCTTTACCTGGTGTGGGAGACTCGAACTCAGGGCCTCATGTGCTTGCTAGGCAAGCACCCTAACCTCTGTGCCATTCCTCTAGCCCCGCTCAGCCTCATTTTAAGTCAGCTTATCCATTAAAGCAATGGCTCCTCTTCGTTTTGTGTTTCCCTTTCACCTTCTGCCTCAGAGCTGACCAAATCCATTTCTTACTGAGCCTCAAGCCCAAAGATCTTAAAATGTGTATGCGTTGAGGTTTCTTTTACATGTGTATGATCTTTATTTGTATTAATAATTACACACAGTGGCCCATGCCAGCAAGTCCTAGCTACTCGGGAGGCTTAGGCAGGATGATCTCAGGTTCGAAGTGACCTGGATCACAAAATAAATGTAAACAGTGCTAAGAATGTGTAGCTCAGTTGTACATCACCCCTGGGTTCAATCACTAGTACCACAGAACAGTAGAAAGAGATTGAGATACGTAGACATATATACACATATCATACATCCAAACACTACACAGAAGCCAGACTTCACTGTAAACAATTTGTACATGCATATAGAAGACGTTAAAGTGCTTCTTGGGTTGCTTTTTTTTTTTTTTTTAGTATTCTATATTTTTTTCTTGTAGCTTTGTTTTTTAAATGGTAAAACTGGCTTGACAAAGCTCAAGGTAACTTCTATCAAAGCTTTTCACATATTGTTGAGAAAAAAGGCAATGTTTAAGTGTAAGGGGATTGCTGTCATTTGCTGTCATTAGGGCAGAGGCTCACATAAAGCCTTAACAAAACCAAGAGCCAACCCCAGCCATACTGTGACAACCACAGTGTGACAGTGAAAAAATGTGAGGGGAGAACCGGCTAGCTCTTTCTCTCAAAAAAGTAAGTTCTGCAGGAGAGACTGATCTTCACTGACCTCTGCTTGCTTTTTAAGGGCCAGGCACAGTCCTTGGAGACTGATAGGAATATTGTCTTAGACTGAATTTTTTTCCCTTCCTCCAATTTGTATGCAGAAATCTAAGTCTACATATGATAGTATTAAGAAATAGGGTCTTTAGGAAACAATCTTGCCATTTGAGAGAAACTCCCGTGGATTAACACTTCTACAAAAGGACCCCAGAGAGTTCTTTCCACCACGTGCAGACAGTGAGAGGACAGCCATGGCCAACCGGGGAGTCCTTCGCCAGACTTCACATCAGCCAGAGCCTTTATCTTTAGAAACAGATTTCTGATGTTTAGGGACTCCACGTCTATTTTATTTCAGTAGTCAAAATAGATGAGGGTGTGTTTCAAAAGAATCATTGGTCTGACTCAAAAAATGTCCAAACTTCTGAAACACACTTCTTTCTTGTAAAATTGTGGTTGTATTTTCAGTTTTTTAAACTGACACATAATGAATTATACATGGTTAAAGGATAGAGTGGCATTAGAGTGTGTGTGTGTGTGTGTGTGTGTGTGTGTGTGTGTGTGTGCATGTATGTGTAAAATCAGGAGAGTATTTCTAATCAAAGAATTATTGGATCTAATATTTTAGCACAAAGGAACTAAATAATGATCCACCAACTGCTACCATCAGAATAAAACAGCTGTTTATAAAAGTTTGGGAAACTCAATAGACAACAACAAAGAGGATTCCTACAAGTTGCAGAGTAGACAACAGCTTCAGAAGCAGGGCTCTTGGTGACTTAAGGAGACCCTAACATGCCCCTGCACAAAGTTGGTTTGATCAAAGGTTTTTTTGTGAGGAGTTACTGAGCTGAAGCAGTAAGCATACAGAATGGGACACAGAAATAAACATGCAGTACACAGGCCACAGCTTTGATTGGAACACTGTTGTATGGGCCTCAGCAGGTGCTATGCACAAGAATCTTATGGTCAAATGTCTGCAAGATTTCTAATCAAAATTTCTAAATAAAATTAAGAGCATTTCCCTGCTCACTGCTGCACCTCTCAGAGCCTCAACAGAAACATCAAGGAAGCCATCCAGGATGCAGCATGTGAAACCAGGACCCTTTCTTCGTAGGGCAATTCCCAAAGCTGCTGTCATACAAACCAGGAGTGAATCTTTCTGCCCAGAATGTCTTCTGAGCTGGACACACAATTTAACCTAATTGAAATTGCTTACTGGATAGTGAAGAACTTTGACAGTAACTACCAAAATAAGCCAAAGATCTGATTACGTTAAATATTCACAGAAGTTCAAACTATAGGTAGGCTGTTCAGGTTGACTTTGACATCACTTACCCGGGACCCCTTTTCAGGAAAGCACTGGCAAATGGAGCAATCTCTTCCTCCACACAGACCCATGTATTTCTTTCCACTCTGGAAAGCAAAGCAGTTAATTTAGAACAGCAACCTTCATCATGTAGGAGACACATAAAACCATACATTTTACCAAGCTCTCCTGGTTCGCCTGGCTGATTGAAGTGGCCATAGAACAATTTTTACCTCCAGATCCAAGAGAAGCAAAGACTAATATTGATCTATAGAAAGGACTACTGTCTTGCCAGTAAAGAGGATCTATAGTTGAGCAATGAGCTTTAACAGCAAGAATACTGGAGAAAAAGATACAAAACTTCCCCTGAAGCCACTTTGCTTTGTCCCTGTCTGTCACTTTCTCTCTTTCAGTGAGACTTAATCTACTGTTGTAATAAGTTAGGCAACCCACATACACAGGGTACCTGTGTAAATGACAAGTTTGATTTTTTTCCCCAAGATCCCTCTGTTTCATATCCCAAGTCAGTCAGCATAGTGACGTGTCAACTTCATCACGTTCTTCCTGGGGGAATTTTCTAGTTGCAGCCTTGGGCTTTAGGTTAAGATCCTTTTACCTGCTCCAAGATGGTTCTTCCAATGTGCCCCTTAACTGTAAAGCTCCTGAACTGGAATAATTTGACTTTCCCTCACCTTTGACTTTTCTTCAACCCCATCTTTACACACACACACACACACACACACAGACACACCCCTTTTGGGAAGAATCATCACTGTCCTCACAAATCCTCATTGTCTACAATTCACAGTCACTCCCACTTCACAAAAGTGTAGTCCCAGAGTAACTGTTCCCACAAGCAGATCTCTGTGACAAACAGCCACCATGATGTGCCTGCTCTCTTTCCACTCAGGTCAGGGCTGAGGGTGGACTGGGCGACATGGTTTAGGCTCCCAAGTTGGGATGAAAGCGGCTTTGGGTGCTGGGAGCTGAAGGTATGGGAAAGAACCTCACGAGGCCATCCCAGATAACTGCAGAGGTCACATTCTCACTAGCCCATCTCTCACCTGCAGAGAGTCTCTAGTGAGCGTACATTTCTAGGACTGATAAATTTCCTAAACTCAAGGCTGTAAATCTGGGTTGGTGGTGCAGGCCTGTAATCCCAGAATTCTGAGAGGCTGAGAAAGAAACGTCACAAGTTCGAGCCCAGCCTGAGCAACTTAGCCAGGCCCAGTCTCAAAATCAAAAATAGAAAAAGGCTGGGTTTGTAGCTCAGTGTCAGAGCCCAGTACTACAAAAACAAAACAAAACAAAAAGCTCTCAAGGCTATCAGCATAAGCCTTTAGACCAAGGTATAATGGAAAACCATACAACTGCTAAGCCAACATTTCTAGCTGTAATGGAAGAAATACATACATAAACATATAACACAAACACATATACATGTGTTTGGGCATACATATGTGAATATAACACATTGTACATGCCCATGCACCTGTGTATCATGAATGTGCATTTATGCATACATTTATGAAAGGAAGAGTATTTTTAAATCACCCAATTTAGACTTATTTAGGGGTAAAGTTTGCTTGGACAGAACCCAAAAGAAAATATCTTTAAACATTAATGAAAAAAGTATCTTTCTAAACACAATTCTCAGAGTACATTAAAAGGTATATAAGAATTTGAAGCTTCACAAGAGCCAAGCAATTTGATCATTTAAGTTTAAAAATGCATTTGAAGTTTCAGAAACATATGCCTCTCAAGTTTTGAGCAACAGTGTTATCTAGGAATACATGAGTTCCAAATCCTGATAAGATTTAAAAAAAAAAGTTTTTAAACCCAGGGCCAGGTCAGGACAGCATAACAGAACTTAATATAGCAAGTCTGAGTGGTCAAGTTCATTTAAGGTTGGGATCCATTACTGCGCGTTCACTGAAATATCAAAATAACCAGAGAAAAAGAAGACCAGTTGATTAGATTTCTTGATAATAAAGGCAGCTTTGTTATTTATTTATTTATTTTTACTTATTTTTGCCAAACTTCTCTGAGATGTCTGTGGCAAAAGTACATCTCAGGAAAAATTAATTCTAAATAGATTAGCAGATGCCAATAAACATTTAAAAGGGGGATGATGGATTCATAGAAAGGAAGCTGTACCTCAAAAATAGATTGTATAAACCTGTTACAAAATATAAAAACAGATAAGTAAACCTTCAAAATATGAGCTTCTTCCATTGGGAATTCACTTACACTCTCAAAAACAAATGTTATTCTTCTTGAAAAAGGTTCAAAAGAAAAGTCATTTCCTGTCTTATTTCAGGAATTTTTGAAAGGATTTGTTCCACAGAAAGTTTAAGGAAATAAATGATTAACTTTTAGAAGATTAACCATCCATCCTACCTTTATCTTCTTTTGGGTAAAACAAATAATATAGACACAACGCAAAAAAAAAAAAAAATAGAAAAAAAAGATACAGAAAAAAGAAAAAGAACAAACCAATGGCACAAAAGAGAGTAACAAGGAAGAAATCTTGTTTTCACATGGCGACTTCAAGTTTCCTACCTCAGGGGGTCACCATATCCATAGTAGTGTCTGGGATTTAAAATAAGCATATTCACTCTGGAGCAGTATACAAATACACACACGGAAACACTTGAACAAATGCACACGCGTGTGCACACTTCTGGTGATTACATTCCTATTTTATTATTAACTGAGCAGTATATTGCTCAGTACTGTGCCATTTTTCATGTAATCATATGTCATCCGATTCATCCTAAAGTAACCCATATATTAACAGTGAGCCCTCACATGAAACATCGGCACTTGTTCAATCATTCCCTGTCGGTGGCACTTAGGTCCCTCCCTTCTTTAGCTGCTGGACACTACTACCCTGTCACTAATGTTCTTCAGGACCCACCTTTGCATGATTATCAACACGAAAAAGGTATTTCTCTGTGCCAATAGGTGTGTGCATTTCATGTCCCAGTGGGAAATACCAAAGTGGCTCCTCCAGGTCCTCACCAATCTGTCCCTCCACCTTTCCAGCCCAGCTATCCCACAGCTGCTTCATGCATGGCAGCTGCAGAATCCCTGCATACTGCAAGCTGGTGGGAGAGCTCAGGATAGAACAATCCCTCATGCCAGAAATGCATCCACTGGCATGGAATAAGTGAAGTATAGGACTTCACAGACTTTTGTAAAAGAAAACAGAAGAATATAATACAAAGTAAGTTTAGAATTTAAGATATTCAGGCTGGAGGAATGGCATGGTAGAGTGCTTGCCTAGCATGTACAAGGCCCTGGGTTCAATTCCCAAGCACCATGTAAGCCAGGAGTGGTGGTGCACATTTGTAATCTCAACACTTGGGAAGCTGGGGTAGGAGGATTGCTGTGAGTCTGAGGCCAGCCTGGGCTACACAGTGAGTTCAGGACCAGCCTCAACTGAAGAGTGAGACACTGTCTCAGAAAAAAATTAAGATATGTAGAAAAATGCACACGTGTACATAACACAGTGTGATTTATTTGTTATTTCAAGTGACTCTCTCAAATGCACGGGAACCAAGAGGGACAAGTCTTATGATCCCCACTTAACACAGAAGAAAACTGAATCTCCGGTTAAGAAATGCATCACAAGAACCAAGTCCTCCTCCTACTTGACCCTCCCTGCTCTCTGCACCCAACTGGTAGGAAAAGGACAGTGTGTGTTAGTTTTCTGTTTGCATTTGCTTTAGACACACCCTCAGCAATTTCAGTCACTCCAGCAGGGCCAGGTGAGCCAGGTCAGCTTAGCTCTCTCAAGACCAGCCTGAGTTATGGGCAGCCCACAACAGGACTTCTCGAAATTTCTGAGTTTTAATAACTCAGATTCTTCAGTGAAGAAGCAAACGGAAGAGGGCTTATTACAAAATGTCCTAGGCTTATCTTTTCTCCAGAGCTAAAATGTTCAAATTTAATCTTATATTTCTTGGCTTGACCTTGAAATGGCCCAGCTGCCTCTTGCTTGTGTTAAGAAAAAAAATTTTTTTTGGAAGGGTTAGGTTATAAAATGAAGCCATCTTTAGTCAGGCCAGGTGGCGCAGGCCTGTCACCCCAGCTGTCTGGGAGGTAGTGACCAGGTCCAAGCCAAGCATGGGAAATAAAGTGAGACCCTGTCTTAAAATTAAAAATATGAGGGAGGCTAGGCATGTAGATCAGTATGCAGACACTGGGCTTGATTCCCAGTACCACAAAAAAAGAGAATTAAATAAAATAAGCAGCATCTTTAACACCTAGTCAACTCCACGAGCAGTTGTAACCACAAACTATTAAAAATCCTTAGTGTTGATCTGCTCCAAAACTCTGCTTCACAGATGGAAGAACTGGACTTCACAGAGTAACTTCTCTAAATATGCAGAACACCCCCTATGCATTCAATAAAGTGAATTTTCAATTGGCAACCAGAGTGAATTAATGTACTTACCCCATACACGTGTTGTAGAGACAAGAGAATAAGTACCAATGACCTATGAGAAAAGAAAATTACTAGTTTAAATGGTTCCTTTTTAAGTGAAGCAAAAATAAGAAAAAAAGTGAAGTACTTCATTCCAGAAAGTTTCTTGTAATTTCTAATAAGCTACAACACAAGTTGATTCATTGTCTGTGATAACAGAGATGCTACTGTCCCCATGGCTGCCATCATTACCTATTTTCTCTTTAAACAGCTGAGAAAGACACATTGAACTCCTTTGGTGTGAACCTCACTGTGCTGGAGACCATAGGAATGGCCTAAAGGTGAGACGCGGATTGCAGGTGAGGGAAAGGACATGGCATTCTGCTGAAAATGAGAGGACAGCTGGAAGCAGACGGTTAGGAGACACTGCTGAAGCCAATGCATCATGGTGCCATTAAGTAGAACCATCGATGAGAAGGGTGGACGGAAAGAAACCTAGGTGGGTGGGAAGAATGGTTTGGAGATAAAGGAAAGTGACATGAACTTGTTTGGGAAGAGCGAGGTGACTCAGGGCTCTCTTTGTGAAGCAGAAATCCTACTGGGGAACCATCACTATTATCAGGAAGTTTAACAGAGGAGAGATACTGTCGCATGTGTGACTTTTCCTGGGGTGACCTGAACACCAACACCTATTCACCCCCAAGAGGGCACAGCAGATGAGTCAAAGGAACAGTTACACAGAAGTTCAGCTTGGGGAACTAGTGAGTTTATTGGGGCTACTTATGAGCACATGGATGAGGAGTTACCTGCAAGGGCATAGGTGAGGGGCTGGCTACAGGAGCACAAGTGAGGGGCCACTTACAGGCCGACGGTGACTCAAAAGCATTGGCATCACTGAAAAGCCCACTCCAGCAAAGACACTGGCCTGAGGAAACTGCACACTGTCGCCAAGGACTCAACTTCCAGGTCAGCTGCTGCTTTTCCCTCGAGGTCCTTCCCACTCCGTCTCCTTGGCTCGCTCTACTCGCATGGCCTCAGCACCCCAAATACCCCAGTGCAGTATCTCTACATACACTCGAAGGTCTGTGCCACATGCCAGAGGGCATGCGAGACTGAGGGTACACCCCAGGTAGCAGGAGTGCATGAGCCGCCGGTCATAAGCAGCACCTGCGGTTAATAATCACATGGCTGAACACTCAGGCGCAGGCTGGGCCCCTAGCCTTGAGGACCCACTAGCTGCTATCATTATGTGCACCTGTGAGTTGTTCTCTTCTCCTTCCAGGAGGGCGGGAAGCTTGCTATACAACAGATGCAAGCAGAAAAGGCCACCAAACATTCAGAACCATTTGCAAGAGCTTACATTTGTCAAAGACCTTCAAGACACACTGTCTCATCTGATTATTAAAACAGCTGTGATAGAGTTGGAGGTTCCAGCCCCACCATCCCCATGAGACGAAGACCACACTTGACTCAATGTAGAGCAATTTGAACTCCAGAACCCATGCTCAAGGTGAGTCTCCCTTCTACATTATCTAGTCTTTCCTCTTGTTTGATAGTCTGGTAAGCCCGATAGAAATCTACAAAGCTACCATCTACTTGGGTGTGACCATGGACAGGAGATGAGAAGACTCAAGAGTCAGTCTAACCTATATTTTCTGTGGTTCCCCTAAAACTTCCCTTCTCTCACCCATTCTACTGGAACTCCAGATAATAATTCCAATGAAGGCTAGGTTAACATAGTAACTAAGTAAATTAGAGGGAAGTCTAAAGGAGGCATTAAACTCAGAGAATAAACTGTCTTACATCAAGTTTAATTTGCATTGACAACTACTGCTTATTATAACACATGAGTTCTTACCACCTTTGTAAATAGGATACTTTGCATCCTGTGGCAGTTGTGGCCTCCCTATAATCTTACTGAAACTGTGGACATTGTTTGTTTCTACCTCTCGCAGAATAGCTTGCTTTCATAGAAGTATTGGGTAACATGCTCCAGAGAGTGCAGGTAGAGTGGTCATGAGAGATCCGGCTCATGTCACATCTGAGTCCTGTTACTATTTCTTCACTCTATACCAGGTATGTCCAGCCTGTGGCCACCACTTTTTTTTTTTTAATCCTTGTGTTTTTGAGTGAAGAAGGCTCAAAAACATATAAGATGTAGAACACGGTTAATGTTGAGACCTTGATGCTTAGCGAAATGATTGGGACACGGAAGGTTAAATATCACGTGGTTTCTCTAACATAAGAAACTCAAAGTATAATTAAGTAAGAGAACAAAATAAGAGTGATGGCGAGAAACGGAGAAATTTTGGGGTGGAGGAAAAGGAGAGGTGGGGAGGAGAAGGCAAGAGGGTGAGAAGAGAGAGAGGAAGTAAAAATGATCAAGACATGATATTTCAAATACAGACTAATAAAAACAATTTGGAGGAATTTTTTTAAATTATGGGCTATAGTTTCAACCCACCTACACTAGACTTACAGGTGCAGATGTTAGAAGTTGAACTACTTTTCCCTTACCATACAACATAATATATTCACAGGTTCTAGATATTAAGATCTGGGCATATTTATGGATAATTCCCCTGCCTTCCACACGCAGGAGACACTATGTTCTGACAACTAGTTACAAAGACTGGCTCTGGGCATATAGAAGGCAAAAAGTAGAAGCCTGGGGACTTTCATCTTGTACCTTCCTTCTTGGTGACTAGATGGGTCACATTTCAGGAAGAGCAGAGAATATCAATGTCTAACAGAAAGAATAAGCTATGAATACAGGCTTACTTCCTAGCTTTCTGAAAAAATTAAACTTTTTGGCACTTGAAACGTTCAGAGTACATATACCTATAGAACAAATATTTGGGAGAACTTATTAAATAAAAGCAGCCGATCACAGTGAGGACACTCACCAGGTGTGTGTGACCAAAGACTTGGTCCACCTGAAAGAACATCCCATTGGCTCTGTGAGGAGAGTGAACTTCACAGACAAGCCTGGGCACTGGGACAGCTCTGCCCCTCGTCTGCACTCTTCCAGAAGTCTCCTGTTGGTAGGTGAGATTCTGTGTCCTCGGCTGAAGTCTGCATGGGTTAAATACAAAAATAACTCTTAAACCACAGTACACATTATAATGTTAAAAATAATACTTCACATTACTCAAAGTTAGTATGGAAAAGATTTTCTAAAGGGGAACTTCAATGGTTTTTGACATAATAATCTTTCCTTAGTGATGGCTAAACTGAATAAGCATAATTTTTATTCTTAGAAATATAAATACTCTCAAATTATTTATGCAGCATCAGTATGTTTAATAAAATAGTTGTTTCATTTTACTGAGAAGAATTTTCTTCTTTTCAATCTTTCTTTTGATCTTGAAAGACCCCAGTTATGGTCACTTAAGTGCTTTTTTTTTACTCTTCGAGACCAGGAAGGAAAACTCCAGTAGAGAATTACACATTGTACACACATTACTAAAAATACATGTAAAGGTATTTTCTGTAAAGTAGTATAATTCCTATGTGGAACTACACACACATGTTCACTAACACACTTGTAGATGAATATTCATAACAGCCAAAAAGCGGAAGCAACCCAAATGCCCATGAGCTAATGAATGGATAAACAAAATGTGGCATATCCACACAGTAGAATATTATTTCGTCATAAAAAATGAAATATTGATGATGTGCTACCCCTGGGTGCATTTGGAAAACACCATGTTAAGTGACAGGAGCTACGTATTGTATAATTCCATGTATAGAAAATCCACAGAAACAGGAAGTGGGTTAGTGGTTGTCAAGAATAGGGAAGGGAAAAGTCGGGAAGTACCTGATTTCTTTTGAGGATAATGGAAATGGTCTGCATTTAGGTAGTTGTTACAATTGCCCAGCATCATGAATACACTCAAAACTACTGATTTATAAACTTTAGAAGAGCTAAAATTGTGATTTTAATTTTGTAAATTTTGTCTCATTAAAAAATAATATTTTAAAGCTTCACCTAAAACCCTCTTTGCTTTGATCAAAGATTTCCCTGGCTGAAAAAAAAAAAAAAATTAAGAGGTCTCATTTTTGAAATGTTGGACTTTCTAAAGACTTGACCTGATAGGAACTGGTAAAGACAAGGAGACCAAAAATGTTAGATGTTGCAAGTTATTTTTAAGTTTCTACATAAAACCTGTGTGAATTCTTCAGTGCTGTATTTATGGAAGACTAGTTGTCCAAGTCAAGTGGTAGAACCACATTCCGTCCTAAAGTTTCAAAATCAAGCAGGATCAGAATCATGCGGAATAATCAGACCTTTCCTGTGCCTAAATTCATAGTTTTAAATACACTTCAAAGAGTTATATTTTAGAAAAAAGGCACAACAAAACAAATTATTATTTTGGAGAAAAGAACAAATGGGTCTCAATCATTCCAAATTTTAATCAATATTTAAATATTCACTCAGGTTGCAGACAGTCCAGAATTAAAGACAACCAGATATATTTTTGTTAAAAACAAGGGATGCAATTAATCTCCATACTTACTGTGGCAAAGGATGCACAGAGGGAGACTACTCAAATGAAGTGCTATTGTGGTCACCTTCCAAAGAGCTGAGCATGGTCCTAACATCTGGGAGTCTCTCAGCACTGGACAGATGGATAAATACATGCTTGGGCCAGCTGGCAGACCCAGCTGCTTACTCATGAGCCAGAGTGAACGGCCACTGCAGGACTGGGAGTCGTCAATGCATTCTCACCACCATGTACTTAGCTACCATATAAACTCTGTAACAGTGTTTTTTCTCACACACACACAAAAAAAATTTCCCTCTACTTGATGAGTAGATCTGTGCAGCCCAGGTGGACAGAAGGCCCCAGCTCTCACTGCTGTTTTCAGAGCTGCTCAACCTCAACCAGAGGCTCCTTTTCCCCCCATTCCCAAAAGCAAACTGGGTGTTAATGTCTGAGCCTTTGACACCCACCTGTAGAATGACTCCAGTAGGTCTATAGGCTCCTTCCCCACAGCATATAGATATTGACCATGTTTGTTCAGAAAATATGTTATCTTCCTCTAACTCCCTAGGATTATTTTTTTCTTCATTCCTTTATTAAAAAAACACCACTTCCCATGGGACTCCTTATGAAGGATCTCTGCCCAGTATTTTCTGAATACTAGATTTGGAA
Organism: Ctenodactylus gundi; assembly: GCA_004027205.1. Taxonomy (NCBI): domain Eukaryota; kingdom Metazoa; phylum Chordata; class Mammalia; order Rodentia; family Ctenodactylidae; genus Ctenodactylus; species Ctenodactylus gundi. The sequence continues at coordinate 54,439 of PVKB01003495.1, read as the reverse complement.
ACAAGATCCGAGAACTACCAAATCATTATCTGCACCATGGGAAATTTGTTTTCTCTGCAGCCTGATCTTGAGATGAAATATGCCCTGCTGAGGTTCTTGTCAGGAGTGGGGAGGTGGGGGCAGTGGCTAAGTCTTGGAAACCAAAGGAACGGGAGACTGGGTCTCAACTCCTCCAGTCTCAAAAAGCTGATGGAAACTTGGTATCTAGGAGGAACACTGAATCTCTGAGTTCTACTTAATGATCAGTTTCTATGTTTTCAGTAAAATAATTTCCTCTTAACACAATGACTAAGTGTACTCTCCTTTTGACCTTCTAACACTGACCTACCTGAAGCCTCTCCAAAAATAAATTTTTCTGATTGTCTAAACACCTACTTTATGTTCATTTTTTCCCAAAACAGAATTCTTTTACCTCCCACAAGTTAACCTCTTCTACCAGTATGTGTTCGTGATATACAACAGGTCTGATTGGCTTGAGGAATGGGTACACAGAGCATATCACAACTTCACCATTTTCACTTTCCTCCGCCATCCCACCCCATCACCTTTGCCCATTCCCCTCTCCTTCTTCACAAATCTGTCTCCCTGCTTCCTACAGCCTCTCTTATTTGGCTGTCTTTCTTGCCTATACTTTAGGTTTCCCATATTGAGGAAACCATGAGATCTATAAACACCTGTGTCTGATTCATCTCATTAAGCATAATGGTCTCAAAGTGTTTCTATAATCCTACAAATGACTCAAATTTATCTTCCTTAATGGCAGAGTAGTACTCCACTGTGTGTTGTATCACATTTCTGTAATCCATTCTTCTGTTGAAGGACTCTGGCAGCTTCCAAGGTGTAGCTATTATGAGTTGTGCTGCTAGAAGCACGAATGTGTATGTCTCACTGTTAGATGATGACTTTAACTATTTTGGAAAGATTCCCCAGAAGAGTTATAGCTGGGTCAAATGGAATATCTGCTTTCAGTTTTATGGGGAATTTCCACATTGATTTCAATAATGGTTTACAAGTTTACTGTCCCACCAACAATGTAGAAAGGCTTGTTTTCCCTGCACATGGTCGTCAGCACTTACTAGTTTTTGAGTTCTTGCTAATAGTCATTCCAAAGTAAGATGGAACCTCTGGGTTGTTTTGATTTGTGTTTCTCTAATGGCTAAAGATGCTGAATATTTTTCATGTATTTGTTGGCCATTTGTACTTCTTCTGAGAACTATCCATTCATTTGGGTAGCCCAGTTCTCAACTGGGTCTTTTATTTTTGAGAATCTAAACAAAAAAGAACCTGAAAAAAATAGACTTCGCCCTCTGAGAACTAGGTGGCAAAATTTTTTCCTATTCTGTTAGTTCTCTCTGATGACTTTTGCCTTTGCTGTGCAGAAGCTTTTTAATGTGATGTAATTCCAGCTGTGGATCCTTGATGTTATTTCTTGTGCAACAGGTGTTCTACTGAGAAAGTCCTTGCCTATGCCTATGTCTTCAAGGGCTTTACCTACTTTTATCTTCCAGTAGGTTCCAAATAGAATTCTTAAATATTCATCTTTTGTAAAGAAATCAGCAAAGGGTCTCAGAAGTTAGGAAATTATTTTTTGCCCACCTGAGCACTTTCCTTGGAGGCCTACATCTTCCCTGTGAAGAGTTAGGCTGATCATTTCCCACGGTACCAACTAGTTACATGATTTTGCTCTTTCTTTTTTACTAATTTTTTGAAATTGTATATTTTAGCTGATATAAAATTGTATATATTAAGGAGGTATCATGTGATGTTTTAATATACCCTTATACTGTCTAATGTTTACTCAGATTAAATATATGTATAATTTCAAACATTATCTTTTTTATGCTAAAAAACACATAATATAGTTTCTTCTAGCTTTCTAAAATGTGTAGTGTAATGTTAGGCTGTCTATAGTCACCCTAGCGTGCAGTAGCAATCCAAATCTTTTCACTCTTAATGATAACTTACTACCCATTGATCAAGCTTTCCCCTCTCACCCCTTTCCTAGTCCCCCCAGCCTCTGGTAACTACCTCTTTTCTCTTGGCTTCTATGAGAACAACTTTCTTAGATTGCACATACAAAAAACCTGGCTTATATCACATAAGTTTTCTCCACGTTTTGCCCTTTGTAAAATCTCCTATCTTTGGGTTGATTCTACCTGCACACTTCCAAAGAATTCGCATTAGTTTGAAGTCTCTAGCAAAAACAGTCATTCTGATGAGACATCACAGGGTTCTTAATGTGGGTCATGATTCTGTGTGGTCCAGGGACCACTGGAATGTGGCTGGAGCTTCATGTTCTCCAGCAGGGGAAACTTGACAACCACTCGAGTAAATTCTTGAGAACTACTTTGAGTTCTAGCCTGAACAAAATGTTGTTGGCCCAGGACCAAGCCTACCCTACCTCTCCTCCTCAACACGTTCAGTTGAAGTGTCAGACAGCTGCTCTTCCTGCCAGCCCTGGGGTTGGATTTGTGCATCTAGGGCCAAGTGGACACTCTCTCAGCCCATCCACCATTCTGGCGATATGGGCATCTAGCATCAACAGAACACCTGACAGCACCCATGAAAATATCACACATGGGAAGCACAATACATGTTTCAGAGATATACAGCTGAGAAACAAATATGCTGGGAAATCTACAATGGAAGAAGAGACAAACCTCTTACTTTCAAGTTATAAACAACCAAACAAACAACCACCAAAACAAAACAATATAATCTCATGTTTACCTTGATCTATGATTTTTCCTCCTGGGTACTGCTGGACAAGTCATCTAAATCATCTAGGCCTTTCAGAGCCCCCAGAACTGCCTTAAAGGTGAGCTCTGGCCATAACATCTGGTGATCCCACCAGGCAGGACCACTCCTAACTGCAGTGTGACGCTGTCATTTGCCTAGATGACCTCTCACCTCCACAACCCTGTCCCGTCTGTAGAGACCTCCAGGCCTCTTCCACAACTAGATTTTATGCTCACAGTGAGTGAATAAAAGGAGACTTCTGGAATCAGAAAGACTCACGTTTCTATCTGGATTACTCCAATAATCTAATTAATTATGTAATTTATGCTTTCAATCGGTATTGTAGCCCTGGCCAAACTTGTAATCTGTTTGAGCTCATGATTTCTCAGTATGTACGATGTAGACCTGAGGAATTTGAGCGAGTCTGAGTTAGTACCTATTGCAGCACCCAGATCAATATAAGTTCTATTTTTTTCTTCGTGATTTGTGATGGATACAAAAAAGATCCAGACTATATTGGAAAAGGCTGTAGAAGCAGAAGCTGGGGCAAACCTGGGGAGACTATCAGAAGTGGGAAAGACTGGATTTAGAAAGGAGGGAAAGATCTGGAGAAATGAAGAAGAAGAAGAAGAAGAAGGAGGAGGAGGAGGAGGAGGAGGAGGAGGAGGAGGAGGAGGAGGAGGAGAAGGAGAAGAAGAGAACAAGAAAAGTCATGAAAGTATAAAGTACCTTTTAGTTTCTTTGACATGGGGTCTCCCTGCAATGCCCAGGCTGGTCCCTCACTCTACCCTCAAGTGATCTTCCCTCCTCAGCCTCCTGAGTAGCTAGCACCTTCCACTGTCCTTCACTTAAAAGACCTTTTAAAGATCAGAAGAGAGCAACTATTGAGAAGAAGCAACTTCAGTGAATGTGGAAGAAGAAAATACACCGAAGAACAGCTGTAGGTAGAATTACTGAATTAACTTATGTCCTCTCTAAGAATACTCTAGGAACAAATTTCCGTTTGATTGTATTAACCAGTAACCTGCAGCAGCTTTCTCATTCCCCTTACTCATTTCCCTCTCTCCAGTTTCTTCCCTCCTCTCTTCTTCCTCCCTCCCTCTCTCCTTCTCTTTCTTCCCTCCCTATGTCTTCTATTTCTTTACCACCTCCTCTGTGTCTCTATCATCATCAGTATCACTCTAAGAAACCTAAGAGTAAATATTTTCAGGAGGTCAGAAGGCTACCCACGTGGTAAGCTTTATGCTAAGAAGTCCACCTAGACCTTCAAACCTCGTAGTAGCCTGGAGCTACAGTTATGTCATGTAGCTGTCCTCTTGTTACCAATGAATTACACTGTAAGTGACATTTGCCAGACCCAAACACCAAAGCCTCCCTTATTATCCACTGTATTATAGAGCTTCACAGTAAGTCATGAGGAGCTATTAGGAAAGTAATCTCTGGAAGGAACAACCTTCATCTCTAATACAGCAGAAGTAGTAAAGCTGATTACAAATTAAAATGGTGCACATATACAGACGTTCTTTTTCCTGTGAATCCCAGAACACTACAGCTTGTTGGTGGAAACCTTTATATTTGGAATTTCATGTTTAGGAACTTCCGTGCTACAGCTGCAGGTCTTAAAGGTATCATCTCTCAATATGATATAAGGAAATCTGATGTGTTAGCATTTAACTATCTAAGCACAGAGGGAAAGAAATTTCAGAAATGTATCCAAATAACTAAGGTCAAGCAGAAATATGAAGGTGAAGTAAAATTGGTTCTAAAGTAGATCAATTTTGTCTTGTTGAGGAATAAAGGCAATATTCATAGGATCTTGGTTTTTTCTGAAAGGAGCTTTACCACATCTTTTTCAGTTTTTCTGTCTTCTAGACAACCTCTAACTCTCCCTAGTTTTTTTTGGTAGGACTTGGTTCCCAGAGGCCTAGAATCTTCTCAGCAATTCTCAGGACCTGAAACAAGACTCTCCTTAGACAGGTTCTTCTGCTCTAGGGCCTAATGAAAGGTTCAAGGGCATCCTTCAGGACTTCAGGGATCTGTACTTTGCAACTTACTGTGGACCATAGAGATACATGGAGTGTGAACTTTAGACACTGGTAAGTCTTTGGTCAAAGGGAAGAGGATGTGTCATGTGCTGGATGAGGATGTCACGTGGACAGCATGGCCAAAACAATTAGCAGATGAAAGTTCCACAAGAACAACCAATTCTGTGATCCCAGTAGCACTGCTTCCTCATCCTCAAGTTTGGGAAAAAAACTGTAGCCTTATTTTGAAAATGAATTGTAAATGTATCTGGGAAATGAATTGTAGTTTTATTTTTTTAACTTCAGACATTAAAAACAGGAAGAAGTCTACATTAAACTTTTACAACAAAAATAGTGAATATATGCAAATAAAATAAAACATGGAATTGAGTGTCTCTATATGTGGATATAGATACAGACATGCATAGAGAAATTATATAGAGAGACGGATAGATATCAAGAAATTATAAAGTAAAATTATTAAAAATATAATGACATTTAAACTTTGAGGTGACTCTGTGTAGTTTGACATAACAAAAAATTATTTCTGATATCACTTCCATATAATGTTAATATCACAGAACATCTGTGCTTATTAATTCAAGAAATGCCTGTCAGACTAGGGACCGCTCTTGTCTAGCACATGGGAAGCCCTGAGCTCAATTACCACTAGAAGTAAATTATCTTAAACTGGTACTGAGCTATATTATAATAGTCTGCCCAAAGATCTTCATGGGGACATGGGGACCTCTGACCTTCAGCTGCACCAGACACAACAAGGGAACGATGGTCACTAAAGGCTGTAGAAACCGCAAGTGAAAAGGTGTAAAAGTGATGTGTAGGTTGAATTTGAGAAAACATGAAGAGCCTGAAATAACTCAGGAGGTAAGATGAGAGAGTTTACTCAGGAGCACTAGGTTCCATGCTAGAAAGTGTGAGGTTCACTGTGTGGACAAAAGGGCACTTTTGGGAGATTTCAAACAAGTACACAAACTCACGTGTGATGGGCATTACATTCCCCGTGTATTTCTGGCTCTGTCCAATCATGGCAGGTTTTGTTTCCCTGGATGACATATGGTGACATCACCTCATTGGCCAATGAAAGGTGAGTGGCAGGGTGTGTCATATCCAGTGGAAGCTTTTACAGCAATTTTAATTGGCACCTTTCCTTTCCCTTCTGAGGAAATTGAGATGTTGAGATTTGCCTTGATCATGACTCAGTTCATAAAATTTCCAGAAGGCCCCTTCGTGGCGATAAGTAGAGCTTCTCTATCCTACATTTTTCAATGTGCATGTTGGGTAAATGTGGGGTGGAGGGGGGCCTGAATCCTGTGACTACAAGCCTCTGGGCTGGGGAGAATGCAGCTACCCCCAAAGTAACTTGTCATTCCTGAAACCATGTGCAATTTTACACAAAAACTCTGACAATAACATATGGATGGATTTCAGAGGACCTGCCATGGAGAGCACTAGCTAGAGGGCTCCTGGAACTGAGCAATGAAGGGTGCAGACATGCAGCACAGGAGCTCTGACTTAGGGAAGCAGGTAAGGGACCCAGAGATGTAATGTCAAGACTGACGTGGGATGACCATGATTCTGGCATTCTCATAACCCCAAAGAGTGTAATTGCTTCTAAGCTGCTGAAAAAAGAAAGTTCTTGGAATAAAATAGATGCCTAAGAGGGAGATTAATTTTAAAATTATGGTTCAGGCCTGTAATCCCAGAATTCTGGAAGGCTGAGCCAAGAGGATCACAAGTTCAAACCTGACGTGGGCAACATAGTAACTTTGTAAGACCCTTTCAAAATCCAAAATGTGTGTGTGTGTGTGTGTGTGTGAGAGAGAGAGAGAGAGAGAGAGAGAGAGAGAGCGCTTGGGATGGAGTTCAGTGCAAAGGTTTTGAGATGAATCCCTATGAATCCCTAGTACTACATGCACATGCACACACACATGCACACACACATGCACACAAAGAAAAAAAGAAAGAAAGAGCAAGCTATGGGCAGAAATGTATTTCATCATACAGAATTCAGAATCAGCCTGGACTTCAGAGCAAAACCCTCTCTCAAAGAAAAAAAAAATGGCAGTTAAAATTCCAGGTGAGAAATCTGGAATTCAACAAAGAGAAGGAGAATTTGAGATTAAGACCAAGATTTTGTTTTGTTTTGTTTTTCAGAAAGTAATGTCAGCTTGTAGAAGATTAACACAAGCCTCTCAGAGCTCTCATACACTATCACTCCATCAACAGGGCACCTGCTGTCCCCCCCTACACAGTGTGTGTGGGGGGGTGGACAAAAGGGTCCTTACAAGGATTCTTTATCAATGGGGAGAAACTACGATGTACACACTGCCCATTTATGATCCAAGTACAAATGCCAGTATTCTTAAGAAACACTTGAATGTATGACCTTTTATTATTTTACTAATAATTCAAATCAGTTAACCAAAATATGTATGTAAAGATACTTGTACCTGAGTATCTCAGGGGGGTCTGAAACACCCTGACACCTGAGATTCCTAGAGTCTGGAATAATGAGGTTGGAATCAAGCGTGTATCAAGATTTTTAGATGCTCGAAGAAGATTCTAACACACAGCCACAGTTGTGAATCATTGGCACAAAAGACAGAAGTCTCTCTTTTCACAGTACAGCCAAAAAGAAAGTGAGAAGAGAGAAGGATGTCCTCCCTCACTGTTGGGGTTTTACCCACCTACACAGCTACACAGACCCAAGAAACAATTACACCTTGATTCTCATGGCGAGCAGGTGGCTCCCTACACTCAGCGACCAACCAGGGAGTTCACATCTGGAATCTGGTAACTAAGCACAGCCAACACTCTCCAAAGCAAGGGATCTTAAATCTGATAGGTGACTTGGATGGGCGAGAAAATGACAGCTGAGCTTCGCGACTCTTCCACGGTTGGTTCAGCGCTGCCTTTGATTACAATAAGCCGCCCTGGCAGTCCTTCAGAGTTTGCACTCACTGGTGTGTGCCTGGCACGCTTCGGCTGGGCCAGCTACAGCAAAATACGTCTGCAGTCATCACTACGGTGCTATTACAGTTGGTTAGTGGACCCGCTGGCTGTGAGATCCTGCTACTTCACAGAATAATAATGTTACTAACCACGGCCTCAGCATTGTACTGAGACGACTGCACTCCAGTAACACCGATTCTGATTTAGGTGTTTTGTGCACTTGCGACGTTCTTCTAAGATCTAAAATCTTCACCCTGGCCAGTGTGGCCTGAGGCAGGAGAAACAGGAGGAGCCCAACCCGAAGTGGGCGCCCTCAGGAAGCCGGTGGGGTCGTTTGCGTCCCAGCCCGCTCCGGGACAGCGTTCTCACGAGAGGGACACCCTGGACCACAGTCGGTCTTGGTTTCCCCTGCGTTTCCGCAGATAAGACTCAGCCTGAAAGGCCCGTTCAGCTCAGCGGGGAATAGAACAGGATGGGCTTTCTCATTCTCCTCAGCTGCCATTTACTCTTGGCATTTTGGAATGCCCCCACTGCCAGGCCGGTAACTCGAGCCTCCAAATTAATCAAAACACACAACGCCCGGTTCAAGGCCTGGCAGACAAGCCTGGGAGCCAGACGAGCTCTCCTGCGCTGACCCCGGGGCCAGCCGGCTCCCCACCCCCACCCGGATGTTCCCACCCTCCCTCTGCCCCCTCCGCCCCCAGGCAGGTGCTCCAGGCCCCGGACCGAGACTGCCCGCTGGTGGGCGCCTTACCTGGGGGCGCCCGCCCGCCCGCCCGCGGGGAGCGCACCTCTGGGCTCTGCCTCCCCGGGCCCGCCCGGGTGCTCTTCGCGGCCAAGCCCGCCGGGAGGCTGCACGTTGGAGGCGACGCGGCGCGGAAGCCGGGAGCGACCGGGACCTGCCGAGTGCCCGCGCCCGGCTCGCTCCGCTTAATCTGGTCCGTCCGCTGGCCCCTCCCTCCACCGTGCGCAGCCGCCTCCCCACCGCACGCCCCCCAGAGCCCGCAGCTCGCCCCGCGCCCCCTACCGCGCCGCCCGCGGGCCTCCGGAGCATCACCTCTGAACTCTCAGCCTGGATCCGCGCCCACCTGCCCGCCCCGGGCGCCCAGACCTTTCTGGCTTCCCGGGCGCGATGCCCGGTGGACGGGACAGCGCCCGGTGCATTGCGAGGGGGGCGGGGGGCGAGGGCGGGACCTGGGCCCCGTCTTCCCTCCCTGAAGCCACCACCAAAAGCCTGGGCGAGGAGGGACGGCGCCACGGCGGAGCGCTACAAAACCCGCCCCAGAGGGCCGGCTCGGCGAGCGTCACCGCAGGGGCTTCCCGGTCCGCGCCGCGCCGCGCCGCCAGCCCGTCGGTGCCCGGAGTTCCGGGACTCGGAGAGGGCCCCCGCCATGCGCCCGGAGCCGGCGCCCCGGCCGCCCGCGCTCCTGCCGCGGCTGCTGCTGCTGCTGCTGCTGCTGCTGGCCGCCCCGCCCGCCGCCGGCAAGGTGAGTCCAGGCTGCGCGACTCCGCCGCGCGCGGGGCCACCCGCGGGGCCGCGCCACCTGCGGCGCGGGCGCTGTCCCGCAGCCCGGCCAGCGGCGCGGCTGCGGCTGCACACAGGGCTGGGGACCCCGGAGCCGGCATGCGTGTCCTGGGAACAGGTGGAAAGTGCGACACCTCGGGGCGAAGAACAGGGGGTCGGTACGGGTGTGTAGAAGTCCGGAATGGAAGGGGGGACTTCAGATGCCAGGAGAGTCGCAAGGCGACGGCGCATAGTTAGGTAGGTAGCTACGTAATCTCCAGGGTGACCCGCGGGAACGCCGGGGCTGGGGGTGCAAAAAGTTTCAGCAGCCCAGAAGCCTGCTGCCTGCCGGGTCCTGCCTCGCCGTTTCCTATTAGCATTTGACCCTGACTTTGACTCTCTGGGACTCAGTTTCCCCCGTGTCAAAACTTCTCGGTAGTATTTTCCACTGAATCGAAAGCAAATGTTGGGAAAGCAACTCCCATCGCTACAAAACTAACACCCAGAAGTCGCGTCAGGCTGAAGTTCTCTTTATTTGGAATGTGACTGACTGGCCCTGGATTCATTGAAATCCCCTCCGTATTTCTTATTCCTTATCAGTAAAACTTGAGCGTCCCCAAAACTGACTCCTGGAGTTCGCTGACTTGATTTTAATTTGTGAAACTGAAATCTAACTTTTCAGATGTTCTATGTTATTTTTACATTCACAAGTTCATCTGGGTCACGATGCAGTGCAGGGCTGTGGTTCCAAAGTTGAGCAGATGTTTTTAGAATTTCGATATCAAGATTTTGATTGAAAATGAATACAGAGGGTACTTCTGTTTACAGGAAAAGAGTCTGAGAACCTATGGCCATATGCAATGCAAGTTCTTTCTGTATAACATAGATTTCAAATAAAGACATTATGGACAATGTAGGTGCAGCCGAAACCCTTTCTGACCACCTCATACCTCTTTTGACTTTTCTGTCTTTCCAGAGGTATCAACTTTCTCCAACTTCATGCTTCTTTCCAGGCATTTGTATGAATTTACATACATATGTGTAGACCCATAAGCAATATGCTTTTGCTTTGCATAATTGATTCCACATCATACATATCCTTTATTTGCAATTTGCATATATATGCTGGTATTTAAGTTCTATCTCTTTTTCTTTTTGCTTGGATGCATAGGTTGTTGCAATATGCTAAAGTTAACTGAACCGAGACAGTTCTCTTTCCTGTATGATTTGCATTAGAACATTTAGTGTTTTATATTCTAAAGAATTTTTGTCATCCGTTTAATCTCGTTATGCACATATGCCAACAATAATGCTCTTTGCAAAGACTAGGAATTCCTGGTCCAGGACACTAGAGACTGAAGGGGAAAAGCTTACTCAAATCTGCGTGGGTCATCAACCAAGAACAAATAGATCCAAAAGGCAAAAAACCTAAGGGAAATGTATGTCGTAGCAAGTGCTGGGAAAGAGTCTCAGAACAACGTTTGCTCATCTTTCTGACTCAGAGAGAAAGGAGTGATGGGAAGTGTTAGGGGTCAGCCCAGGAGAGCGGTCCCTGTGACTGGCCATACAACTTCCAGCTCTACCTTCTTCAGTTATGTTGACCTATTTCCTTATCCTCTACTTGTAAAATTTTTCTGCCTGATCTTGGGACTTTATTGATTTACTTGATGTTATAGTTAATGTAATGAATTCAAGAGTGAATCCACCTGTATTTTCTAAAAAGTTTTATAGATGATCATCTTCATTGTATCTACTAGAGTAGACAGAAAATATGTCATTCAAATCATGAAATGGAACTTCAGTTGGTAAAGGAATCATGACTTACTTGACAGGTGGGTACCACGTGCCCATCTAGCTCCCTCTTCTGCAGGCTGAGCCAACGGCAGTTGACTGCTCAGGCCTCAGTGTTCTCATCTGTGAAACTGGAGAGTGAATCTAGCGGGAGCCTACAGATGAGGGGACAAGTGAGGCACTAAGGTAGGGGACAAACTTAAGAGCCAGTCAGCTGTTGGCATTCTAGGACTCAAGCTTAATTTCACCAGAATCCCTTCTGAAGAGATGGTAGGGACCTCGTGTTTCTTAGAAATGTCTGATTTATGAAATCACTAACTAAACAGAAGCATTACAAAAAATAGTGTGGGCCACACAGTGCATAAATGCTAGCTACATTATTCTTTAGCATTGTGTTTATAATTTTTATGCCAAATTAACTAAGGATGTAATTTGCTCTGACTTTCTCCAGTTTTACTTTAGCATTTCTCAAAACAGGAAGATAGTGATGGTGCTGAGCCCTTGTGCCAAGCTTAAACAAGGTGGAATGGTCCGCCCCTACCCTCAGTCCTGGAGCACCCAGGGAATGGCTCTGCTAATCAGACCAGCATCTACCTCCAGGCTGGGCTGTACAGGCAGTACTCAGGCTGCCCAGCTGCCAGCCGGCCACTGAGTGCACACTTGAGACTGGGAGGCACCCTGCTCTTGGCCAGGCCTCAGCAGGGCAGGTCTGGCCCATCCAGAGAGCCCCTTCTTTGATGTTTAGACAAAGTGAGGCTCACCAGTTAAAAAATCACACGGCTAATGCTTCCTCTCTGTGGCTTCTGTTCCAGACAAGACAGAGCTAGGAGAAGCAAATCTCAGGAGCTGTGAAACATCTGCTTTCGGGGACGGTGTTTTCCACCTGATTTTGTTTTTAAATTTAAGATTTTCTGTTGGACTAAGAAACATTTCAAACAAACAAAAAGTGATGTAAGAGGCACCGAATTATTCCTGAGATTTAACAAATGTTAATGAACTTTGAGTTTTTGGTTCTCAGATTGCTCCCTCGAAGGAAAAAAAAATGAATACAGAAAGTTGTACACACAATCTTTATTTTCCCTTTCATCCCCAAAGCTTATGCGGGTCAGATATTTCACTGCATTTGGAACCTGTGTGCATTTGTGTGTGTGTGGGGGGGGGGGGGGGATGGGAGATCTCTATAAAAAAAACAAATATTGTTTTCCATCCTTTAAAATATAATCAGTAGTTTACTATACACACACACACACACACACACACACACACACACACACACATATGGGAGCTTTTTGTCACTCAATATCATTGGATTTTATCCATGTTGATATACTTTGATGTAAGTTTAGATGTGGTAATAGTATCAGTTATATAAGATAGTTTACATTATGTTGTTCTCTCCTTGAACAGAAGAAATTTATCTGCACATTTTTGTGTTACAGCCTTGCAGTCGTACCTTTGTATCCATAGTGATTGTATACATAACCATAAGCGGTGGGAGTCGTCAGTGGTTCCTAGAGAAAGCATGCTTTAAATTCACTGGGAGTTGTCATGCTGATCTTTGCAAAGCTTGTACCAGTGAATGAGGGTCCCTATTTCCCTACATCCTTGGCAACAGTTACTGAGTTTAGATACTCATGGGTATGACGTGAATCTTGTTTAGACTTGTGAGAGAAATGACTTTTTATATCGTAATGGGCCATTTGTATTTCCCTCCATGAAAACTACATGTACCACCTTCTGCCTGTTTAGCTATTGTGAACTTTTTGCCTCTTTGTTGTTCATCAATTGGAAGTGAGTCCTACATTTGGATACCAAACTTTTTTTTTCATTTAAATGCATAGCAAATATTTACCCCAATGTTTGGTTTATTGTTTCAACGACTTTCCGGTACCTTAATGTGTGGCCTTTTCACAGCATGGCTTCAAACTTACCCTTTTTTGAATGCTCTGTCTTCTGTACCTTAGAAAGAAATCTTTTCCTAAAATTATGAAACTGTTCTCCTGTAATTTTTTAAAGAATGTTTTACAGTTTAAATTCATCTGCATCCTGGAATTGTTTTCTACTTATGGGATGTGATTTTATCTTTTTACCATACAGACAACAAATTGTCCCAGGATTTCTTACCAGATAATTCCTTCGGCTTCGTAGGGTTACATCTGCAAACGTGTATACCAGCCACGGTTCATATGTGGATCAGTTTCATTGCCCCTCCTCCTATTTCATTGGCTCTCAGTTCTATCCCTACATGGGTGCCATCCTGTCTTGGATCACTGTATTCATGGTAAACCTGGACATGGTATGAACAGTACCAGCAAGAGCTGCTACCCTGTTGTTACTACTGTCACCACCTTAACATTGTCACGGGTACGCTTCCATCTTTCCTCCTTTGCTTCTCCTTCTTGTTAAAGTTTTATCAAAAATTCCTGTGGGGTATTGACTGGCATTTTACTGAGCGTAAGAGTTATTTGCTTATTGCTGAAGCGTAAGCACATGCTTATTGCACAGAAATTGTACCAAGTTTTAATTTATAGTCTTGCATCCAGCAGCCTTTTGGGATCTTCCTGCTATCTCTGATAGTGGATGGGTGCCCTTAGATGTTACATGCAGTTGGTCATATTGTCGGTGAATAATGTTTTCCAATCTTTTTATCCCTTTGGCTTCTATTATCCTGCTGACCAGCATGGTTAGTGAATTGTTAAATAAAAAGTAATAATCAGATAGCTTTACTCATTGTTGACACGAAAGAGAATGTTTCTAACCTTTTGCTAAACACTATTTTTGCTATAGAATCTTAATACACCCTCATCAGGTTAAGAAACTTCCTCTCTTCCTAAATCTTGCTGCTTTGTTTTTTTTTTTAACAAATGGGTATTAATGTTGTCATTTATCTTGTCTGCATCTATTTTAACAATATATAATCTTGGGTCAGTCAATGTAGTAAACTAATTTAAAGAATAGTTAACCATCCTTGCATTGTGGTAGAATAAACTTCAATTAATCGTAATTCCTGTCCTTAAAACACATTTTATTATCAAATATGGTGAAAGTGCATTTTAAAATGCAGGGTTTAATGGTTTACTAGCTGAGTAGCCATATAAAGACCAGTCAGGTCAGAGAACAGCATTTCCAGCACTTGGAAGTAACCCTTGTATCTCTCTCAGCCACCATTCCTTTCTCTTCCTTGAAAGGAATTAAAGTAACTTCAAGTAATCACGTCTTTATTCATCTAAATACTCATCCCAAGTACTATATTTTATTCAATTTTTCTATATGTTCTTTTAATTGCATCTGTACTGAACTTTGTAAAATTATAAAACATATGTTCCTCAACTTATTGTCTTCCAATATTACTCTTTATGATATGCAGCTGAAGATCTTTCATTGCTACATACTATTCCATTGTAGGAATAAAAACAGTGTAATTAGCCATGCTGCAGTTAATAAGTGGCTGGCTTCCAGTTTGAGGGCGTTACTATCAATGTGACGATTCACATCTTTACTTAATGGGTTTCTATTTCTCAGAATGTTTTAGTTTTCTCTTTCTTGTTTTTAAGTATCTGATATTTATGGGCTATTGTAAATGGCAAATTTATAAATTTTTAACAATCTAACTATCACAAATAAAAAGAAGTAGTTAAATTTTGTATTTGGACTTTGATCAAGCGAATTTGAAAAGTTCAAGTGCATGTAAGACAAAAGAAATTTCTACCTTGGCCACATTATACAATTTTAAATACTATTTTTATCATCATTAAGTTCAAGATCTTTCCTATTTACTGTCAGTTCTTTGTTCTATGAATTGTGTAGATGTTTATTTCTTAATTTCTCAAACACATGAAACTTTTCTAGTTATATGTTTATTACTGAACTCAATTGTGATAGCAATTATATTCTGATTTCAAAAGTTTCTACATAGATCAAGGTTTTAAATCATGCCATTAAAACTGTAATATGTTTGCACATTTTTTTCATATTCCTAGCTCAATGTATATTTCACCTGAGATTTTATATACTAATGTTTGGAAACGCTCTACTGTTACTTTTTAAAATATGTTCTCTTCCCTATTTTTTTAACCTTGACACTCTTATCAGACACCTGCTGGGCCCACCTGTAAGTCCTTATGCATGATGCCTTTCTCGCCACTTGAATCTTCTTGACCTCAGCTGTGTGGAGCCATGGCCGAGCACTCACCTGCCTTGGCTGCAGACTTTATGCAGACACATTCTCATGATTCCCTAGACTTGCTCTATGGCTTCCGAACTGCTCTAGAAGTCCAGGGCTTTGACGTTCATGCAGCTAATCTTTCACTATGGGAGATGACAGCGATTGAATAAATACAGGGTTTTTTGTTTGTTCGTTTGTTTGTTTGAGACAGGGTCTCACTCTGTAGCCCAGCCTGACCTTGGACTTAGCAATCCACCTGCCTCAGCTTCCCCAGAGCTGGGATTGCAGGCATGCACCACCAAGCCCAGCGTTACATGGTGCTGGAGAATCAAACCCAGGCCTTGTTTTTACTAGGCAAGAGATTTTAACCACTGTGTTCTTCTGCTCTCCCCATAGTCTCTCAATAGCTCCAGGAGGTCACTCAGCAGTCTCCCTTCATACCAAGTGGTACAACATATACAACATATATCAGCTTTGTTTCAAAGGCTTTTCCCTGAGGAACCCAGGCAAGATACTTATTCACATTTTAACATTTTTTTTCCTTTTATGCTACATTCTGTGAAACTTCTTCACCTCTGTCTTCCAATTCTTTAATTCTCTCTTTTGCTGTTTGTAATTTTAGTCGGTTTACCATCAACTGTGATTTTCAATAATGATACAGAATTCTAAAATGATTCAATATGTGTTATAGCCCAGGTCTATTAAGTACCTGATTTTGTTTATTTGTTTGTTTGTTTGTTTGTTTGTTTGTTTGTTTGCTTCAGCTTGCTTATCTCAAAATGGAAATGACCGAGTTGGGTATGGTGAAGTATGCCTGAAATCTCAGAAACTCTGGAGACTGAGACAGGAAGCTCATAAGTTTGAGGCTAACCTAGGCAACCTAGGGAGACTCTGTCTCTCTCTCTCTCTCTCTCTCTCTCTCTCTCTCTCTATATATATATATATATATATATATATATATATAAATATATAATATTATACTAAAAGCTGGAGATTTAGCTCAGTGTCAGAACAGTGAAAGTGCAAATAGAAATCTGTGGCTGCAATCCACAGTACCACACACACACACACACACACACACACACACACACACACACAGATCTAGTCCTCAGTATTTTATGAGCGGTAAAATTATTTAATATACATGACACACACTTTGCCATGCTTGTTACAGTAATCATTCTTAAATATTAACTATAACCGTTGTTGCTTATTACATCTATTTTTAAGTACAAGGAATTTAAACACTGCCTTCACACTAAGCTATATTACCAGCTCTTTTTTAATTTTTTGACTTTGAGATGAGTTCCCACTAAGTCAGGTAGTTGCCAAGGCCAGGCTCACACTTACAGTCCTCCTGCCTCTGCCTCCTGAAGGGCTAGATTTGCTCATTACATTTTGATATCATAGACTCCTCAGATCTGTAGAAGTTTCACTTGCAATCTATCTGTTCTTTTTTGTATTATTTTATGCCTATATTTTATATTACCTTTCTGACTCTTGTTCTATTACCTCAAGGTCTGGAGGCCATCTTGCTTCTAATGTTTGTTGACTCTCACTGGTGAGAAGACAATAGGCAGGAAAGGTTTGAGGAAAGTTGACCTCCTGTGTCAACATCCAACCTTTCCTGCTTGCTTCATGTCATTTCTCACTGGATGGAGCTGTCTTGAAATAGGAGAAGAAAGAGAAAAGTAGTTTTATGGCTTCCAAGGGATTCTTCCAAGTAAGATGCAATCTCATAGTATGTAAGGTCTAGGGGAAGGAAGATGCAGCTTTGGTCTGAATGTTTGTGTCCTCTCAAAGTTCATATGTTGAAATCTACCCCCAAGGTGATGGTATTGAGAGCTGGAGCTTTCAGGAGGTGATTAGGTCATGAAGAAAGGAACTCAGGAATGGGATTAATGTCCTTAGAGAAGAGACCCCAGTAAGCTTGTTTATACTTTTCACCACATAAAGACACAGGGAGAGGTGGCATCTTTGAAATAGATATTGAGCCTTTACAAGATATTAGATCTGCTAGCATCTTAATCTCCCCCCTTCCATAGTTGTAAGCAATACATTTCCACCATCTATAAATTTCTCAGACTAGGGTATTTGGCTATAGCAACATAAATGAACTAAAGTAGCTTTAAAAATATGATCCTCTCCATGTTTGCAGGGCCACCCTTCTCAAATCCCTCCCACTACCTATCTTCCCCATATATCCTGAATGTTCCCTAGAATCCTGGTGAGCCAGGAATTAAGATCAACTACAGCACAGCCATCTTCTCTCTCCCCTGACCAAGCCAAGGCTCTTTCTCCTTCAGTGTTTCTTTGGGGGTAGAATGGATATTTTGTCTTCATGTGTGATCCTTGGGAAATTTATAATTAAATAAAATTTGCCTTTATGCTTCCCTTACAGTTTCTCAGACAATATGCTCAGAGTATAGACTGGCTAGTGTTAACTATAGGTAAGATTAGCTTTGTTACATATTGTAATTGATTAGCACCCTGTTACCTGTCAGGGTGGGATTCTGACTTCAAGGCTATTGGTCTGGGAGCATCCTGCATGACTTCATCTGTAAGGAGTTGGCCACACTTGTGCAGTAGCTGTCAGTTGAGAAGCAGCCATCTGTCATGGAGTAAAAGATTTTCCAAGACCAGTAAAAAACACATGGCACTCTGAGCATTTTTAACCCACAAAGTTTATATCTGGCCTCAGCCTAAACATTTTAACCATAACAGATTTTTGCCATAGGCCATTCATTCTACCTCTGTTTTCCATTTGAGGGAATGAAGAAACTTAGATTACACCATCTTCTTAACAGAGTAAACACTGTCCTGACCAGCCCTACCACCATGGCTTTCACGTCTTTGTCTCAAACATCCTAACCAACTCGAAGGCTTGTGGTGAGAGTTGGAGCTAATGTAAGAGAAGTCTTAGCATCACACACAGGTCTGAGTTCAGATGGGCACCTGAATACATTTGCCAACACTTCTGAATAAGAAATCAATTAGCTAATATGTTTGATGGAGAAAAATCTACATTTGTAATGTTCTGGGAACGAATCTCTCTGGGTCCATCTTAGCAGGGGATATTAACAAAAACAAAATACCATAGACTACATGACTTAAATATGCACCTATTCCTCACAGTTCTAGAGGCTGCACAGTTCACAAAACAGGGACTAACAAGCTCTGCTGGCTTCTATGCTTCTCAGTGTACCATCACGTGATAGAGAGAAAGAGCTAATTCTGATCTCTCTTTACAAGGATACCTATCCCACTGTGAGAATTTTGCCTTCATGACCTCATTTAAACTTAATTACCCCGAAAGGCCCCATCTCTACCATCACATGAGGGGTCAGGGCTTGACAGGGTGAATTTTCATGAGGTAGAAACATGGTCCATAACCTTCTACCCCCTTTCTTTAGGCTTACTATGAGCATGGGGTATCTTCAAACCTTCTGACCAAAAAACTGAGATAGCAAAATCTTATCAAGGGAAGCAATTGAAGCTTCATCAGTAAAGTTAATCTGTTGTATTCATAGTTTATAACTTTAGGTTTATTGTAGTTTAATTTTTTTAAAAAACTGTGCGTTAAACAGCAATATGAATTAGAAAGTGTTAACAAAAGTATTTCAAGATAATAGAAACTCTTTGCTCTGTTTAGCACAAAACATTCAATAAGAGCTTGTTTTCTATAGAGACAAAATAAATGCCACTCTGTTAGGAAGAGTCTCACTGCAAGTTCTGCATTGATCTCAGGAGACTGGTCACTAGTTGTTGCCTTCTCCAGTGCCAGACCATCTTTCCCTCATGCAGCTGCTAATTAAGATCCCTGGCTTCAGGCACATGTTTTAGCCAATTAAATTCTATATATTGGGTCTATAATTTTTTCACTTTGCATACTTTTACAACTTTAGATTTACAAATATATCTGTTCACATTATACAATAAAAGTATAATATGAGCCATAAATGTGAGCCATGTATGTGATTATACATTTTAGTAGCCATATGAAGAAATTAAAATAGACAACTGAAATTGATTTTAACATACATCCCAATATATCTTTAATATTATCATTCCAATATGCAATCACTATTAAAATCACTGGTGAGGTATTTTACCTTTTTTTCTAGTCAATAAGATTGAGAGTATTTTGTACTTCTAGAATATCTTAAATAAGAGAAGACATTTTCATCTGTGGCCATTGTCTGGATGATGAAGTTCTATGTCAATGGCATCAAGATAAGGGGCAGAGTCCATAAAGTCGTATGTGTTAATGGAACACACTTTGATAATAATAAGAAATAAATAATTGCCATCAGAAATAAATAATTGCAAAATGTTAAGCTTTACAGACAATAAATTAAGATGAGTTGTGCCTAAATATCTCTACAATGTTTTCTTCATAAAATTATTTAAGATAATTGGCTGTGATGTTATAATGCTATATAAATTATCATTTACACATATGGAACTACTTTGTTCCTGGTATCAGAGGATGAATAAATTGTGCATATAAAGAATTGTAAGTAATCAAAAACAGCAAATATCTGGAAAAAAGGTTGAGGGAAAGAGATAATATGCGAAAATCAACATGTCATACCTTGCCTTTTACAATAATATGTGAGCCAAATTATCACTGTTGTCCAGACAGGTAGCAAATTTAGTGTTATCCTGGATGAACTAGTTATGAGATCTTGTTATTATTAACAGCCAGAAGGAAAGAGTAGGGTGGAAGACAGAACCTGGGCCGGGTGCTGGAGATGTACCGGTGAGCAAAGTAGTCTGAATTCCTGGCCGAAGCAACACACAAACATACCTATAGGCTGAGGTGCTGCTAGGAGAAACAGAACGTGGTGATGGAGAAGAAGACGTGGGAGAGACAGTCAGGGAGCCTCCCCGGTGAAAGTGCCTCGCTGAAGGTCAGACGTGGAGTCAGTCTTGGGAATCACTGAGGGACCAGAGAGAGGCAGGACCCTTCTGATTTTGTCCACTCCGGGGTTGTCAAAGAATAAAACATGGACCAACAAAACTTAAAAAGAAAGACAGAAAATTTAAAAGCAGAGTTTTGCACTCATGACACAGGAAATACACACTCATGGAGGAACAGCCCGACTGGTTTAAGAGCCAGCAGTGAGAGGCAGGAAAGCAGGAGTCAGGGCACCACCGCAGCCATGGGCCCATGGTGCTTATCCTGGTCAAGTGTTGAAAATTGCTCCCTTGATGATGTGAACGTGGCTAGATTTTTATCACTACAACAAAATGCTGCAGGTAGGCTAATTCATAAAGAAAAGAGATTTATTTTGGCTCCCTGTTTTGGAGGCTGGAAATCCATACACTGTGGAGCAAGCTGTGACGAGGGACCCTCTTGGCTGTCACACATCCGGGAGGGGATGCATGGATATCTCTGTGTGTGGTCTCGCACCCTCTGCTTACAAAGCCACCATGATTCAACTGGAGCGTTTCACCCTAGTGACCTCCTCTAATCTAATAATTTCCCAAATGCTTTGTCTCGAAGCACTAAGTTTCCTCACTCATGATACCATTAATATCAAACTTTCAGGGCTAATCATACAAGTTCTGGGGAACAAATCATATTCCAACTGTAAAATAGTGGAATGAGTCCACGGTCCTGTGCATGGTTCCTTGTAGCATAAGTTTAATTTTACGCTTATCAAATTAACACGAAAGAGACAATGGAGTGTGTCTGTGCTTTTCACAGGACAGCTGTTGTGTTAGCAGTGACTGCACCCTGTGTGTGGGAGTAGCCCACTCGTAAAGTAGAGTAGTACAAATGTTCCTCTTTAGTTCCTGTTGACATATTTCTATCATTCTTTCCTCAACTAATTAGGATGAGTCTGAATTTGCTGAATTTAGCTGTGAAGCCCAGGATAAGAACTTAAAACCAAGCCAAAGAACCCTTGTCCCAGCTGATGTGTGCTCAGAGCAGAGGGTTCCAAGGTAGCGAAACATAAAACCCAGTTAAATATGGTGAGAGGAAGTGACAGGACTCCCAAAAATATTTACACATATCCTGGTAGAACTTCCATGAGGATATTCATTTAAATTTGCATTTAAATCTATATTTAAAGAACATATTCTCAGCACTCCTGAAGTCATCACTTCAGTGAGAAAATGATTTTTAAAATGTGTAATCTTCAGCACTGTTTAAAATAGAACCACATAAAGTGTTTTATCATTTTGACAGCAGTTTTGCAGTGAGCTAGGAACTCCTTGTTTTTAATATCTAAGATCTACATTCAGTTAGGTTGTCTCTTTGAACTGGCTCTTTAGAGGAGGGATCTTTCTGTTTAAACTGAGTTCGAGTATATTTAGAAACATTTGAGAGATTTGTTATTACGTACACAAAACAGTCAGGTCGTTGGATTTTTTTTTTCCCACCAGGATATTTTTGTTCTTACATGAACTTCCTGAGGACAAAGTTTCACAAGTAGGAAGTTGAGAAATTGGTAATATTCTCCCTTAGTATCAAATGACGAAGCATGTCTGGAGAAATCCAAAACAATTAGGTAAGATATTTATTTTCTTTGATCTGAGTGATAGGATAATATTATGCTGTTTGCTTATGTATAATACATACTGGGAAAACTTAAAAATTTTCATTTGCCTTTTACAAAACAAAGTATATAAGTTGTACGAAATTGGAAAAAATATTTTAATGTATACAAAAATAAAAATTTTGATAATCATATTACAGAAGGATGATTACACTGACATCTTCATCCTTTCCAGACTTTTTTTATTCCACTTGTTTTACCTAGCAATATACATACTAACATTTTTTGAGACAGAGTCTCACTCTTCAGTCCAGCTTGGTCCTGTACTCACTATGTAGTAGCTCAGGGTGGCCTCAGACACAGCAATCCTTCTGCCTCAGCCTCCCGAGTGCCGGGATTATAGGGGTGTGCCACCATGCCTAGTTTATGTGGTGCTAGGGAATCAAATCCATGGCTTTGGGCTGCTAGACAAGCATTTTAACCACTGAACTACACCTATAGTCCAAATTAACATCTTAATCATTGATTTTATGTAATAAACATGCTAATAGCATTCAAATGTTTACATGGGCTTCTTTGTAGATTGATACCAGACCTTATCGAATAATGCTGCTTTACAGGACACTTTACTTTCAATTGCTTAGAAATAATGCTGAAAGAATTCTCTGAAGACAAATCTTTACTAAAATCATATTTTAATGATAATATATGCAGAAATTTCTTACCCCATGTCAGGCTGTTCGTATTCCTGAGTTAGATGGTGTGGTAGGTAGATTCCTGCCACTGTGACAAGAACACCTAGAGAAGGAAAGGCTTACTGCAGCTCATACATTCAGAGGTTTTGGTCAGTTCACGGTAATTCACTCTTTCAGCTTTGGTACGTGGTGAGGCAAACAGCAGAGCAGGGAGCACGTGACTCACCCCATTCTCACCAGGAATCAGAGAGATCTGGTTTTTACAGTGTAATTAGCCCTTCCCCACAAAAGCAGTAAGCTCTGAACCTAAATAGGATCAATCCACTGATGAGATCCAGTCGCCTCCTGAAGGGCGCTGCTCTGAGGCCTCCTCCACAAGGACCAAGCACTCAGGCTTTGGGGGGACAGTTCAGATCTAAACCATAAGACAGCAAGGTATCACTGGTAATCTACAAGCAGAGTCAAATCCAGGATATTCACCCAATTGATGGAAGAAGAGAGTTTATAATTGAAAGCACTGGTGATCTGGGATATTCAGGGGGGCTAAACATTCCCAGTAATGAGAAGGAATATCAGTGGAATATCAAATGCTGTGTTAGTTACTTTCTCGTCACTGGGACAAAATATCTGACACCTGCAACTTGAGGAGGAGAGGTTGATCTTTGGCCAGGGACTTCCAGGTTTCATCTGATGCATGACCAGCTAGCTCCCCTGTAGAGATGGCATGGTAGAAGGATATGGGTGAGCAAAGCAACCCAGGAAGCAGAGATAGAGGGAGCAGGGGCAGGGACAAGATCACACCTCCAGTTACCCTTCCGTTCTTCCCAGGACCACCTCCTAAGAGCACTTCCACTGTGAACACACCAACAAGTAGATCTGCTGACATGTACGCTGCCCTCATAACCGAATCCTTCCGAAAGCCCCTGAACACATGAGACTTTGTGGGGGCATTTTAGATCTAAGCCGTAACAGATGCCACTATGGGTGTTAATTAATATTTGATATAAGATTAATTTGTACATGCTTTGGTTATCATGGGTGAACATCACCTGGCATTCTTACCCTTTCACAATCAAAGTATCAATAATTATTTTATTTATTGAAAAATCATTCATCTCTGCAATTTAGAAATAACCTGTTCCCTTGTTGCTTCCCCTACTCAACTCCATGCAGATAGGTGTCACGTGTTGTCCATATTTGTGATTCCAGCTTGTAGTATCACCCTTGGTACTGTTGGTCCTTAAGGAGCCCTTGTGGAATTGGGCCAATATTCAATAAAGCCTTAGTAGATTTTTTACTCATTTGACATAAAAATAACATATATTTCAGATGAAATATTGAATACCTTGTTTATTAATTCAATAAGTCACATGTTTCCTCGCATCCTACTGTGTGCTGCACACAGTTTATGCTAGAAACAAAGGTAAAGTAAGAAAACATGATCTTCCAGTCCTCGAGTGAGGATCGCACTCGAGGGAGGGGCCCAGATAAACACTGAACAAGCAGGCAGACAATGAAAATGAACAGGCTATCTGGGGAAAACAGGAAAAAGCGAAACTGAAGTGAAATTCAGAAGAAGGAATGAGGATTGGCTGATGCAAACAGGAGTGAAACGATAGGACGTGTATTTTGCAATTTTGTAAGTGCAGTGGAGCCAGAAAAATAGTAAGACTTCATTGAGTTAAAGCCATAGTTTATCTTCAAAAGTTTAAAAATAAAATACAAATGTTGACAGTGAGTTCCAAAAGCAACAAGTATAGTTACTGGACGGTACTTCTAATACCTCCTAGTAGCTGGCGCCCTGGCTCTGGCGGCAGCCATCATAGCGGTGTTCCAAGGCTTACACGTACGGGCAGGGTTCTGTTCATTTTCATTCTAGGCAAAAACGGATTCCGTAATTCCTTCCAAAAATTTGTTAAAGCTAAGAGCAGTGCTGTGTCAGAAGTCTCATGAGATAAGGTTTTCACTGATTAGAATCCTAACCATGCCTCCCTCGCAGGTACCGACACTCTAATTAGCTATAGATATGGCTGGAGGAATCCACCAGCTAGGTTTATTGAGTACTGACTGTGCCCAGGGCTGAGTTCATGGAAATGGTCAGAGTTTCTGCTGGAATCCATCACTGAGATCCATGTAGCCTTTCACAGACAGAGCATCCAGAGCCTATGTGACCTGAATACTCAGCATCCCCAGACCTAGGAAGGCCACAGTGCAGGTGGGGCCATGTGAGGCACCCTACAATCAAAAAATAGGCAGCTACTGGGAGAGGCCTTCATTATGTGCCAGAAAACGATGTTCTGACAGCTGGGGACAAGCCACTCAGATTCCAAGATTCTCTATTTTCTCAGTCACAAAATGTGACAGATGAAATCTGCCCTCCTTATCTCCAGAAATAATACAATTGAACAGATTTCTTTAAACACAGTCAAACATTCCATAAATGCCAAGTGTTACTGAAACAGGAATGAGTTTCAATATCAGGAAAGCAAGAGTCTGAATGTTTCTTATATTCATGGAATTCTCCTATTATTTTGTGACCTAGGACTTCCTGGAATGTACTAAGGAGTCTCTTATTTTCAAAAATGTTTTTCAGTGCATACTTTACTGCTGGTATTTTCTAATAACTTGATTTGAAAACATCAGCAGGAATGGCATCCTCCCTGAGCACTGTCCCCATTAAAAAAATGAACAGCTTGTTTACCTTGCACCTTCCCATGTAGATACTGATGCTAAAACTCAGCCAGTGACTTCAACACTTTATGATATTTTTACCAAATATTTCAGCCTACGGTACTGGTTAATTACAGGTGCTATTTCATATTATTAATTCCTTTTTTGTCTTTAAAGTAGGGGACTCTTTAACCTGTACTTTAGAAAGAAGCCATTGAACCTGCCTTGGGGCACAGTCTCCCTCAAGTCCCACCTATGTGTGACTGGCCCTCACAGCGTCCACAGCACATTCGTTCTGTACACATTTCCTGAGCAAAACACTGTGCTAAGGAAACCCTCGAGACATTTTTCAAACACGGGATAAATCTTCGTGAAGCTTCCAAATGAAGTCACCAGAACCATAATAGTGTTGAATGGACTTGCATTCTTTACATGCGGATCTTTTTTCCTAATAATATATTTTATTTGTGAACATTTGTGATATGTAAGTATAAAAATGAAACAAAAATTATTCCTGATGTAAGAATCCGGAAGTAATAAGTAATAATTTGACATCTTTGAATAGAAATTATCATGAGTTTTCTTTTATTTTTTGAGGTGCTGAGGATCAAAATCAGGCTCCTTTCCCACATCCTAGGTGAAATTCTAACACTGAGCTGTGCTTCCAGCTTCGTGCTCTACTTTCTATCATTATTCTGTATTGACAGTATTTCTTCATATTATTAAGTGCTCTTTAAGAATGAACACATAGGTGGCTGGGGTGTCGTTCGGCAGTTAAAACACTTCCCTAGGAAGCACAAGGCTCTGGATTCAGTTCCCCAGCATCACATAAGCCACGCATGGTGGCATATAAACTAGGATCACATCTGTAATCACAGCACTTGGGAGGCTGAGGCAGGACGAGTGCTGTGTGAGGCTAGGCTAGGCTACCTAGTGAGTTCAGGACCAACCTGGTATACAGAGTGAGAATCTATCTCAAAAAAACCAAAAAGATTCACATAATATTCTGCCATGTTTATATATAATTATAATTATATGTGTCATATATGTGATTATAATTATGTAATTCATATGTAATTATAATCATAATTTAACCTAAAATTTTATGTTGTTCATAAAACTATTTATGGTGAATTTTCCTGTGTACATCTGTGATTTTTATCATAAAGTTATATAGTAGAATTATTTAGAGTAACTAGCAAATTTTTTTTGTGTCACAGTTCTACTTGTTAAATAATAGACGTATTTTAAGTACTGATGAATAGAAAATAAAATTGTCCCAAATCTTAACTTGTACATATACACATCCACACCTGCCCTCTACTCCCCAGCCCCCCAGCTCCCGCACGTATCTTCTTTTCTTATTTAACCAAAAGTACGAATTCCTGAGAGCTGAAGACTAGAGTTTAAAAATTTCCCTCCAAACAGCCAGTTGATCTAGCATTCATTGTGGAAAAACACCGCCCATCCTCCAATGACTTATCTCACTTCTTCCCCAGAATGAGGCAAAACAATGTCTGGAAAGGAGCCAGTGTTTTCTTAGAACAAGGTCTTATGATGAAACATGTAGTTAATGGTCATAAATGAGACATGGATTTCACTAATTATTGTCTCTGTTATGAGCCAGGAGTCCCCCAAGTGTTTGGTAGACCTAAAAAGTGGTCTCCCACAGGATACCAACCACTTCAATATGCTGCTTCCCCACTCACCACAGGTGTGAATCCGGAGTGAGGCAGATGCAGATGCTTCCCATGACATGATCATATGATACCCAAATCGATACAAGCTCATTCCAATCATTGGAAAAGAATATTCAATGTGTCAAAGTGCAAGTTTTTTTATCATCCTACACAACTCCCTTCATCTCATCCTGTCTTGCTCCTCTTACCCAGCTTTGTAACCTCTCTGCAGGGGACAATTGAGCCTAGAATCTATTAGACTTTTTATAGATCTCTTGAAGGCTGGGCTGGCTCAAGCTATGCATCTTAATTAGAGCTAAACTGACTTTTTGTGTCAAGTTGAGGAGTAACTTGATAATCATGAGAAGCGGATTATGCAAGGGCTGCATTATAATATCAGAAGCCAGTAGGGTGCAAACAAACAGGGCAGACTTGAAATTTTAAAAGCCTTAAATCCAAGATTTTATAATGGAGAAAAACGTGGGAAAATTTGTCTCGTCTCTGTTGAAGAAAAATGTCAGTCAGATTTTTCTTGAGCAACTTCATAATTCAAGAACTTGGGTTAACTCACAATGCATCTAGCGTTTTCTGATATAAAAGCAGTAGACAAACGCCAATTTTTCTGACATCTACCAACTAGCATAACGTAAATGATTTACTTGGGAGTCTGGAAAGTTCACCTTCAGAAAACAGCTTATCACAGTAGTTTCCTGAAGACTGACCTGTTGTTATAAATGAAACTGCTGTGCTCTTTAAAAGGGATGAATCACTGAATTGATCTAAATAATGTACTTGCTTTGTTTATATAGGTTTTTCTTGGGCTCTTATTTTTTTCTGCTTACTCAACATAAAGGACGGGGGGGGTTTTTGTTGCTAAAATAGAAGTGGTAGTTCCTAATCTGACAAGCAAAGTGAAGAGAGTGATATTCCTCATAACTGCTGTAAAAAACCAAATCCTCAAGACTTACTTTCAGGCCTCCTAGCGTCAAAGTAGCATGCTCAGCAAAACAGGGAGGGGTTGACTAATTCCAATCATATTTCTCCCCTGAACTTTAAATACATTATTTCTTATCACTTTTAATATGGGATCTTTTATGCTTTCAGAAGTTCTTCACAGACTCAAACTTATCTGAAATGACATTTAGAAGAAAGTAAATCATTCCATAATCTATTCTACCAAGAAATGGCTGGGTGGCCTTGGCCAAGTTTTGGGGCTCTCTTCTCCTTGTATGCATGATGGGAGTTAAAATACCAACCTACGTTATTGCTCTGAGGAGTATATATCACAGTGGCTATAGGTATTTGGCACTGTGCCTGGCAGATCCCAGGTCCTTGGTCAGTGCTCGTGATGGAGGATAGTGGTATCTGGCAACATTTGAACAAACCATAATCAAGTTTTTACCTACCACAGCCATGCACCAAAATCTTTTCTATTTACTTACCACAACCAGTAATGATTCCTATGTCAGAATACCAATACTGAGAGAATAGTCAGATTATCCATTACTAAAATAGCATCCTGTTTTAATTTTATTGTACCAATAGGAGTAAGTGTGAAATAAGTTAATCTGAAGGGCTGCAGATGACATTGTATCCACTGATCTTAAATTTATAAAAAATAACTTGATTTCTGAACATAAGTGAATTAATTTCTATGGAAATAAAGTATTAAGGTCTGTGTATTTACAAAAGAAGTAAAGAAATTCTGTTTGTTTGCTGGTTTTGTTATTTTAAAAATGTTGGATATATAGATAAATATCTTTATTTGTGCAATTTATAAAAAGAATTTGGGACCAAGATCTTGGGATAAATGTGACAATCATCAAAACAGGGAAAGTCTGGAGTATTTTTTCAGAAAACAGTGCTCCAGAAATTGGTAACGTGGAGACTATTATTAGCATTAAAATAATATATCATATTCTTGAAAAATGCTAAGAGAGTAGATTCTAAATGTTCTTACCACACAATGACAACTGAGATAATATATATGTTAATAGCCTGAGTTAACCACTGTGCAGTGCATATAAATTTCAAAGACTTATATATATATATATATATATATATATATATATATATATATATACAATAACTTTGTACAGTTTTCTCTGTCGATGAAAAAAAAAAGAAAGTGATATTCTAGGAATATTTGAAAATCCCAAGAAACAACACAGGAAAGGCATGGGAGCCAGAGAGCAGAGGAAGGCAGAGGTGAAGAGAAAAAGACAAATCATGGCTCATTGGAGTAGTACTTGACTTAAGAAAAGGTCAAGTCAGGAGTTGGAAATCATGTAAGTCCACTGACTCAAATTTGAAGCATCTGGAACTTGGCTACAAAGATCCCAAACTAGAATGAGATAGTATGTCCAAGGCCCACAGGGCAGCAGATAGAAACTAGAGATACGAGAAAACAAGACTGTAAAATCTGCTCTTTTTCCTGATGTTAGCACCTCAATTTTACTTTAGAAAACTACACACTCACCATCACCACCCCAGCTTGTGTCTGTGAAACCCTTAACCTGCAAGTTAGGCACATGACCATAGTCAAGCCAAAAAGTATCCTCCCCAGAGTTCGAATCGTCAACTGAAAGAACAAAGAGCTTATTCGTCCTGACAGTAGTGCCCTGCAGAAACTTTGTTGGTTCTTGTACCTTGATCCTCACAGCAGCCCTGGGGCTGGTATTTTCTGAGGCTTGTTTATTTAGCTTTTCTTCAATATCTGTGAGCTTCCCCATGTCATTCCAACAAATTCCTTTTTTATCATTGTGTTAGCCTAAGTCATTCCTGTTGCTTGCCACCTAAAAACCCTGGCAAGGTATCAGGAATCCACAGAACAGCCTGGCCAGAAGAACTGGTGGGTCAGCAATCTTGTATCTCAGTGAAGAAGTCTCTTACAGTAATGCATGAGGAGAGAAGTGGCCACAGAGACAACAGATTCAGGCCAGCAAGTGCTGATGTGTGAACTCTGGCTTGGACACTCATCTAATGGTGACCCAAGATGACTTGGGGAATGTGATAAGTGAATTACCACTTAGTTATTGCTTATCACCAACCTCTGAGGCATTTTCAGGTTTGTGTACCTCTAGGGTGAGTGTTAGCCCCGGTGAAATCAAGATAGACACAATCAGTCTACAAAAGAAAAAGAAATGATAATTATTAAAATATTAATTCTTCCCTGAAGATCTAACCTGGAATAATCACTTGGCCTAGATCAGGTATTGAAGACACCTCAAGTGTCAGTTGCCTTCAGGCCCTGCCTCTCATCCTCCTCCTCCAAGAAGTCACAATCCTTTCTTTTTGCGTCAAGAAGGACCTAACCAATATGTTTGCTCTGCTGCTCTATTTTGGTATTCATGTCCAAGTCTATTTTTATTAATATGAACTTTTACCTTGTTGGCTTTCCCCTTTTTTCCCTCCATCAGCAATCATTAATTTAACTGCTTTGAATAACTTAAAATGTGACACAGTAATATATCAAATTAAAACACACAAAATTTGTACATGCTTAAAGTTCATGAATGCCCCCAACCAGACAAATGACATAGAGCATTTTAACTATATTTTCAAAACTACTTTTTTTTCATTAGAAACATTCTGGAAAAATTCTCTCTGCACTTGTGTACACATTCTTGACCCCCACTTTGCATAGTTACCTCAATGGACTTTTGACATTGGGTTAAAATTTTTTTTTTTTAAGAAATGGACTCAGCCGACTGAATTGTTAAAAACAAAAAGGTTCTAGCCAAGTGCAAGGTATACTTGGCTATTTATTCAAAAAAGAACAGGTGGTTTGAGGAGCTTTGTCTTTGGGCTCTTGGCAGATATGTGAGGTACTGCATATGCTGATCATCTCTACACTGAGTTCACATAAAATCTCCATGTGGACTCCTTAACCTTCAGTTGTGTGAACAAAGGAACATTACAAGTTGTCCTTCTCTTCAATAGAAGGAAAGTCAGTCCCTACTACTGAAAAGGCAATTTCAAATGTAGGTTTAAGGTGATACAGTCATTTTAAAATATAAAGAGAAATACATTTCATTTGTTATAAAATGCTCCAGTTCCCCCAGACATACATCACCATTTTGCTATTTTATTTTTCTATAAATGGCTAGCTTTAATGAGGCCAGATAGTGAAGTCCTACCCATTTTGCATACTTACAGTCCCCAAGGGCAAAAGAGACTATTCTCTGCTTTAGTGCCCAGGATAGAAGTAAAAAAAGAACTGAATTTGGGAGGAAATTTTTACACCAGTGAGTCTCAAACTTTTAGGTTCATTGCTGTCCTTTGCACAGTTTCTTTAATCATACAGATTTCCTGGCAAATTTTTCAGGAATTTTGAGTCAGAAATACTATGGTGTGGCCTGGACAGCTGTACTTGAACATCCCAGTTGTTTCTGGTACTAGAGGTCCTTGGATTCTTTTGTGGAAACATGGCTCTGATTGAAGCAGCAGAGGGAAGGCCTGCCTCTCTTGGTCTTCCATTTGGAACTCTAGACCCAGGAAACCTTAAAAAAGTTTCTAGATACTCAGTTAGTTTGTCTCCTACAGAGTCTGCCAGAATTGGGGTGGAAGGGCCCAGCAAAGCACAGGAGCACTGTCATTTGTTGAGCAGTATTGTTGTTTGAGTGGTAGCTACTCCTGTTTCTAAAGTTTATACTTTCCCCTTGTAGGGAGGGGTTCAAGAAATGAGAAACGATTTAATTTGGTGTGATTTTTACTCTGCTCTTACTTATGTTTCTTTTACGTCCTTTGTCATAGAACTGTTGGAATAAGTCAAAACCAAGGAAAACCTTCAAGTCATATTGGCTCTTTTGTTGGTGGCATTGGTGAAGACTACCCAAAAATCATTATGATGACAGCATTGTTTGGACTATCACTCTGGGAATCCAGGGCAGAATGCAATGTCATCCTCATATACCAGGCCAGTGGTAACAGCCACATCCGTGCCTCTATCTCTTGAGGCCAGGCATAAGCAGGGAGCAATTAATACTTAGATCTCTTTATGGGATTTTGAACTTGCTTGTCCCAGAATTATCTTCAAAGCTCAGCCAGCCTGAAACATGTGATGTGTTTTTGTTATACCAAGTAAGGAAGGTGACGAGTTTGGTTTTGTTAAGGGAGTTAGTAGGTACCACTATTTGTAGATATTAATAGGATTGGTGAGCCAGGTGGGTGTATGTAGATCCTCTACTTCTGAAGGTTATTTCCATTAGACGAAATGCCTTTTATATAAGAATATAATAGTTTTTGTCTTGGACAGTCAGGACCACTATAGTAAAGTGTTACAGCCTGAAGGCTTATAACCAACAGTGATTTATTTCTCAGGGTTCTTGATTCTGGGAAACATAGTGTCACGATGCTGGTAGATGTGTAGTTCGCTGAGGGGCTGAGACCACTTTATGAATCTTATTTTGGGACTGAATTTTCACATGATGGAAGAAGTAAGCAAGCTTTCTTGAACTTACTTTATAATGGTGCTAAGCAAAGTTCTTACACTCTCTTATGAACCATGAGGGAGCACAAACCTTCAGATCACTGCAGTTTCCTTCATAATTTTTCTCCATAACTAACTCTGTAAGAGTCACATTCATATATATTTTATAGATGCAGGTAGCCAGGTAGTTATGCTTATTACTCAGTTTTGTTGTACACAATGCGAAACATACGTGAATTTGTGTAAAAGTAAATAATGTCACATAATGTTCACTAAGTAGGGATTAAAGAAAAACATAATTAATTTAGTTTGACACAAAAGTTAGTGTTTGGTCATTACAAGTACAGTTTTCTATACAACAGGACTACAGCAGAAAATGTCCAATCAAACATATGTCCAACTCATTAGTTAAATTAATATGCATTTTCTAAGGAAATTTTGACCTCTCTAAGGAATAAGCATTTAAGAAATGGCTATCTAGTCACTTAATGTAACCACAATACATTTAGTAGGAAAATTAAATAGTGCATCAATATTACTGATACTGAGCTGAAATGCAGAACAAATAAAAAATTAATTCTTGATCATAAGCTTAAGTACTTGTCAGAGGGAAAGAAAATTCTTCCTGGAGCAACTGCATGGACACCATTTGGAACAACCTCTGTCATGTGGGTGCTACAAGAGAGTTTCCAGATCTTATACAAGACAATATACTGCTCGCCCAAGGTCAGAGCACCCTACTCAAGATAATAGAGTCTCTCCCCCTCCTTTTTCATGCATCTGTTTGGCAGCAGACATTTTTAGCTATTGACTTACCAAGTTGCTGAATCAGTTCTTCTGAAAGCCATGAAAAGAAGAGGGAGGAGTGAGGTAGGGGCGATGATGGTCACAACAACACCGCTTTCCATCAGGTATGGGTGTTGGTGGCCACGCCACGGCCAGGGAGAAGGAGGGTTCAACTCTGCACTTCAGATCAGGAAGAGGCATCTTTGAGGGAGAGAAACATAAACTGGGTATCTCTACAAGTTGAGTTTTCTCTAAAGAGAAGTGTTCAGTAGAAACTGAAGTATGTGTTGAATAAATTATGGCAATAAAAGACACATTGCCATTAATCACTCTCAAAAGACTGCTCCTGTCTTCAAACACACTTATCTCATTGTTCTTGACATTGTCTGAAGTAGTTCAGAAAGTTCTCTTTTGTGAATGTCTTCACTGGGTGTGATCAAAAATACAGTGGATACTGCTACTGTGAGCCACCCAACAGCTCAACAGGGAGGGAAGCTCATAAAATATGAGGGTGTGTCCTATCTACTTTTTTCACTGGACCCAGTACCATGAAACTTCTCGCTGTTTCTCAAAAGCAAAATGACTGTGAAAAGCAAATATTTAGAAGCAATTCAAAAGGAATTTGAAGGGCATCAAGGCAGCCATAAGAAATAAAGACCCTCAATAAAGAAGATCCCAGAACTGCTTCAGAGGATCAAGAGTGGTGGGATAAGTGCATTTGAAGCAAAGGAGAGTATATTGAGGGGACTTAATGGCAATTTGTCTTTTATTATGATAATATTTTTGAAATATTAAACATTCACTGTTTGATCACACTGTGTACACACAGTAATAAGAGAAATAGAATTGTAGATTCCTCGTGGATAATGGGAGTTATTGTAAGAATATGCAGCTGTTGTGACTTAAGCTACCTGCTCAGAAGAGGTTGCTGTTCCTGTCACCCCTGCCTGCTCCTGACAAAGAGCCTCTGCGTCCTCTGCTTGAGTGTGTCCTACCTGTGGTTTCTCCCTGCTTACCTGCCACTCCATGCTGTCTGCTCACTCACACCTACCTTCTGCCCTCCCCCAGCGGCCTCAGCTCTCTCACTGCAGAACACCTAGTTCCCCGCCTTTCCAGAGAGAATCTGATTAGTTCAGGCGGTCATTTCACCTTTGTCTTACAGGACTTACCTACCTTGGTTGAATCTGCTGGGCCCACGGTTGAGGTTCACAATAAACATGTGAACAACAATTCTTTTGTTTTTATGAGGTCTATAAAAACAATTTCCTCAAAACACTTCATGTTTAGAATTAAACATTTGTAATTCCGGATATTATCTGATTGTTCTGCTCTGACAGAAAAAGATAGGAAGTACAAATCTAACAAAATTTTTATATGAATCCTAACGTCTTAGTTAAGTGGTTAAAAGACTGTAAACAAAAAGAAAAACAGAAAACAGAAAAAGAAAAAAAGAAAAGCTCTCAGTATTAAAATTAAGCATATTTTAAAGTATCTACAGTTAAAATAATAACTACTTGGGCCTTGTAGTTTTTTCTCTAGAAGACTTTTGATCCAGTCTCATTTATAAGCAGATATGTAACACTGAAAAGGGACCCCACATAGCCTTTTCAAAGCTCAGCGATCCATTGTGAGGCATTGGCTCAACACAAAATACTTTTACATAACCCAAGCCACCAAGAGGGATATCCGGTCAGCTATTTTTAAAGCGCCCCTCCATCCCCCCATCCCCCGCCCCTCCATCTCATGTAGCAGAGTTACAGCAGTTTGCGGAGAAAATTGGCACGGGATCTGTGATTCATGAAATCAAACCCTGAATGAAACGTGTTTCCAACTTGTTTAAAACGGAAACTCCTTTCACCTAAGTGTGTCGCAATACAAAAAAAAAAAAAAAAATGAGTGAAGCATACATCTATGCATGCAGAATATAATCCTTGCATTGACAGGCACGTGCTGTCAGGTATTGGGCTGGCAAATGGATAATTTTTAAAATTCATTCAACATATATGCGTAGAGTATTCGTGATGTTCCAGGTGGCTTAAGTGAGGAAGGTGCTCTTGTCCTCACCAAGTGTTCAGTCTGGCAAGGGTCAGGGGCCCAGGACGTGGGTAGTTGTAATGACAATGATAGAACAGTGAGGTGGGATAGAGGATGCCTGCAGGAGGAATGCGGGAGTGTCGGGGAACCCTTTCAGTCGAAGTGGCCCAGAGGCAGAGAAGTGAGAGCCAGCCAGGAAGGATGGACAAGAGAATGTATAAGGGCCAGTGAGGAGGCCAGGGTGGCTGAGGGGGACAGCCTGATGGAGGAGTGCTGGGGGCTGCACTTGCAAGATACATTAAGAAGGCTGAATTTGATCTTTAGAAGAATGAGGACACAGAAAGGTGTTGAGCAGAAAAAGAATCCGATTGAGTGTTGGAAAGAGCACCTGGAAGTAGTATGGAGATGGGATTAACGGTGAGCCACAGAGGAGGAAGGAGATCAAGGGACCTAAACCATGGCAGGAGGGGGCATCTAGTGAGGGAGAAAGGCAGCCCAAAGGAATAGAGAGGGCTGGCAAAGAAGAGAGAAGCGGGAGGACTTCTGAGTCCCATCAGTCTTATGGACACAACTTAGTGATGATAGACGGATGGCTCTGCACCTGTCCAAACTCAGCCCACACCTGGTACTTGTGCTGCACTCATATCGCAAATTGGAAGCAATAAAGAGTTTGCCTATTTAATATATTAGTTTGTGTTCCCCCTTATTAGGAAATAACTCAAGTTGCACTTAACAGCCTTGTAATTGCATGTAACCTAGAACTCGACTCAAAATGATATGAACAATTTACCTTCATAATTTGAAAAGGGAGAGGGGAAGGATTTGTAATTTTGCCACAGTATGTATATGCACAAAATACTCAAGATCAATGTAAACATTATATATTGTATCTATATATATATCAGTAAAATGGGAAAATATATATATATATATATATATATATATATATATATATACTACATAAATAACATACATGGTCACATAAACAAAAGGCAATTTTTAATATTCAAGCTTTCTCAGCCATTTTGCAGCATTTTATAGAATATTTAGAGTTTTCATGATTTTGACCATTTATCTATTAGATATTTGGATCATTCCAAATATTTTGTCATTCTAAATAATGCTACTGTGCTCACATTTGTGCCAGATTTAAGATTATGGTCTTTGTATATATTCGTAGAAATGAAATTCCAATGTTAAAGAACGCTGAAGTTGAACTCTAGATATATACCAAAAGACTCATTATCTGAATTCAGACTTTACACCCCTTCCCCAAAATATTAAAGGTGAAGAGGCAAGAAAGACAATCAGAGCTGACGTGTTTTGAAAAGTAGTGCACAAAAATCACTCTACATCACCCAATAAAAATGTTGAATGGGTTCGTACAAGATGTGTTTACGGAGCAAGCGCCACATAACAAGGATACGAGGACCATGCCAGGTGGCTGCAACTGGAGATCACAATGACTCACCAAATCAGAACGAGGAGATGGCAAGACCTGCCAAACAACTCCTCAGGGAGACAATTCAGCTAATACTTTACAAGTTGGTCTTCAACTTCTAAATTCCAATATCATGGTCATGGATGGCAACTGTGTTTGCAGCTACTGGTGAAATCTGACATCACCTGAAACCAAAATCACTTTCCTAGCTTACAAGGGCTAAACATACAGGGTCTTTTAAAATTAGCATCTGGACCAGTAATCGTCGTAAGAACTTAGACTATACAAGTGCTTTTACAAGACACGAAGACCTACCAAGCAAACGTGACAGTGTTTCCAAGTGCAGTCCCCTTATTATAATGGAACTAATGGGAGTTGTGGGGGGAAAAAAAACTGAGGGAAAGGATAATGTTTGTATTTGCTTACATTTCTCTAATGGTGAACAGATAAAAGTTAATAAAAAATCATTCTCTAAAGTAAACCTGCAAGAATTTGTTTACCCATTGTCTTAGTTACTTTTTTTCATTGCTGTGACCCAATTCTCAACATGCACAAGTTAGAGAAGGAAAAGTTTATTTTAGCTCACAGTTTCAGAAAGCCTCTGTCCATTCATGAGTGGCTGGTATTGGTAGGGGCACATGGCAGAGGCCGCTCCTCATAGTATTGCAAATAGGAAGCCAAGTCAAATTCCAGAGGAAGGAAGAAGCAGTAGACATATCCTTCCATATCCTTCCAGGTCCTGTCCCAGTGATATGCACTTTTTGGGTCTAGCTTCACTGTTCAACCCCTTGCAGGATTAACCCCTAATCCATCACACACCTGTAATCTAATCCACATACTTAGAATCTATAATCTGCCACATGCCTGTCTTCCACCACACACCTGTAATCCAGCACTTATCCATAATCAGCCCCTCCAGAACAGGCTCTAATCTCCTAACAGCCCATGGTTCCATAGATAATATAACATCCAACCAAATGCATGAGGCTTTTGGTGGACATTCCAGATCAAAACCACAATACCCATTTTTTGAATTCAGGCTTTAGCCTCACCCCTCCCCATAAAAAACTGAAGGCAAAGAGGCTGAAAATATAATGGCATTCATTTTTATCTCTGGATGGAAAAGAAGACGTGCTTTTGGCACAGAATGTGCATACTAATCTACATTGCACCACTCAGGTGCAAAAATATATTTAAAAGCAGATGGTAAATTCATTCCTGACAATACTCCAGGTATTGACTATTTCATATTGAACTGATGTTCAAGCCTAGTTACAGAATTGTGAAGAAGACCCAGCACCGTCATTTTCTTGAGCTCCTCGTGTGTGCATATGGCTTTGAAATGTTAAGTAGGATTTAGTGTACTGTCTTAGTTACTTTTTTGTTGCTGTGACTCGATATTTGACATCCACAAATTTAGGGGAGGAAAGGTTTATTTTAGCTCACAGTTTCAGAAGGTCACAGGCCACTCAGGGGCGGCCAGCAGCAATGGTAGTACATGGCAGAGGCAGAGGTGAGGTAGCTTCTCATGACATCACAAACAGGAAGCCAAGTCCCTTCATGTCCAATCTCTCCCCAGAGGAAAAGCTGTAACACTCTTCTTCCTTCTTTTTATACAATTTGAGTTCCCAGTTGGGCCTCCCACATCTGGGTGGGTGCTCTTCCCCAATTCTCTGGCCCACAAATCACTCACACTTTAATCCAGGCTGGTTCCTAACTGCCTAATCTAGGCGTGGTTCCTAAACCCCAATTCAGGTGTGGTTCCTAATTGCCTCAAATTGACATAATCTCACTAATGATCACAATGTAAGCTCTTCTATTTGGCTTGCTCATAGTATGTCTCCCTGAATGTAACATGTCCAAGATGAAAACCAACCCCATATCTCAGTTTTCTCATCCACCTTGTTTCTGCCCTTCTCAGCTCACAGTGTGACCAGGTGATGTAATATGAACAAACATGACCCCTTGTCCGGGGTTGGTGATGGTGCTATGAAAGTCTCCAAGATGAGTTTGAGGGTAATTGCAGAGACAGGGTGATAGTGTGCTGTGCTCCAGACCTTTACTGCCTGCAAATGGCTCTGTTCCTGAGACTTTGCTCGGTGTGTGCTTGTGGCTGTGGGGCTGCAGGGATGCATTGCAGTTGGCCTGAAGGACAGACAGAGAAGGCTCTTGGTATTTTTCCAGGTGGTTAGAGTAAATTGAAAATAAAATGCTCTGAGAAAATTAGGTGGATGAAAAGTGAGAGTTTGGAACTGTGATTCTGAAACTTTCCATTCCATTAAGAACTAATATTTCCACAAACCATAACAACAAAAAATATAAAGTATAATCCTAAATGTTTCATTTTGGATGAAATTATCATAAAAATGCTTCATTAAGTAGCTCTAAAGTTTGTAAATGTTTCCTACTAATTTCTGTAGTTACCTCACCATAGATAAGCAAGAAGCTAGAAACTAAGCTTTGAGTTGCCCTGACTTAAAGGACCTGGATAATGCAAAGGCCAAGTACATGGGGTATGTAAACTGATCCCCCACGTAAGAAGATGTGTTTTCCACCCCAAGCCTAGAGAACACTTCTAAGAATTGACTATAGTTTGACTACAGAGAAGCAATGATTCCACAAATTACACACACTTGTAGAATTAGAGAATCAAATTCATGTATAATGTCATACAATTAGAAAGAAATGACAGTTTTTTTTTTTTAAAAAAGCCTACTTGTACATTTTAAATTCTTCTCCTACATAAATCTTAGTTTATGGAGTGACTCAAGATCACGATGGCAGGATATTTAAATAAATATTGACAATGAGAAAATTTGGAATAAGATTATCTAAACCCTGTTCCACGTGTCTTCTGAGGGAACAACTTCCTTACTGACTTGTCCCATCCCATTAAGGAGCACAAAATATACTCAAAGTTAGACACTAGGAGCCGAGTCTATCAACAGAGAGAAGGAGAGTTTCGGGGAAACCATCAGAGCTAAGGTAGCCGGAGAATGGCTTCTCCTTCTGCCTCCCTTTGTGCGGCCCAGAAAAACAGTACAATAAGTTGACCACCAGCTCGAGGGTCACAAGACCACAACTCACAGCTAGAGATAACCCCAAGACAGGAAGTGAGTCCTAGTAAAAGACAGCATGACCTCACTCTGCTCCCTCCCTGCCTCCTTCTGATCACAGAACCTGAGAGCTCAAGACCCCTTTCTTCATTAGATCCCCTCTCTGTGGTCCCCCAAATCAGCTTGGGTCAAGTGCAGGCCTACAAGGGAGACCAAAGGTCAGGTGGCAGATTCTTAACAAAATGAAAAAGAAAAATGTGACAAGCAATTTTTTTTAAAAAGGTTGGGAGGAATTCTAATTAGAGTTATGTTTGTGATACAACAGTTTCATTCACTTGGGGAACTGACACAAGTACATATGATATCCTATCATTTTTTATACTTTTACCCTTCCTTACCATTACCCCCAATTTCCTTCCGCATCTCCAAAACGTCTGCCTCCCTGTTTCCTACCACTTTGATTTTATTTTTTATCCGTACTTTGAGTTACTCATACAGTAGAAACAATGGGATATTTAACTTCTAACGTAATGCTTCTGATTTATTTTGCATAACACTATAGATTCAAATTCAATATACTTTTCTGCAAATGGCATGTTTACATTCTCTCTCTCTCTCTCTCTCTCCCTCTCTCTCTCTCTCTCTGACAGTCTTGTTCTGTAGTCCAAGCTTGTCCTGAACACTCGTTATGTAGCTCAGGCTGGCCTTGCACTCACAGCAATCCTCCAGCCTCTGCCTCCCTAGTACTAGGATTACAGGCATGTGCCACTGTGCCTGGCTAAATTTAATGTAGTACCAAGGAATCAAACTCAAGGTCTTGCACACACTAGGCAAGCGCTTTGACCACCAGACCTACATTCTTCTTTACAGCTAAGCATTTCCATTTTGTACATGTGCCACATTTTCTTTATTCATTCAACTATTGATGGCATCTAAGCTGTTTTCAGAGTTTAGAGATTCTGGATTATGCTAATTCAAACATGAGGATGTACATATCACTATACTATAAAACCTTTAAGTCAAGCATATACTCAGGAGAGGTATATTACAGGTGGGTCAAATGAAATTTCTTTTATTAGTTCTTGAAGAACCCCATACAGATAGATTTCCATAGTGGTTGTACTATTTTACATCCCCAGTGACAATGCAGAAACATTCACTTTTCTCCACATCCTCATCAGCACTTGTTTTTTGAGTTCTTGATAAAAAGCCATTCTTTGTGTAGTAAGATGGCTTCATGGAGTTGTTGTTCACCCATTTTATTGATATGTATAAGTGCAAAGCATAAATTTTACATTGATCTTGAGTATTTTGTGCACATACATATCATAGCAGTTACAATTCCTTCCCTTCTCTCTTTTTGACCCTCCCACACACACCCACTCCAGTTCCCACTACTCCCCACATTAAGTTCTATGAGAAAATTGTGATCTGGGTTTCTCATATCAGAGAAACCACTTGATATTTCACCTTCTGCTTCTGACTCAGTGGTAACCATTTCACATTGATTAGGTTGCCTTTCACACGCTCCCTGGGAGGTCACAGGGATTAGCTCAGCATACTGATGCAGAAGGGACAGGTGTGCTCCTGTTTTATTCACGTGGATGGTGGGATTAGGAGATTAACCTAGCAATCTGGCTCTAGAGCATCCCTTAAACACATGTCTTTCCATATCCTCTGTAAGTTGTGGGAATCTTGTTTATACAGAAGTGAACAATTCAAAGGCCAGATCCTTCAAAAAAGTCACTGTGTGGCCTACCCTCCCGATCCGGGTACTAGTGAGGCCCAGCGTGTCAGTTCATTGTTCTCATTGTTGAGTTGTTGTCTTGGGTCAGGACAGATTCCATTCAGTTCCCAAGTGCCTATGGGGCCACCTTCTGTGGGCAATAACAGGGCTGCTCTCTTCGGCATTGCAGTTGCTGAGACGTGTGTTTGCTGCATCAAGGCTTTAATTAAACTTGGACTATTATGAATGGCCATCTGAGTCTGATTAGAATGAGGTTATTAAAATTACCATAATGATTATTTAAAATTAAAATATAATGCATATAAAGAACATCAACTGCTATGTTGACAAATAATAAACTATGATTCAAATGAATCAGATAAAGTTACCATACATTATTTTACCACTTCAGAGGAAGTACATGAGAACAACGTGCTTTTTTTTAGTCGGTCATGTGCTATAATTTCTTCATTCACTTATCCTTAGAAATAGATGGATATATGTATATACTCATTTAACAAATATTCCAGGCTAGGTAGTAGTACAAATCTGAAAATGAGTGAGAAAAAATTCCCTGACCTCAAGAAATTCCCATGTTAGAGTTAGATTTTTT